>OY754975.1:26139200-26711700 GCA_963576475.1 Molanna angustata
TTACAGATTCTAATTATTTTGACACGCAACTCATAGCATATTGCCATATTTTATATACCTAACTCACAAATGTATATTTGATATTCAGTGAAAAAGTAACTAATTTAGGGTCGTATTACAATATTTATTTGAGAAAAATGTAAGAAAAAGGTAAGGTCCCGTACTGCGAGAATACTGCTTACGGGACCTCAACTTTTTCTTTCATTATTCTTAAATAACTCCTGTAATACGACCTTGAGAGTCAAAAATCAAATTTACTGAGACTCGAATTCTATCGGCGCGACGCCAACGCTGGGCGAGACTCGTTTCTATTAAATTCGTCATTTGCAGAGAATCTTACCTAGAACTCTAGCCTTCAAGTCAAACGAATTTGCATTATGTCACTCCGGCTATGCTGTATTTTTTTTAAAGTCAAATTATTTTTACCCTTACACACGTCCAACTCCACTTATCTGCTCATTTTATCTTTTGACTTGTTCCCTTTACTTGACACATTTAAATTTCTAGAAATATCATTTCGTGACTTCAGCGAGCATTTGCAGCTCTGTGTTACTACTGTGTATATATGTAATGTGTCATGTTTGAAAAATGAATTTCCTTTGTGGTGTTCTTTGTAGTACCCGGGTAGGGGCATATTAATATTTCTAAGTGCCACAATAATAACTATCATGAAATATTTGGCATTTCATTTACCAACTCTGTTATTCAATTGGAGTATTATTCCTTTATTTTTAACTGTTCGTTGATTTAAAGAGTTCGTAATAAATTGACAAAGCATTGTTTCAGCTCTGTAAATTAGATCTATCTTTTAGAATTAGTGTCATTTATTAGTCTAGTACCTAGAGTTATCAGATGAAAAAATCAAAAGTTCGGAGAAAAGGCCTGATTTCCATGGAAAAGTCCTGAAATTTTATGCGTTGTGGGTAAACATTTTCAAAACAATAGGTATTTCACGATTACCAGAGAAACTGCGTATTTGTCAATATATATTTGCAATTACAGCCCAGAGTACAGAGTTTTTTCTATCATGGGGGCTTAATGGTCGAAAGAAAGAAACCGACTAAATGTGTCTTCAGTTTCAATATTCGTTCGATTGTCACATTCGATTTTTTTCCCTCTTATCATAAATATTTTTTTTCTAATTCTCTGATTCCTTTTTGTCTATTTTTATCATAATCTGTGTTTTTATCTTAATCTATATAATTAATCAATGTCTATATTTTTATCTGTTTCTATATTTCATCTTTGTGTGTAATTAATTATTGTTAGTGTATATTGTAACAAGTAAATGGCTTATGCCGTATATTTTGTAAATAAATAAATAAATATAATTTGAAGAGGTTAACATGTGAGGCATTTTATAAGTCAATAAATAAAGAAAAAACCTTACTTAAAAAAGTATCTTCACATATTAAGTACGATAAAACTGATAAAGTACCTACCTTCTTGGATAATTACCAAAGGACTTTTAATTATAGAGATCTTTAAAATGTAAGCTGTGTTTTATTGAAAATATTGTGATATCATGAGATTTGCAAAATCCGGCAGCAATCCTGAGAAAAGTCGAAAAATCCTGAAATCTCAGGACAAATCCGGAGATATGGTAACCCTACTAGTACCGGACTTTGATGTCACATGTTCATTTGCTTGGATTTATATTTCATACTTTTTTTCTACTAAGACAACTGAAAAATATTCGTCGAAACCTGCCCAAGAATGAGACAAAAACATTGAATGAGACAGGCTGTAAGACCTGTAAGTGCCTTGAGTTCCTTATTCTGCTATAATATTCCTACTTCGTCTCAATTGACATTTTAAAAAATTGTCAAAAAATATCATTACATACACATTTGTACAAGTAGGTAAACAAGCCAAAAATGAAATTATATTTCTGGCGCAGTTCCCTCATGTATATGGACTGCTGTTTTCATTGTTTACAAAAAACTATTTCTCAATAGATGGCGTTATTAAAAGATTTGTTCGTTACTTCATAGATGGCTATAGTGTTTCACCTTATTTTTAAACGATCAGTCTCTCATTATCAAAGTATATAGAACTTTTAAAATTGCATTGATAAGCGAACTCATTACGAACGCATAATTGGTGAACGTTGCGCAAGCTCATAAAGTGATCACGTGAATCAGCGGATGTCGGACAGGTCAAGCCCTGTAGGTGCCATGAGTTCCTGGTTCTTTTATAATATTTCAACTGAGTCTCTATTGAGATGTTAAGAATTTGTCAAAAAATATCATTAATAAATGCATTCGTCGTATCTCGGCGTGATTATGCTGGATTACTTATGTATCACCTCGATAGTTATGTATGTAGATAACAGATGGTATAAGAGGATAAAAGAAGTCACATAACTTCACTCCTATAAGAACTACACTGGTTGAAGTGTCCAGAGCAAGTTGACTACCATTTTTTACGGTGTTTAATGCTTTGTATAACCTGGCACCACAATACACTTAAGAGCTGTTTCAGCGAAAAGAGTAATTTGGGAGGCATCTCACATTCAGGTCTTCTGGATCACAGAGTAACAACTCCACAGAGTTGGACAGAGCCAACAAAGCGGCTAACTCTAATCGATGCTTTAGTGTGAGTGGCCATAAAGTAGAATAGATTGCCTCCAGATGTCCGCAGTGCACTAAGTAAGAGCACTTTCTCTAAAGGACTTACTTACTTACTTTCCGTGTCCGGAACACCATCATATTCGTAGCCCCCAATATTCGGCCACTCGGATTACACTAGTGTTTGCTATCACTGTGTCTTGGTGCGTGCATGTCGCTCCTATCATACATAGGACATGACAGTAGGTGCACGTTGTCCTGTCTGGCGCCACACTCGCAGATGTCTAAAGGACTGAAAACAGCTTTGTTTCGCAGAGCAACATAAGACCGAAATATGAGCGCCCTTAGTATGATCCTGAATCATTAAACGGCGTTTTATAAATGTCTTATATTATTATTACTTGAAAAGTTAACTCATTCCAAGAAATGCCAATTTCTTGGAATAAGTTAACTTTAACACATTCCAAGAAATTTTAATTATTACAAGAAGTGATCGCTTCTTTGTCTGCAGAGATGGCATCTAGAAATGTAATAGGTATGATTGAGTGCAATTAATTGCCTATTATTATAAACTGTTTGAATACCTAACATTTGATTCAATAAAATGATAAAAAAAAGATTTATATCGAAAAAGTTCTAAAAATAATCAGGTTTGAATTTTTTTCTTTTGATTTCCGTATTTTGAGTATGCCTCGAAAAAAATAATTAAGGATTTCCTCCAACCATCTAGATATTTCATAGGTATGAAGGTACCTTCCGTTCTCAACAGCTCATTAGAACTTTTCATCATTCAAACTCTCCGCTCATTATTGGGAATAAATCGATACTTCCCATTGAATCACACCCGTTCATTAGGCTAGGGATGGCCATTGATGATATGTTTTGGTCACAGCGAGATAGAAAATATTAATGTTTACGATTGCGCCTTCATTGCTATTTTTTAGTAAGCATATGTTGTAGTTTTGAGGCCACTTTATTCGAAAAATTTCTACGGGTTTCAACAATTATTTTCATGGGGATGATTTCCACTCGCGTTTGCTTACTATACCAAATTTAATGTTAATAGAATAATCGGTTTTACTGGATGGTGCTGTACATTTTTTTTATATTTATCTACTTTTAGACTTATAATTCACATTCCGAACCGCAATGTCAGATCAAAGCCTACTTTTTCTATGTCACACTCTAAAACTAATCTTAGGAAAAATTTCTTTACTAACCGGGTCACCTCCAATTTTAACAACCTGCTCAATTACATTGACTTTTTACATACCCAATCTCTACTCTCGTTCAAAATTGCGATAAAGCGCCATCTTTGCACTGATAACATAACTCAAAATTCCACTGTCACCATAATGGTTGCAACACCTTTTTCGTTAATCCTTAAGTACGTTAGAATCCCATGTTATGATTCTAGAATATAATTCTCTTTGTACTATTCCTTGTATGTTTCAGGTGTGATCCTATAATTTTGTTTTTCTCATTTGTTGAAAATTGTATGTAAAACTTTAAAAATTACTTGATATGATGTCCTATTATTATGTACCGTAGTCTACATTTGCTGTTTTTTCCATTGTTTTCAATATCATTATATTCTACTATACTGTTGGATATCCACAATAAATAAAAAATAAAAATAATGCTAATCTTCCTACAGATCCAGAATGAAAGCACAGTGTTGAACTGTGTACCTACTGGTTATCAAGCCTGTGTCCTTTGATTATTTATTCATATAAATTACTGAATCTCAAAGGTTATCATGCACATATTCTATAACATAAATCCACATAAATTCAAATGCACAAAAAAACAAAGAAAATACGTCATATTATTATACAATGTACTAATAATATGACGTATTAATATGATGTACTAATAATATGGACCAAACCCAAGACCATCGTATATTGGTCATGTCGTGGTCCATCACTAGCCTTGACTCCGTCTTAATGCTTGTCATCCGTTAATGAACCCTGCCGTGACCTGACTGAAGTTCGTATTTAATTGCAGGATGAAGGGAGAGGAGTATGACAAAGACGTCGTGACGTGGATACCCGTCTTGCTGGGAACAAAGACGTTTCCATAATAATTGTCCTTATAACCCACCTCCCATCCCACCCCTTTATCAGAATGCACCGTGCTTAATAATCACACGCTGCACGAAGACTTCAATTTCAATACCGGTACCTAACCTTATTATTACAAAACTCAATTATTTAATTGTGTAAACGGTAGAATTGCTCGGTGGTCGTGCGGTTAACACAATACGTACTCCGCAATCTAACAAGTCTCTCTACACTTCAATCCTTTCATGAATCCAAAAAAGTTATCTATATGAAACCTGAGCAAAAGTTTTTTTGGTTGATTTCTGGTGAAAACACAGTTTTTTGTACGTATATGTACATATGTGTTTTCAGTCTAGATTTGTTGGACGATAAGCAAGTCGCCTAAATGCGGAAACTTGTTATTGGATGCGTATTAATTTAATACTTGATACCGTACTGGTTTAGCTGCTCGAGAACCAATTTAATTTAAATAAAAAAAAAATAAATTCTTCTTCCTGACTTTCGTTAACATCCTCATAATATTTTTAGAGTTCAAATATTTAATAATGCTTGATGTATTTTCGCGTCAGGTATCTACATTATGAAAAAACACCCTAACCCTCTTTTGATTCACCATCCATCCAACCAGCTGGGAATATACAATAATCCCAAAACCCAAAAATTCAAATACATCACTCCCCCCCCCCCCCCCACGTTATTTTTAGAACAAAACAGAGTGAAAATTTTTCGCTAACGCCATCATTCGAGTGATAATTAATTTAAGCATATCCCAAGCGTTTGTTCGAAACTTTGTAATTAAACAGCAAACCCGAACAAATAAGTAGGTAGTAACAAGTTTTTATATAATTATATAATGTATAACTTTGGTAATCTCTCATAATCCCATCTGAGAGATCAACTTTATTAATGTTTCAAACACCTTCATCAACAGTTTAAATCGGTTTCCATATTAGTACATGGCTAAGCCTACACGTTTATTAATACACTCGCAAATCATTTACCTAGAAAACAACATACTGTTTAAAACACCTACATCAACAGTTATAATGTAACTCGCCCTCATATTAATTAGTCCGATTCGAGAGAAAGAAACTATCTTCGTGTGTAACAAAGTCTTCCAAAAGTCGTTGGAATTTGGGTTACTTCGGGCATTGCCGAGTCACTCCGAAGCCTAATTCAAACGACATTGAACGTTACAAGTCCTCACTTTTGGAGGGCAAATCTGGTCGACCAGAGAAATCAAAACCATCCATGTTTACCAATATCATGGATATAATAATCACATGGAGTTTTAGAATGCGATAAGGTAATCATATTCATGATATGGGTAAACATGGATGGTTTTGATTCCGCCTGTTGACCAGACTTACCCCCAGGATGAAATGGTTGAGTTATGATCAAAACGACAATCTTTTGCCATTTTTGTATCAGGAAATAGTGGATAGCCCGAATCAAGAGTAAACTATTTTTTGTCAAAGAGTTTATAGTTTTTGTCCCATTACTTCCACACTATCCCATGTTTTTGCTCCACAAAAAGTAGACTGGCTCGTGATGCTGGCATTTCCAAGCTGGGCAAAACTGGTTTATTATTATTAATATTTTCATAGTAAAGTTTAGTGAAGGGTATAGCAGATTTCGAAACGACCGCTTCATGAACATTTTTCTTTTTTTTCTAGAATCTGGGACCAATGCAACGTGGTGCAAGATTACCTCACGGTCTACGATGGAGGAAATGCGAATTCTCCAATACTCGTGAGGCTGTGTGGAGGAGACGCAGTACCAGATATTGTGAGCAGTGGACCAAAAATGCTATTGGAATTCCACACCTCGCCATATGACAATCCCTTCCATCCAGTTCCGCTGAGCTATCTCCCGGGATTCGAACTGGAAGTACAAGTAAGTGAACCGTCATTCAATGTAGATAGTGAACATCTAAGACATATTATTAAAGATACCTACAAAACAGTACCTATTTAAATATATGCATCTTATGTAAATCATGTAAATATCTGTAGGTATGTATCACTTATACTATTTCAAAAATTTAATAAATACATGTTTTCTGGAATGAAATCATTTAACACTGAATTAGATCGACGTCTAGACAATAAAAAAAAATTAACTGAAATAATTTCACACGAGAAAATATTTGAAGAATTAAAAAAAATGATATCTCTTTCTTTGTCATTTTTTTCTATGCATTTTTACGTGGCTGAGAATTCAATGAAATTTTTCTCATTTTAACAATCGACGATTTCATTTGTGAATAAAATGTACGTCATGTAATAAAAAATGTATACTTTAAAATAGTTTTTCGAGAGAGAATCTAGAACCTCGGGCATCTACGAGTTGTTATTGGTTGTTTTATAATAAATATATTCGCTTGCGCAATGTTCTTTTAAGTTTTGCACCTTATTGACATATGTATTAATACAGTCAGGTATAAGTAGGTACCTTCAATTTTGACATGTATAAAAAGCATGTTACTAATTTCACACTGAAGAAATGTATTTTTTTAAAAATTACGTTATGGTTTTTATTCTTAAAAATTTATATGCATATACAAGTGACGGAAATCAGCTTCGCAGAATTAGAAACATCAGAGTGTCTTAGATAGCTCTTGTGTAGATGAAGAAACCAAAGTTGATATTTACTACCTTAAATATTTGAATTAAATAAAAGTTCGGTAGCATTATTCATATCGGAAATTGAAATTAATACTAATCTTCTAATGTATTTTTTGGATCAATACATTTTGGTTTCGCTATTGTAGGACTGTATGAGTTTCCTTTCAAATAATCACAAATGGTATCTTAACAAACATAATATATTGGCCATCCCGTCTACATCTTGACATAAAAATACAAGATAAGAAAAAAGATAAACAACGCCTGTTTATACAAAATTCGACTGTACATAATTCCGGTAAGAATGCGTAAATTATAACACAACTAATATTTTCAATCGTTTCACTGTTTGTGTTTTTATCAATACATATTTTACCTATCGCTTCCACTAGATAAATGAGTTTGTTTATAAAGGAGACATGCTTTTTTGCATTAAATAAAATATGATATCTGCCAATGATATTTTATATATAGACACGTTAATATAAGAGCAAAACGCTCTACAAAAACGGTACATTTTTACGAATTCTTACAATATTTTCAAGAAAAAGCATACAAGACAGAATACATTAAGTGAGAAACAGATAATACAGTAATAACACACACTGCAGACATATTTTCTCTTTTACTCCAGTGCAATTACGTCATAATAATTATCTTTCATACTTAATAATGATTTTTTTTTAACTTTTCTACGGACAATTCTAGGTAGAACTCCATTTCAAATTATAAATAAATTTGGTATGGTAAAAAAAAACAAAGTTTTCAGTTCTACTACTTTAATGACACTGACTAGTTTCGGTCATCCAGTGACCATTTTCAAGTGTCAAAGTGATCTTAAAAGCAGATAGCGAATCAGCAAACACGTCAAGATCAGGACACTTCTTTGTCATATCGTTATACTGTCTACACATTCTTGGTATGGGACTGTAATGCATAAAGCTGGTCCGAAACATGTTTATATGAAAGGTATTGGTGAATCTCAGCGATCTTCTAGGATTATTGAGTTATACATATGCTTTCTAAAAGTCTCGAGTCCATGGTACCATTGACAATTTTGTAAATTACAGTAAAGTCGTGTAATTGTCGTCTAGTCTCGAGTTTAATTATTCTGAAATAGTCTAGACTTTCGTCGTAAGTACTCAACTTTTTACTCTACCCTGTTCGATATGCGATGACTCTTGAGAAACACTTTCGAACAGATTCTATCAGGTCCATATCGATTCATCATTAGCGCTTTATCAGTCATTAAATTATATATTTAAACAAACGGTATGATGCATTCTCTGACTATGTCCACATTCTTAATTCTTCTTATTTTTATAAATTCATCAATGAGATCCGATTTTAAGATCAATGACGAAATTTACATGACTTTGATGAGTCCACGTATGAATGAGTTGGAAGAAATTGCTGTTTGACAATGAACATTGTGCAGTGTGCGCACTGTACACAAGCAGTACACTGTACACTGCAGT
Organism: Molanna angustata; assembly: GCA_963576475.1. Lineage (NCBI taxonomy): Eukaryota > Metazoa > Arthropoda > Insecta > Trichoptera > Molannidae > Molanna > Molanna angustata. The sequence continues at coordinate 26,147,942 of OY754975.1, forward strand.
GTGCACAAGGTACCTATAAAGTTATGTTTACAATACAATACAATTGCAATGTTTCGTATTTGTACGATGTACATACATGATACACACAGACAGAAAAAAATACATATGTTCATATTCATAAAATAATAATACACACGGCGAAAATGTTCATCTGCAGAAAATATGAACAGGAGGCGGCTGGTGCTTTGTGTAGAATGAACAAAGCATGAGGAGAAAAAAATATATATATAATGTTACAAAACCGAGCGATAAAAAGCGTAACAAATTGTACAAAGGGAAGCTGGGAGGGAAACTTTATATTGTGATTTGGATTTACGTACTTTTCATTTTGGATGCATGAGAATGAACCTCATTAGACGAAAATTCCTTGTCGGGTAGAGCTCCGAGCACTTCTCCTTGTAGATCATTTTTTTCCCCAACAATGAAATGGAAAAAAAACAACAAGATGAGCCGTTTTATCTTGTTGATTAGAGACATTAGTACTTTTTTATATGCCGCAGCCGGCTTTGTTCACCCTGATTGGTTAATTCGCCAGATTTCGGGAAAACGGACGCCTAAATAAGATATAATTTGTGGCGTTAAGTATAGGATACTTTTCCGAGAGTTTTGCTTTTGCGTCGAAAATATTTTTGAGTTATTTATTATTGCTTATGTGTATTGTGTTTGTCTAAATAAGGCAATCTCATCCAACCAATCCAAGCAACGTGTCGCCTTGAATATAATTATAATACAATAGTATAGGGAGATGGTTATTTTATAATTATATTATTGAAATTAATTAATTTTATAGAATATTTATTAGAAGGATAATTGCGTGTTCAAAAGGAAAAATTAAACTCATCTCTCTATAATAGATACACTACAAACAATTGGGTGCAACTGATAATAAATAATATTTATCTGACAATACCTGATTACATCTTCCTCTACTCTTCCTTTCCTTATCCCTTAGTCTTTCTATCATTGCTATTATTTGTTCTTATATGCTATTTTCTTTGTTTTTGTGTTTTTTTTTTTTATTACTTTTCTTCTGCTATCTTTATTTATTTTGTAATGTGATTAACTAATTGCCATAGTACACATTGTTTTGAATATTTAACATTTACCCTGGTTGGTTGGAAGAAATTGCCATAAGGCAATAAGCCCGCCAGTGTAATAATTATATGTCCAAGAAGATTAAATAAATAAATAAATGAATAAATAAATAAATAAATAAATAAATAAATAAATAAATAAATAAATAAATAAATAAATAAATAAATAAATAAATTAATAAATAAATAAATAAATAAATAAATAAATAAATAAAATAAATAAATAAATAAATAAATAAATAAATAAATAAATAAATAGATAAATAAATAAATAAATAAATAAATAAAGAAAATAAATAAATGAATCATAAAATAAATAAATAAATCATAAAATAAATAAACAAACAAACAAACAAATAAACAAATAAATAAATAAATAAATAAATAAATTTATAAATAAATAAATAAATAAATAAATAAATAAACAAATAAATAAATAAATAAATAAATAAATAAATAAATAAATAAATAAATAAATAAATAAATAAATAAACAAATAAATAAATAAATAAATAAAATAAATAATTTATGCAATAAAAGATTGTACTCACTCTGATGTATATTTATTTTGGACAATGTTTTACTTAGTATTTGTTAAATTATTATATTTATTTCACACGTCATACGAATGTGGAGGAAAGTACGCGATACGTCTGGACCGGGCATCTGAAGAAATTCCGAATGGTGAGGGTAGGAGGGGATCATCGATTATACGTTCAGCTTGAGTTGGTGATATGTGGACATTATTGATATGGGCCACCACAATAGTGACAAGTCTTTTTGAAAAAAAGTGTGACCTACTGAAAGAAATACTTATTTTTTTTTTTATACTAGTTGCATGTAACACATGAGATCCAACTGTCGATAGCGATAGTATGTATAGTTGAAGAATATGTACCAAACTATAAACCCATAAATACAAATTATTGAATATTTTCAGATATTTTGTTTTCTATACAACATATGTAGGTATGTATGTATGTCAAGATAGGATAGTATGGAGGAAGATCCTTTTTTCCTACCCAGAATATGAAAATAGCATGATGGTATGTATGTTTGTTTGGAGAAGAAGTATCAAAATATTAAATCTTCTTACATATTGTGTATAGGCGACTGCCATACAAAATGTATGAAGCGATGTCGTCACTAAATTCAATTTTTAAAAAAATTGTTAAAAAAAAATTGAGATCTTCTACTATAATGTTAATATTTTTTATAGAAAATTAAATTATCTAGTTGGGGTGTTTCGGCTTTTTTCGATAATTGTAAAAGTTTTGGAAATATAGGCAGTTAAACTCATAAATTTATCATAAAAAAAATATTTTTCTTAATAAAAAATGTTGATGTAAAAAATGATTTTGTATTTTTCTATGTTTGTACCAATTTTCAGCGTTCTAGCGTTTATGGTTTCTGAGATATATGGAAAAATAAAACAAAAATTCAAAATTCCGAGTATAAAAGTTTTGTAGGCCTGTAACTGTTTATATATTCTGAAATTTTAGGCTCTGTAAATTGAGCGGATCAAAAGTTATAAGGGGGGGACGGACACACCTTTAACGAACCATGACGGATCCATTGCTAACTCTGCCACCGACAAAGCTAATCTTCTCGGTAAATTATTTGCAGATAACTCAACCCTTGACGACGGAGGAAAAACTCCTCAACCAGTTCCACATTGTGGTTTTAAAATGAACGAAGTAAGGATTAACTTCTCTGAGGTTTTACTCGCCATCCGAGGGTTGGATGTTAACAAAGCTAATGGACCAGATGGAATTCCCGTTCTTGTGTTAAAAAAATGCTCCGCCGAACTAGCCCCAGTTCTCACCACACTCTTCAAACTCTCGTTTAAAACTGGTATTGTCCCATGTGACTGGAAAAAAGCGGTCATCCACCCAATTCCCAAAAAAGGTGATCGCTCCAACCCATCTAACTACCGACCCATCGCTATTACTTCTGTACTCTCCAAAATAATGGAAAGGGTACTAAACACCAAGTTGATCACATACCTCGAAGCAAACAAAATTTTAAGCGACCGCCAATATGGATTTCGTGGAAATCGATCTTGTGGCGATCTACTCGCGTATGTGACATCCGTTTGGGGTCGAGTTATGGAACGCTTTGGAGAAGCTCAAACTGTCGCCCTTGACATCTCTAAAGCTTTCGACCGGGTTTGGCACCGAGGTCTCTTAATGAAACTCCCTTCTTATGGACTACCCCAGTCTCTGTGTACTTGGATTGCGAATTTTTTAAAAGATCGCGAAGTCATAACTGTAGTGGACGGTTGCTCTTCTTCTCCCCATTCCATTAATGCGGGAGTCCCTCAAGGGTCCATTCTATCTCCAACCCTATTCCTCCTACATATCAATGACTTGCTCTTACGCGCCCCCATCCACTGTTACGCCGATGACAGCACAGTCCATGACAATTTCTCTTTTGACAAACCTCCTAAACAGAGTGAAATATCAGAAGCCCGGAAAGACCTTCATCAAAAAATAAATAGCTACCTCCACTCAATCAATACCTGGGGTGAAAGTAATCTTGTTTCATTTAACGTCTCAAAAACCCAAGCCTGTCTAATTTCTGCGAAGAGAAACCCCAATGAATTGCAAGTGTCTTTCAACGGAAGCACCCTACCTAACAGCAGCTCTATCGACCTGCTTGGAGTATCTATAACGAACCAATTACACTACAAGGGCTCCATCGAAGCTAAGGTGAAACTCGCCACCAAAAAATTGAGCGTACTATATAGAGCGCGCAGATATTTTACTAAGACCCAGATCTGTATACTCTACAAAGCGCAAATACGCCCAATTATTGAATATGGCAGTCACCTCTGGAGTGGCGCCCCCCAATACCTACTGAATACCCTCGACGCTGTCCAAAGGCGTGCTATACGTCTGATTGATGATCCATCACTGACTGATGGATTGCAATCACTAGAACACAGACGCAGAGTCGGTATTTTAAGTTTATTCTATAGATACTACCACGGGAATTGCTCAGAAGAACTTGCATCTTTGGTCCCTCCTCCACCCACTCGCAACAGAGTCACTCGCTTCACTCAATCGCAGCATCCATTCACAGTGGACCTTCAACATATACGAACAAGTCGCTTCTCGAACTCCTTTATTAACACAGCAGCCCGACTGTGGAACGATCTTCCGAATTCTGTGTTTCCATCTTCGTACAACCCGGGTCTTTTTAAAATCCGAATTAATAAACTCTTTTCTAGATTGCAAACCCCTCCCAACGCTACGTAGTGCGCTTCTCCGGAAGAGTAAAATGGACCCAAATCCTAATAGCTGGCGTCCCCTACGTAGACATGTTAAAAAAAAAAAAAAAAAACACACACAGACACACAGACACACACACACACACACACACAGACACACGAAATGTTCTACTCCGAATTCTGAGTAAATCCGTGTATGGAACATATATGCTGCGAAGCCTCTAAGTTGGTGTTTTTTGACTTCAAAGTTGGAAAAGCCGTGAAAAAAGTAGACCTCTCCATACAATTCTCGCGTATTCTGGCTTGATACATTGTCGATATGTTAAGAGAACAAAGTTCTCCTGAACAAATCGACAGTTGGATTAAAAAAATGGGCAACGTACAAAAACAAAAATTTAACAATAAGAATAATATAAGTAATTGTATTTTTTTTTTCCTAAATTTCTACCTATGCATATATATTTTAATGGGAATATCTACCCCTTCTTTTGCCTTTAATTTATTCTGTATTCAATAGTATATAAGTAAAAATCCACATAATGTACTTCACCAGTTGAAAAGGCCTTTACCGGGCGAAACGGTCGTCCTGGATAGGAGTTAAAATAAAATTGTTGAAGAAAAAACAGTTTTTTTATACAAATAAAATATTTAATTTGTGTAATTGTCAACCTTTGATTTCATGTTACATATTTAGATGGGTCGCGAGTTCGAATCCTGCCTCGACCGATTCCATTAACTTATAGCACAAGCATTTATGCTTTATTTAGGGAACGTAGGAAGATGTATGTATACGTACTTTTTTAACAAGGACATATTCATTTTTTGTTACAAAAAAAAAACTCATAATTCCTGTCGAATGTACCTCCTGAAAAGAGTCCGAGACATACCGAATATATCCACAGACCTGATACTTTCCAAATTATTATAATATGTGGTACGGCATCGGTACAGTGATGAATTCTGAGTGGCCTTAGTGTTTTTTTTTTCTATAAAGAACGTAAAAGTGTGCCTTGTTCGTCTGTTTGATATGTTGAAATTAATAATTTGTTGATGTCCCAGTTTCATCGTTTGCAAATAAAACTACAATTTGAACCAATCACTTATGTAAATAAATAGTTGTCACTTCTACCACCATACTCTCTGCTCTGGCTCTATTTGGTATCTTCTTAAATCAAATAGTGTTGTCACCCAACAAACTAAAACTAGTTTCATTGTGGAGTTTTATCTATATGTCAGTCGACAAACTTAAACTACTCAGTATTTAATTCAATGTCATGAAGGAGTTTCACTAAGAATTGTCCGTCCGAAAAACTTTAACTAGTGTTTTATTTGATGTCGTTATGGAGTTTCATCAATAATACTTTTCCGTCGACAAACTAAAACTAGTGTTTTATTCAATGTCATTATGGAGTTTCACTAAATATTGTCCGTCGACAAACTAAAACTAGTGTTTTATTCAATGCCATTATGGAGTTTCATCAAAAAATGTCCATCAACAAACTAAAACTACTTAGTGTTTTATTCAATGCCATTATTTATTTATTTATTTCATATTTCTTCTCGGGCAACTAACGGGTACTATGTCAAGTATTTATTATGGAGTTTCATCAAAAATTGTCCGTCGACAAACTAAATAAACTATGGTATCCAATTCATATATATATATACGTGGACACATTGGTGTAGTGAGGGCTTGTTATCCACACGTATAATAATATTTCATAACTGAAAATAACGCCAGGAAGGTACATAATATTATGTTTGATATATTTTTGTTCATTGTGTTCGCAGTTGCTCCTGCTCTAGGGATTAATCACTCATACAGTCACGGTGCATGTCAAACCTCCTCCCATCCGAAAAGGGACCAAAGATTACCGAATGATAATAATCCTTTACGTCGAGCAATTAGCTTTTACCGGGTATCCAGCGTTACGCTTTAGACAGACACACCAACAGTACTGTGTTGAATTGTTTTTATGTTCGCTTGTTAGGTTAGGTATACAAGTATACATGTTATCTTTTGTGTTCCTTTATGAATGTTTCGCTATTGTAGCTGAATTCATATTGTGGAACAAAGTGCGAAACTCGAACGTATTATTTCTGAGACAAGTAATTATTCTGAGTAGGTACATACCTACAATGGTCTGTGATGGAACTAACTGTGACAAGACTAGCAATAGTCGCGTTAATTTCAAGAATTTCTCGGATTTTTTTTACTATCTACTTGTATGGAATAAAGACGAATTGTGAGATAATATTTGCACTCAGAAAGAGATACTTTCACACGACCTTACCTATACACATCCTCTTAAATATATCCTATATCCTCACATCACCTTCTTACACATGCATACACACCCTCGCAATAATACTTTTTTGTTTGGATTTTATGTTTATTTCAAGATTTTTTATGATCGGCATCTTATAATTTTTGTGTTTTAATCCTTATTTGAATTTTCAGTTATCCAACTGTGGATTTGTTCAAGAGAATTGATTTCTCTTAAACAAATGACAGTATTTACCCAAGACGCGGGTACTACAAAGGAACGCGGGTACTTTGTTTGGCTTAGTGGACTTTTTGCATTCAAAAAACACATACTTTATTTTTTTTATTTATTTTATTCATACATATACATAATTGACAAATAATATTCTCAACTGCAATACCCCACTAGGTAAAAAACCTGTGCCGGGGCTAATGCATTTTGAGATAATGATCGCATTAAAAAATCAAATATATTATTATTAAATATATATTTTAGGCATGCCTACGTTTGTGCAGGTCTGTCGGGTCCGCTAGTTGTTTTTTTTCTAGTTAACAATTACATATATGTACATCCTCATACATTCCCTAAATAGATTAAATAAACAATGGGATTGAATCTGGTCGCTAAACACTAGTAAATACGAAGCAAAGAAAACTTTTTGCTATGACGAAACACAAACCCCAAATTTAGGCACCTAGCGCCATCACAACTTTTTCCCTTGTATTTTGTAGTTCATATTGTCAAGTCTAATGCACCTTGGGTCACAAACATCGGGTGTGATATTGAATTTAGCACATTAAACTTCCTACTTTATAACCTTTTGTGTTTCACCCCTAGGCTAGATATTATTACTAAAAGCATGTGCTTACGTTATTTATGTCCACAATATGCGGTTTGTGATTTCGGCTACATTATTTACCGCCCCACTGCCCCCGACGCTTGTCTGAAACTTATTCTTAACTTATTTTGTCAATCGAGAGTGATTAACGCTTAGGATCAACCTGTACATAAAAATGAGCCCGCATATAATATACTCAGGAAAATATCTTAAATTGTTTTCCTTTATATATCTTAAAAGGTGAGTACACGGAGGTACTACATAAAAAAACAAAGTTTAATTACAATAATTCAATTTACATTAACAAAACGAGTACCTACCACATTATTGTATTTTATTATTATTTTTTTATTACATAAAAAAATATAATTGTAAAAAAGGGATAGAATACGAGAAACGAGAGGAAGAAAAAACAGGGCGGAGCATAGTATGTGTGTGTATATGTATTACATGTTAGTGCGTGGTATGTGTGCGAGGAGTAAGTAGGTATGTAAAGGTGATAAAACAACACAATAAAAAAATCTGTAAAGAAATATTTGTGGCAGGCCACATCTCGAAATTTCTTTCGAGCGCGCGCCTAGCGACGGCAAGTACATTTGTTTATCGCTAGGCCGAGTTCATCGCCCGCAACGTCCAACAAGTGACAATACTCCTCAACTGGGTATGACACTTCAAATAAATAAGTCTAGAAAGTTCGAGGACATTGAACTTGCTACCCCCAGCGCAGCACTATTTAAGGGAGTCTACACTTGTACACTTCGTCACTTCATTTCCGTATTTCCGTCACTTCGATTCGTCACATCACGCCGCCGTTCTCGACCACGCCGTCTCGCCGACACTTCGTCTCTCGACCACCGGTCATCTCTCGACCTCGCGAGCACGATGGTACTTCACCATGCGAAGATTCGGACACTTCGAACACACCCGCTAACTCGCTCGTTATACCTACTCATCGTGAGAAAAGTTCCTTTGTAAGTTATTTCATCAATTGTAAATTTACCCTTAAGCAAACTATTAATTGTGATCAATATACTCATTGTTACTTTTGACCATTCTTTCTTCTTCTCTCTCAACCACTGTCCTTGTGTTCTTATTTCAAATCATATCCACTAGGGATATAGTAAACTCTCTTTACTGGTAACCCCTCTGGTTACCACATATATTTAATAGTAACCCATCTGGTTACTAACTACTGTTGTTTTTTTTTTAATATAAAGCTGATTGGTAACCAGAGGGGTTACCAATCAGCTTTATATTAAAAAAAAAATTACAAAAGATTTTAGAACAATGAGAAAGTCCCCTTCCTTATCATAAGTTAAATACATCAAGTCATCCTCGGTAGGTATACGTTAGTTTAGACTATGCCCATTAAAAAAATGAACAAAGAAACGAAAAAAAATATACTATAACTTTGTTGTTGTGTTTTTTTTTCTGCAAGCGCACATGCCTGTAGCTTGCCCAACAGCATACAAGCTCTTTGCATACGTATATGTGAAATGGCGTAACTCTAGCTGGCATGCAAGTAGACTGCACGCATTTTTGCCACGAAATTTTGACATGCCACGAAGCATTGCATGAAATATTACTTGAAAATGTATTATCAGTGTGCAAGTTACGGGCACATGTATTTTTTTACATCCATTTCCATTGTCATAATGCGAATATTCATATTGCCTTGATCTTTCCCACAATAAAATTGAATTAAGCTAAATAAACGCTATCTCAGTCAAAAGTAGATGATAATTCATTTAACGAATTTCAAATTCGTTGGTAGATTTATTTTTTATTTTTTTAGAGCTTTTTTTTAGTCATTTTTGAGGTCATTTTCATTTTATTCGAAGAATTAAATAACTATAATAATACAGTGAAGTTTGCACAAAATTAGGAACAACATTGAAACCAATATTGTTCTGATATTATTGTCGTTGACTAGAAGTGAATTTGATGTTTCAATTCTATGTATATTGTTCATAGACAGGTTTGTACCTGGTTCTCCATCTAAGCCGATTAATTAAATTCTGAAACAATGACCAGGTCGCCCTGTGTACGTGTAACTAATAAATTATTATACCAAGTTTCCCCCTGACAGCATCAACAGATTATCTTCAGCAAAATACACAAGTATATCCATTAATTATTTTCACATTGTTAACATTGATAATTTTATTCATTGTTAATTTGATCGTCCAATTATTTCGTGCGCCTCAAATTTAATTGAGGCATCGCATCGCGTGGGTTGGTTGGAAGAGATTTCCTTTTGGTAATAAGTCCAACTTCACGCACAAATACAATAAAGGACGAGAAAATTTGTATTTAATTTTTAAGTTTCATTCGGGATTTGGTAAATGCAAAACCAACTCAGAAGTCGAATAATACAAAAACATATTAATACATATTTTTACATTTGAAAAACTAAAAAATGCTCTGACAAAACAAAAAAAAGAGGTATGGTACAATTGGTTTCATTTGATCTCAGAAAAATATATCATACTGTTATTTCTTGATGTATTTTATATATCTATGTGTTCTTTATAATCAAATCCAGATACCTCTTTACTCACATACTTACTTCTAAAAGAGTATACAAATATTTTTATGATATATATTGATTGAAAAATAGCATGAACGTATATTTTGTATGTATTTTTGATTTTTTTCTACAGAGAACTTTGATCTTTTTGGCCATATTTTGACTTGATTGATCTGTTTAACGTTTGAAATGTGTCTGTTATGATGCTTTTTGAAGTAGTGATCAATTAGTTATTAGTTCAAAGTATCATGATTGTGTGCCTGCCTAATGTAGAGCAGAAACTATCATGACCCAGTTTATAAGTGTATTGTGACTGTAAATTTGTAATCTGCTAGCCCTAGAACAGGGTTTCCTATATGGGCAGCAGTAGTATATTTGTCTGTGTTATTGTAAAATATATGTTTAAAAAAAAATGGTAAAAGAAACTGCCTTTTTGCGAAATTCGTGTTATCTTAACTTAAGACAAAATCGAATATAGTCAGATGGTTTGTTTGTATAATTCAACCTAGTGCCTAGTTTACGGCATAGTTCAGTGTTCTGGAATACTTGAATAAAAGATTAATACCTATCCGATAAGACGTCCATAGATATGGCCAAGAAATGGGTTTTAATTTTTAGAGAGCACTCGAAACACCTCTTAAATTTCCCCCGGAATTGTTGAGACGTGTCCGATGGTTATGTATGTGAGTCTCATTGAATAAAAACACCGTAAAACCCCTCGAAACTAAGTTCTCGAATAATGGCGAATGCAACTTACCAGTGGATGCCAGGTTCCGAAACCTTTTTCTGCCATAAAATTCATCTGGAAGTTTTAATTGCTTTTTAAGTCATTAGAGAAGTCGACCGGAAGCCTTTTCTCCGTAGAGACTTGTAAAACTTTTGGATAATCTATCGCCAGTTATAACTGATTGAAATGTCGTCTTCTTCTTCATTATTTATCATTTCCGCGGATTATAATCAAAACTCCGAAAAGATGAGAGCAGGTTTGGTACCCGACGTAAAAGTTCGAACGATATTTTGAAACATTCAAGTAAATTGATGAATTTTAAATATTATATAAATTAGAAATTGAACAGACGCAGCGAAATTGAGATCTTAAAAATATCTTAATGTGTGGTAAAAAATGCCCACACATACGATTCGAAACAAGATTTTAAACTTTAAAATTATTTAAAATAATAAAATTACTTAATTTTTAGATAAACTTGATAAAATGGCGTATCAGCTAATGGACAGAATTTTTTTGTAAATAAAACAAAAAATTAACAAAGATATTATTATTTACTTAGCAGTATATTTTTAAAAACATTAATGACTTTGCATACACTCTAATATCGTATTTTTATCCCTATCAATGATATTTTATGATAGAGACGAAGATGGCACATTATATGTAAGAGAACCAGGAACGCAAGGCGGCACCTGCAGGGTTTATGACCTGGGCTGGTTTACGTGATCACTGATCAAGCACATACAATGATCACGTAAACTAGTCGATGACAGGTCGTAGGCCCTGTAGGTGACATGAGTCCCTGGTTACCCTATAATGTTTAGACCGGATCACAACAAACACTTCGGTGGAGCTGATGGTGGGTGGTTGACGGTATACATATCATATTATAGAAAATTGTCACACTTTAGATAGCAGTAAAATTAAAATAATCATCGAAAAGTTAACCTCGCCCCTGTTCCTATCTCCCTGAACCCCTCTACTTCTTCCATACACCATAAACTCTACTGACAGTAAGTAACACTCAAACGTTGAAAGTTAATGGCTGTCCCTCCTAACGAGGAAGCGGTACGCTTCGATACCAGTTGAATATCAAAACTCAATCAGTGGTTATAACCAAGTTAGTAATTTGTGTTAAACAAAAAGAGATGTACGAGTACATTTTTCTAAGGAAGAAATCGGCTGATTGAATTTTTGTTATTCTTTTGCAGGTTTATCTTCAAACTGTTTTTTTTATTTTAGATCTTTAATGTATATTTTTTTATAAAATAGGCACAAGCTATTTTTTTCAATTTTATTTTACAGTCTCACATTATATTTTTTCTAAAGATAAAAACTTTAATTATTGTCTTGTCATATACAAAAAAATGTTCTTATTGAATATTTTGATAAACTTTTTATATGATAAAATAATTTCTCAGTATCACTTGTTGTTCAATTTCTTAGATGGCCCCAATAAATTTTCATAATTATATTCACAGAAAAATAGCTTTTAACTTTATATTGATTCAAATTGAAAAGATAATATAAATTAAATGAATGGTGATTGGTATATAGAAAACGCTTTTTAATACAAAAGTTTCGTCAAAATTTCTCTCCAACTTAATTTGTCAAGGTTTCAGTTTATTCGTCTGAAATTTTATTAAGTGTTCAAACATTGGAACATTTTTATTAAAAACGTTCGCCCAGCGACAGCTTCGATGAACTTTTCGATTCAACTTAAATCAATTTTTATATTATTTCTGAAATTACACTCCTTTATATTAGCAGACGCTCATCGTTAAATTATTATTTTTAATTTTATTTATTTTAGTTTCTCGGGTCTCAACTAACTAGCAGGTGCTACAATGTCAAATATGTAATTATTTTATACGCACCCAATAACAAGTTGCCACATTCTGGAGACATGATATTTATCGTCTTATAGATCGAGACTAAAATACACAATTAAAAACTGTGTCACAATTAAAACTGTGTAATTTATTTTAAATGTTTTTGGCATAAACATTTTTTTCCTTATAAACCTATTTTCAGATATCCCAGATCTTCCATATTTTTAATTTATATTTAAGGAATGAATATGACCTTTTACCTAACAAGTATAAATACAACTTCATAGGCCCAGTATTTCAGTCGGCCCTTAGGAGTTTAACTGAAGTTTAACAAAAATATTGCGTATTTCAGTACCTAATCTTCCCTTAAATACGTCACTAAACGACAAATATTTAACTCAACGTTTCTGGCGGATCGCGTGTCTTAATCTTGAGTTAAGTATTGTTTCTAGTCTTTTTCGCCAGGTGGCGTACTAATCGCCGCACGCTTTAATGTTTTATTTCATTTTATACTACAAATAACTATGCATAATAATTATAATCATGATTTATTTTTGTTGTTAAAATAAAAGACTTGATATAGAAGTGGTTCATGTATTTAATGTTTTCTTTTTTACATATGTAATTATAATGTATTGCCTGACAACAAACGAAATAAACTGTCAGCCATAGTGAAACGTCAGGCACGCAACTTTATTTTTGCGATGTTTTTTCATCCGACTTTTTAAATTGATCCATCCTGTTTCTATAAATATAATGTGTATCCTTAAATTTTTTACATAAGACACTATTTTACCATTATCACTTAGTTCCATATCCATCTGTAAAATGTACCTACATACATTTTGCATTGAAGTACTACATCTACGTACGTACGTAGTTCATATTCAATGACATTTTTTCACTACAATGTTTGATTTTAATTAAAAAAAAATCGATCGGTATAAAAAATTGAAAAAGTAACATGCTGTGTAATGAAACAAATAAAATAATGTGTTGTTATAATAATAAAATAATATTTAGTCACAGCTTCGCGTCACGTATCATTTAAGGTTATTACAATTTTGACAGATGCTTTATAGACAATAACCATAGAAAAACGTAAAATATATCTATAGTTGAAGATTACGTAACTGACGTTTCATTTTGCACTGAAATACGCGAATGAAACTTAATCTTCCCTAAACTTTTAACTTGGATTACCAAATCCAACGATTTAAGGGCCAACTGAAATCTCGGGCCATACATTCCCTAAATTAAGCAGAAATAAAAAAAAATATGGCTCAGTTCAGGGGTGTCATCTATGGCACTTCATTCATAAGGACTGTTGCTTCCATTGTTTACAAGTAAACCAACCTTTCAATTGATGGCCTAACAAAAAGGTATCTTCGCTACTTCATAGATGGCAATAGTAATAATTTCCTATTTTCAGGCGTTCTGTTACTTCTTCTTCTTCTTCTGCTTTAGTTAGGACTGTATCCTGTTATTCTCGGAGCCTGCTCTTGTGAAGTGGACGTCCAGCTATCCTTCCATCTTTTGGGTGGTCTTCCAGGGGGTCTGCCATTTGTTATCTCCCCATCCGCTGCCATCCTCACCACTCGATCCGAACCCGCTCTCCCCACATGATCTCTCCAGAATCGTCTTCGTGTTCTTCCCCATCGCACAACATCTTCGACATCACAGATTCTTCTTATCTCCGAGTTCCTTACTCTGTCAAGAAGTGTTACGCCTGCGATGGGTCGTAGAGTCTTCATCTCAGTGGTTCTTAGGAGGTATTTTGTTCTGGCGGTGTCAGCTCTTGTTTCTATGCCGTATGTCATGATCGGCCTTACACAGGTCTTATAGATTCTTACCTTACTCTCCTTCAGCATGTCTCTGTTTCTCCATACAGCATTTTTCAAGCATCCAGCCACGACGGCGGCCTTATTCGCTTGCTCTCTTACTTCATCAAAGAGGTTACTGCTGCTGGACACTACGACACCCAAGTACTTAAATCGCATCACTTGTTCTATGGTTTTATTTTCGATTGCAAGTTTGCATCGTACTGGATGCCTTGAGGTGACCATGCTTTTTGTTTTGTCTACTGAGATTTTCTGTTACTCATTATTAAAATTTATAGAACTTTCAAAATTGCATCGATAAGGGAATTGCATCGATCAAGTGAACCAGCCTATGACAGATTGTAAGCCCTATTGGTGCCTTTAATTCCTGGTTCTTCTATAAAATTCCAACTTCGTCTCTATTGAGAAAGCTTTTCAAAAAAATGAGCAAAAACACTTGTGCTGAACGAAATCGGTCGTGGCAGGATTCGACCACTGGTTTACTGCATAGCCAAGAGCGCTAACCGTCATCTAAATTTGTCATCATAGTTAGTAGGAACCTAAGTCCTGGTTATTTGAAAAAAAAACATTTACTTGGGATATTTCGGGACATAAATCATGTATAAAAAAACTATTTAAACCACATCATAGTCTAGATGAGACATCATTATTCAAGATATGGAATATTTAAAATTACAACATAATCAATTCGCCCTGTTGAAGAGTGGGATACAAAGAGCAAACTATACGGGGAGAGTATTCAAAAACATAAAGCACTTCATTGAATTAAAACGTTCTTGAGCTTTGGCTCAAGAAAGCGCCCAACGTGAATACATAGTGACATCTATCTGATAAACCGAGCAACTTGTATGCGCGACCAAACGTCCGGCATACGCCACTTGAATATTGAACAGATTATAATGGATGTCTACTTTTCAAAACCCACCTCGTGTTGAATTAATTTTATGTACGCCCGTAAAAAGTACGCTCTGGTTGATATTTTATATACTCGATATATTTATGTAACATAAGAGAACATTTAAAATAATAATAATTTTACGAAAATACGCGATAGGTTAGAATTCAATTATGATAAAAACGATTTCATTTTTCTATACAAAATAAAGATTTTGCTTACAATCCGAATATATTTTTAGGTCTCAGATTTTGAGAAGTACTTAGACATTATTTTAGATAAATATCCCTGAATACCTACCGCATATATTTCCAACACCTTATTTATTGACAAATTAATATCTCAATAGAGACGAAGTTTTATTATAGAAGGACCAGGATATCAAGGCACATACAGGGCCTACGACCTGTCCATCCTTGAACCTACACTACATACAAATATCTATTTATTTTATTATTCAAAATGTCTATTCTTATAAAAACAGTACAGTTGATTACAGCTATTCTTATAAAACAGTACATTACTTATAGCTATTCTTATAAAACAGTACAATAATTACAGCTATTCTTATAAAACAGTACATTACTTATAGCTATTCTTATAAAACAGTACAATAATTACAGCTATTCGTATAAAACAGTACATTTATTGCTGCTATTCTTTTAAAACAGTACATTAATTGCAGCTATTCTTATAAAACAGTACATTAATCACAGCTATTCTTATAAAACAGTACATTAATTTATTACAGCTATTCTTATGAAACAGTGCATTAATTTATTACGGCTATTCTTATGAAACAGTGCATTAATTAACACAAATTAATTCTTAATTGTCCGCTTAGTATAGAGCAACACTTGTGTTACTTATTGTTTTCATAGTAAATATAAGTTAACATATTCTAAGCACAAAGTTGTCATTTATAGTTTTATGTTGTAGTTTTAATAATATTGTAAAAATAAGCTGTTGGAATAGTTATAAAGACTTCTACAGGATTATACATTCAACAATTTAGTTAAGTAACATCTTTTCTTTTTCTTAAAATGTTGAATAAGATTGTGTAATTTTACATTTACGTATATGACTAAATTAACGGTATCATTTGACCCCCTTGTAAGAGTAATGCTATTCTTCTTCTTCTTTTTCTTTGCCTTATCCCACTTTAGGTAGGGTCGGCTCTCCTAATCCTTTGGCGCCACGATGATCTGTAAGAGTAATGCTATTAGCCAGTATTATGTAGTTATCACTAATACATTTCAGGGGGATGCATTTTATTTATGAATTATTCTTTATAGATTTAATTTGTAGCTAGTCTTTTTCAAATTCTAATATTTTATTCTATCTTTCATATTCTACTGGGAATCTTTTTATATTATGTACCGATAAACAATTTTCATTCTTTTTCGTGTTAATTTCTTCAATATATAAAATAAGGGTTGTATTTTTGCTATTCAAATTGCGCAGACTAAAAAAGATCTAGTACGTACAATCATCTACATACAAGAGATGTAATATTTGATAGGAATTTTTATTATTGCATCCGCTGCAAGTCTAGACTTTGGCCTCTGGAGACTTCTGGTGCATCGTTTGATCATTGTCTAACGCCTTTGCTGGGCGGGGCCGAATGCAAGTCTGAATATTCACTGAAGATTTCCTTGTATAAAATAAGACTTATTTACTGTAATAAAATTCTTCGGAGCACTTACGAATTGTAAAGTGCCCGTTTCATGTCAAAAAGGCAAAGCTATCATTAGTTAGATAATAACAATCTCACTAAAAGTAAGTATACGAAAAAATCAAAACACAAAAAAAATAAAACTTCAATTTTTATACTCTATACAAAAAGATTATAAAAAAGTCATTTTTCTCCCTTGCTACATCCCAGCTCTTTGTCTGTGCCGACTGTTGAGGTCAGCTCTCCTCGTCCTTAACTTATTGGTCATTCTGTCCTTTATTATGTCACCAAGGCCATGTATCTGCAATTAGTTTCGTCTTTGCACCATCCAGGAATAATTTGGTCTTCCTGTGGATGTAGTTCGAGGAAGATCCTTGAAGATTGCTTGGTTTACCATGTGATCTGGTGGTCTGCGTTTAGTGCCCAACTGTTTTTCCTCTATCTTACTATGTATGTAGGTATGTCAGTTATGCCTAGGCGTCCACGAATGCGTTAGCTTTTTGTTTTGTCCCGTAAGGACACTCCAGCTGCCCATATTAGCAACGTATTTTAGCAGTTTCCAGTTGCCTAGAGTAGGGGTTGAACATTGTAAGCATTCGGAGCCATAATCGGACGATCGTCTGGTACACTTTTCCTTTCAACTTAGCTGGCACTTTTGGATCGCATAATAGACCTCCCGACATTGATCTAAATCTCATCCATCCTGTACTTATTCTGTGGTTAACATCTGCTGAAAATCCACCATTTTGATAAATGATAATAATCTTCTATAAAAATAATATACAAGAAAAATCGAGTCATTTGGAGCAATACAGGAATGTCGTTTTAAAATACAAATTAACTTTTTTTTTTTTAATTTTCAATACTTTCCTTATAATAGGACTTTCCTTATATTTTCCTTATAATAGGACGGCTGTTTCGGCTGACTAGGCCCTTATCAACGGGTAAAAATAGAGTAGTGCCTTTTTCCTATATACTAGAAATCGGTTTATTTTACAACTATACAAATTACTTTACATTACAACTTTAATTTGTTATTTTTTCAACGGACAATTTTTAGTGAAAGTATATTAGATGTAACATAGAAACCCCATTAATGTGGAATGAAACTGAAACAAGTGTACCTATTTCTGTGTTTTCTTCCATACTCTTCTTTTTGCTATCAGATCTACTAAGATAGGTAACTATTTTGTATGGTGATTTTGAAAACAATTTTGGGATTTGTTTACTATTTTGTTTCACAGAAAATTGTCTTTTTATATTTGAATAAAAATGTTTGATTTTTATTTCGGTTCACAATAAATAATTCACAGCACCCAAAAAATACAGACGAGAGTATTATACCATACAGTTTGTGTATAAAGTTATCAGACCTCAAGAGAGAATAATTTATTATAGACAATTTAAATACCGATACTTTCCTCTTTCAACATAGGTACTCTCTCTCTCTCTCATGACCGAACAACTATTTATAAAATGTTCATTTGAAAACCAAACAAATCACCGCTACATCGAAAAATAAAGTTTATATTATGTGAGCAATAATATATGAGATGGCTATTATCAAACAATAGGTCTGTTATATGGCTGGTATGGCTCCCATTCTCCGAATATTCGTGCGGAAGTACGCAAACCGATATATTGAACGCTTGAATATTTTATTCAATGCGAAGTTCGTTTTCACAGCTTACCATGTTCACTAGGGAATTCCCTAATAATTTATTTCCAACGTATGCTATGCAAAAAAACTTTTTTATTAATACCCCCAGCGAGGCAGCGCAATATAATATATGTATAGTTACCTACATACAAGTACATTTTTACTCGCTAACAATCCACGCCTTTGTTTTCCGTTAAGTATATTTTTCATCAGCTTTGCGCATACTTATAAAAATTTCCGGACGGTTGTTCGTTATCAACTCATAGTTTTTTTTTACATCTCCAACACACTTCTAAAAACAGAGAAGTTATCAAAAGGCGTGTTATTTTTATGTTTGTTCAGCGATAACTTTTTACTTCTTTGTCCGATTTCGATGATATTTTTTATTTAGAAAGACATTATCTTCGGATTGGTCCTATTTCAAGATGGTCAAGATCTGATCACGGGATCCTAAAAAAATTCATCGAACACTTCAATTTTCACTTCAGCGATAGTTTTACTTTACCATACTATCCGATTTTGATGATTCCTTTTTAAATAGAAAGGGAGTACTTCAGAGTTGATCACATATTAGGTATAAGTTTGATCGAGTTCTGATGATAGAACTCATGAGAAAAAATCATCAAACTCTTTAATTTTCACTTCAGCGATAGTTATACTTTACTATATTATCCTATTATGATGATTTCTTTAATTTAAAGAGTTGATCACACGTGTAAGTTTGATCGAGTTCTGATGATAGGACTTATGAGAAAAAATCATCAAACTCTTCAATTTTCACTTCAGCGATAGTTATACTTTACTATATTATCCTATTATGATGATTTCTTTAATTTAAAGAGTTGATCACACGTGTAAGTTTGATCGAGTTCTGATGATAGGACTTATGAGAAAAAATCATCAAACTCTTCGATTTTCACTATAGCGATAGTTATATTTTACCATATTATCCGATTTTGATGATTCCTTTTTTAATGGAAAGGGAGTGCTTCAGATTGATCACACGTATAAGTTTGATCGAATACTGATGATAGAACTCATGAGAAAAAAAGCATCAAACTCTTCAATTTGTGATGCGTCTGCAATCTGTATAACACTTAATATTATTGTATAGGCGATATGTATGAAAAATAATATTACTATAATATAATATGTATACATACATAATACCATCACACTATATCCATCATGGGGGTAGATAGAGAGAACTGAACGCCACATTTTTTCTCTCTTGACACATATTAATTTTTAAGTCGGTTTTTGATATGAAAGATTAGGTATATTACAATATACACATTCATTTATTTATTTATTTAATATTGCTTCTCGGGCAACTAACAGACGTACTTTGTTAAATATTAATTTAACATGTACCCAATAACAAGTTGCCACATTCTGGAGACTTATGATATTCATCGTCTCACAGATCCTGACTAAAAACACAATTAAAAACTGTGTCTCCACCGGCAATCGAACCCGGGACCACGAACTGAACCACGAAGGCCGACACATTCTTTATATTATAGAACATATTTTTGTCCTCAATCTCACAAGGTCCTGTACCTTTTCGATGTTTCCGTATAAAACTGTCTCACATTGAAACCAATTTCCATTCTTTAAAATGTACCAACTAAAATTCTAAGAAGGAACTAACTCGTAATTTCTAATTAATTTATAATTGCTTCTCTGGCAACAAACGGGTATGTACTACACCAAATATTAATTAAACACGTACCCAAAAAACAAATTGCCACATTCAAGAGATTTATAATGTTACCGTCGCACAGATCCAGACTGAATACAATTGAAAACTGTGCCTCCACCGACAAACGAAGCCAGGACCTTTAGCTCTGGAGTCAGATATCAAATCAAAGAGATACCAAGGCCGACAATGTTACGTAGATGATATATAGTTATGTACTATTTTCACACTCCAACGACAGGTTTTTTTTTTGTATAAGGATGGTTTAGGAATGAGTTGGAGCCAAATAGTGGATCACATATTGACGATGTTAGACATTCATCAATGAATAAATAAACATCCAGCCCTCCCAAGTTATTATCTTCTTCTTCTTCTTTGTGTTATATCAGGTCCCCCCGATCACTGCTGAGAAGGCATCTCTATCCGCCGTCGTACGGAACAATTCGCCGACGTCTCTGATGCCGGTCCACTCACTAATGTTGCGGAGCCATGACATTTGACGTCATCATATTCCTTGGCGACCCTCTATTTTGCCCATGATAATCCTGTTATCTGTTCTTTTTGTCACGCAGAACGTGACCCAAATATGATATCTTTCGTCGCTCAATTATGCCAACTAGCTCGCGGTCGATATATTTTACTCCGAATAATAAAGCCGTTTGCAGACCAAAAGCTTAACTAAGTTAGTTTAGCTTAGCACGCATATTAGCTCAGGTAATTTTTTATACAAGCTCACATGGTTTACGGTCTGCACACTTGTATGAAAAAAGACCTCAGCTATGCGAACTTAGCTAAACTAACTAAGTCTGCAACCGGTTTAATACAAGTTAGAAATTCTGAAATCTTTTACGTGGTTAGGTTAGGTTAGGTTAGGTTCGGTTAGGTTAGGTTAGGTTGTAGCTATCCGCCGGAGCTAAAACGTCTTATTTTGCTCGTATGAGTTGGCTCGCGTATGAAATGTGGATATTGAAACATGTGCTGGATCTGAGCAGTCTTTAAACCTTTCACAGGATTCTCTCCTTCGTCAAGGATTGTGGCGAGTAGGTACCTATATTCTATATATAGATAGGTACCTAGATACTTATATATTATTACATATACACAAAGTGGGGGTTTTTCTTTTTGCGAATACGGAATTTTATTGAACTTTACTTAGATTGTTTTAAATGCACAGCGCTCCCGGGAAGATTTATTGCAAAAAGATCTTTCTTTTTTATTCCTTTGAGTCACTCTAAGGCTGAATTATTCTTCCTTTATAGGAATAACGCGTTTATTATTACAATTGTTTTTTTCTCGCCATAGAAGGCTTTATTGAAAAAATATATTTTATTTTCATATATAATTTTATTTACTTAGCTAAAGTAAAATAAATTTTCATTATAGTTGGTCAACTTTGATTACCAAAATTACCTAAATTATCTAATGAATGTTCTCGATTTGTTCTCTGATGAAATCGGTATGATTACAAATATATATTAATTTTTTCTAGATAGCTTATTTATACAATATTATGAGATGGGAAATAATTTATTTATTTATTTATTTATTCATTTAGGAATACAAACAGTTACAGAAAATATGCATATAACTAATGGTAACATAGAATTCAAAGTTTATCTGCAACCTTACAGTATTCACAATATAAACATATGAAAGTGAAAATTTACAAAGTAATACAATAATAATAGAAGACAAAACAAGTAAAGAAGAAAAAAAAAATCAATTTAAATTAACATAAACGAAATGAAATAGATAAGAAAATAATTATACAGAAATAAGTATTGAGGCGAGAAATAAATAAATATTGAGGCGAGAAATAGAGAAACAAGAGTTATACATTAACATAATGATAAAAAAGAGAAAAAAAAACAAAAATACATAAAATAAAATTAAAATTAAGGAGCCATAATTCAATAAAAGAGATGGTGTAGTATGTTATGACAGATGATTAATATCTCAATAGAGTATGTGTATTATTGTGTCATCGCGTGTTGTGGTGATGATTTTTGAATGTGTTTTATTTCGTGTTTGAATGCTGTGTATGATTTGGAGAAGATGTGTGTGTCTGGAAAGGTTTTGTTGTATTCATTGCACATTCTGTTGGTTGGTTTCCTAAATCCTGCATTTGTGTTTGAAGTTGACGGGAGGAAGAGCAAGTTGTTTCTTAGGCATCTGAGTGGTGCATGTATGTTAATTGAGCTAACGAGTGCTGGACAGTCAAACGTGCTATTGATTATTTTGTGTAGTGTTGTCATGTCAAATAGGGTACGTCTCTCTTTTAGTGTGCATAGATTGTAATTATTAAGTAGGTCAGTGTATGGTAGTCGGGGATTCTGTGTTCTGTATTGCATAGTCTTGAGGTATTTTTTCTGAATTGTTTCAATTTTTTCGGCGTATATGTTGTAATGTGGATTCCATATTTGAGAGCAGTATTCGAGTTGTGAGCGGATTAACGTATTATATAATATTAAATATGAGCTGGTTTTTTTGAATTCTTTAGTCAATCTCATCACAAAACCCATCATTTTATATGCTTTGTTGATTATGTTTTCCACATGGATGTCAAAATGAAGTTTGCTATCAAACACAACTCCTAGATCCCGAATATTGTTGACTTTGTCAAGTGGATGAGTGTCGATGTAGTAATTATGTTGGATAATATTTTTATTTTTTGTAAATGTGATAGTCTTGCATTTAGCTAAATTAAGATATAGTTTATTTCGCTGACAGTAATCGTTTAATCTATTTAGGTCGTCCTGGAGAGCTGTGCAATCGTGTACATGTTTAATTTTAAGGAAAATTTTTAAATCGTCAGCAAATATTAAAAAATTACTAATTAATTTCAATAAAACGTTTAATTAATTGTGGTACAATCACAATATAATAATTATAATTTAACCATATAACCGTAAGTGTTCATAAATCAATTGCCGAATTTCTTTTGAAATTTGTTTCATTTAGGCATTTCATTTAAATTTTATTTTTCGTAAATATTATCTCAATAATAACACTGTTAGCACATTAGCATAGATTATTGTAATAAGCATAGATTTGTATTATAATATACTAGATGTAATACTCCGTACAAAAAGTGAGTCATGGAATGTCGTGCGTTTGACGTTTTGGTTTGCAACATATTTCAGTTTTCCTTACATTTCAACACATCCTAGATAACTGTTCTCTAAATCTTAATAAACAAAGTATTATTTTCGACAAATAAATCCGAAAACAATTCACATTAGTCGTTGTTATCTATAGAAAAACGATGTGGGAAAAATTCCTCACCTCGATTCATACAAAATTTGCTAACTACGACATCTAGTATATTATAATAAAAATCTATGGTATTAAATAACACCAAAAAAATCAGTTCATTCGAACTTTTTTGTTCATCGGGAAAATTTCTTTATGGCAATACATGGTTTTATGTAAATTATGTATTTAAATATAAACTAGTTAAAAAATAATTAAATCAGAATTGAGACCAAAAACACAATAAAAAGAAGTTCTTTTCACGTCATATTTAGCACATTGTAGGTTGTTATTCTAGCAATGTGCGTTGCACGAAATTCATTCCGGAAATGTGCTTTGCACGAAAAACTCCCAAGCTTTTAATTTTTCATCAATTCCATATAAAATGAAGGTAATGACTATTTTTAAGTAGAAAAATCTGTTATCTTGGATGGCTCTACAGCCTATATATTATAGAGCGCTGGTCTCCATCAATCCTCGCCTCTAAATCCTCCGATCTCCTGCTGCCGACCTCCAAACTACCACTTCTAGTAATATGGCTGCAAAATAAAACAATAAAAACCAAAAAATCAGGCACCAAATTTTATTTTTATGTTTATAGAAGGTCGAGTCTCGACCAAGATTTGTTTGTGAATAATGAATAGATTATAAAGGATGAAGTTTAGTATTACGCTGAGGGACTTTAAGGGAAATATTTTCCAGTTTTATATGGAAATCGATTTTTATCCATGATATTTTACATTTTTTTGTTGTTTATGTATTGATATAAGGTTAATCAAAATTATTTCATCATAATTTGATATATAAATATTTGCGAATTGGTGCGGTAACATAAGATATTAAATTAATTACAATGTCAGAAAATAATTACGTCAAAATAAAAAACAAGTATTCTATTTTAGTAAAGTTAACGATATATTCTTTCTTATCTCAAATAAATAAATGAACTTTACATAATATTTAAATAAAATTTATTTTCGACCTCGTTTGTAAAACATCTAAGGTATCAAAATATATCAACATATGTTTGGGGCACTCGCATTCTACAAACTTTTTAATCGGGCCGATAGTTTGGTCGGATTGGACTGCTTGTTCGTTTTTATGTCAGATCGGCCGACACCGAATCGTTGTAATATGTGCATTTGCATACATCTTCATACTGATTAAAAGCCCGACCAAACTATCGACCGATTAAAAAGTCTGTAGTGTGCGAATAAAATATCTCGCTAAGGGACCACAAAACTAATGAATGGATTAGGAAGAACACAGGAGTAGCGGACGTGGCCAAAAGAAAAGCGGAGTTAAAGTGGAGTTGGGCGGGTCATATATCTCGGATGTCGGACGACCGATGAACAAAAGTGGTGATGGCCAAGAACAGGAAGCAGAAGCGTGGGAAGGCCCCAGACCAGATAGTCCGATGACATAAAAAAGTGGCAGGTCCAGAATGGCGAAAAATGGCACAGGATAGAGACCAGTGGAAGTCCAAGCGGGAGGCCTGTGTCCAATACTGGATTCAAGAAGAGGCTGAGTAAGTAAGTGTGCGAATTGCCCTTACTCCGTTATCTTCTTACAGTTTACTAAATATGTTTGTATTAATGAAGAATGTATACTGTATATTTTATTAATGTTATTATTTTGGAATGGTCTGAAAAAATGCATATTAATCATTGAAAAAAATGCAAAATATTTAAAAAAAAATACATAAAATTTCGATCGTTTGAACAGAATGAACAAAATATCACAATTCAATGTCGTCCCGTGAAACAGAGGGCACTAGAATAAGTTTAATTCCCGCACGACGCGACGCCGACGCTACGAATGTGACTTTTGGTGGGAAATTTTGACATGAAAAGCATTTTAATGAAGCACTTGACGTTGTTACGTACGTGAAGTTGCACACGTAATAATAATATTCACATTTCACCACATTTGAGTTTTAGCAAGTATTAAAATTTGTCTGTTAAACTTTGTTGAGAAATTACACAAATTACCGCCGGCGCCCGCGCACCCTTCGTCACTCCCGTACCAAAGTTCGACGAACCACTGTTAATTTTACTGACTCGTCAAAAATTGTGCAAATTCATTAGGAGTCTGAAAACATAAAGAAAATAATTTTGTATAATGCATATGTAGGAACGATGGGAGATATTAAAGGTAAATGTATTAAAGAAAAACAGAAAATCGTCTACTTTGCTAGATTTAAATGCATCTTCTTCTTCTTCTTCTCCTTTTGAATAGACCTTCAGGTCTGTTTTTTAAGAAGCCTGCTCTTCCTGCAAGGTGGACCCCCAGCTATCCCTCCATCTTTTTGGCGGTCTACCGCGAGGGCGGGTTCCGTGAGGCTGATTGTGAAGTACGATATGAGGAAGTCTGGAGCTGTCCATCCTTTGGACATGACCATAGCAGTCCCTCGTAGGCTGCCTACTCCTTCTGATGATATCGTCAACCTCACATAGTTCCCTTATTCTGGAGTTCCTCACTCGGTCTCTCAGGGTTTTTCCTGCAATAGCTCTCAATGTCCTCATTTCTGAAGTCCTCAACATGCATGTGCGTGTGTTGCGATTTTTGCGATTTTTCTACAAAACTTTTATTTCTTCTTATTATTATTTTTCTTACTTTAGGTCTGTTGGTCTGTTATAGTCCAGCATCAACTACCTTCCTGATACGTGGAGAGCCAGTTATTCGTTCATATACATATTACGAGGGCGTTCTTAAGGTATTATTTCCTGGGGAACAGTTCTTGTCATATACCATTCTCGACACTATTATTCAATTATTTTTCATATAAATATTTACGGAATAAAATTTGTGGCATATCTTGGTCAATGATAAAAAATATAAACAATTTATTGTACCCTTGCGCAAGTGGCGAGTTTATTGCCATATGAAAATTTCTTTATTTATTACAATACGCTTTAATTTCGAATATGTTATTAAATTACGAATAGGTATTTTATTTCATTTTATCGATTTGGTTTACGAACAACAATGTGTAAAAAAATTCTACGATTAAACACTATCTTATAATAAACCAAGCATCATCAAGTAAATTCGGTACAATCATACATATGTACAAATTTCTTGAGAAAAAAAATGAATTATAACAATTAACATAATTAATTATGTAAAAAAAATTTAATGAATTTACACAGGAAATATAAAAATTATATATTTTTTTAAGAAAAATACTTAACTTCTACTACGTTATTTTTTAACATAACAATCTAGAATTGATAATTATCAAATAATCTTTATTTAATATGACAAAGTAATCATTTTATACCTATTGTTTTTTTTTGCTGTATTATTTCTCTATATATGACGGAGCCTACTTGTGAATCCCTTCTTAATCAGTTTTCTTTATCCCGATTCTTTGTTTTATTTTTTGCTATATATTTAATTACATATTTTTATCACAACTTGAGTATCTAGTTACGAATGAAATAAATGGAACCTAAAAGTGGAAGTGAAAAACAAATTTTTAATTTAAAATTTTTTCTCCATCCACGAGGATTAAATTTGACGTAAAAGTTCTCTTTCTTTTTGTGAATTAGTAATTTTCCAGAGTTTTTCGTTAAATTTTACAGTGGCACTTCCGTCTTCATTATGTTTTAGACTTTTTCCTTCAAAATGCAACGTTTGATAAAAATTTCATACAGCCAAATGGAGTTTTCTTTACACTATTCGTCTACTTTGAGATGAACAAGGCTTTTTTTCCCTTTTAATTTTCTTCTTTATATACGAATAATTTACCGATCCTATGTAGCGACCTTGTCGAGTCTGCTACAGGATCTTCCATCATTGAAACCCTTCGATCTGCCCATCACCATTCGAAGAGTGATGGAATTTAGCCGCCGTCCTAAGTCATGATGCCAAGGAGAAAGATACAAATAATTGTAATAAAAAAAGCATTTAAAATGTATAGAATACAATAATCCTTTTAAGAGTTGGATGGAGTCAGTACGGAGAAAACGTTAATTTAAGATGGAATAAATTGCTCCTTGACATATGTGGAGCTCAGAGCATTGACACCTTCGGTAGACTTCTTAAGAATACCTTTTTTTTTCAAAGCAAACAAATAAGCGATAACGCTCTTGGAGTGATCTTGAATCACTAAACAGCGCTTCATAAATTCTAATTACTTATTAATAATATTATTTTTAACATGCTATGTAGGTTCCTACATTACTTTCACTTTCGTGTATTAGTGCCGACCGCCGTGGCACAGTTGGTAAACCGTTTGGTTTCTATGCGGGCGTCCTGGGTTCGATCCCCAGCAGAGGAGAAATTTATTTCTCAAACTAATATTGCTTCTCTGGGCTGGAAACACTGGTTAGTTGGAAGAAATTGCCATATGGCAATAAATTCGCCACTTGCGCAAGGTACAAGGAAGTGTTTATCATCATCATCATCATTACTTAGCGGGTCACACAATGAGGGGTAACCAGCGACAGATTTGCGGGTACGCAATACTTTATGAAAGGAAGCACGACATCCGCGCATATTCCCACAAAACCAGACTCATCTAGCATAAAAGACATCAATCAGAATGGGTGGTGAACCTTGCTGCTGAAATATTTTATACCTACCTGTTGTATTTTCGATAACTCGGCACAAGGACACTGGACACGGGACATAGGACACAGGACACGGGACACGCAACCGACAACATTGATATTAGAAAAGAGTGGATGTCATATATACATATTCCATATTCTATGGTGGATTCATTTTTATTTTATTTTTAAGACAGTGCCTCGTAGTAAATGAATGTATAATTCAAATATTACCACATACATTTTAATACCAAAAAAAGAGGCAGTTTGCAGTATGGAAATCGCCGGAACAGTAGCAAAATAAATATCAAATATTCGCCATTTAATTTTGGTATAAAAATAATAGGTTCGGTTTTTTGTCTATCTTTAATCTACAACAGATGAATGCGAAAATTTCGACTAAGCTTCATTCTACGTTATTTACTATCGGTAAATGTTATTTCAAAGATATATTTTATTATAATCGAAATATTATTATTATTATGAGAAAAATATTAGAATTACTAGAATTATTTCCCGTACAATATTTTTTGCTAGGATTAAATAATATGTTTTATGTTTATACACAGTACAGTATGTTCCTATTTTAATAAATTTTTAAAAATAAAAAAAAATCGAAAGCATTTTGGATTATTAAAATCAGATATTAAATAAAAATTATTTTTTGTATCATAATTTATTTGTTTATGTAAAACAAAAATTCACTATTCAATTTCATTGATAAGAAAATTATGTTTGTATAAACCAAGTGCTAATAGCTTTTCTATAAAGAAAAGGTTTTTATTACTTTTTTATTTATACTATATTTCTTTTTCGTCTTTTGTCAAGTGTTCCAGTGAAAAATTGTTTTTAAATATTTTCATTATTTTATTGATAACACTTATTTTTAAACACTGTACTAATTTATTGCCAGCGAGATAAAACTAGTGGGTTGTGGCCAACGCTACACTCATCACTACCAATTCACTCCAAAAATTATTCAAAATTTTGTATGGAAATTTTTCAGCATTTTCATGAAATGAGTTATATAATTTATTTTGTGAATTTAATATTTTATTATGAAAACTTGATAAATCTTCAATGTCATTTTATGAAATTAATGTGATTTTTGACCAATATAAAAATAAAAATACCAAATTTTGAGTTTTCTGAATTTGGGATTACTTTGAAATATTTGACAGTTAAAAAATTGAGAAGCACTATTCAGATATCCTATATCTGATATTATGTCCTGTAATTATGTACCGTAGTCTATCATTTACTGTTTTTCCCATTGTTCTTAATATCATACTATGTTAATATATTCTACTGTACTGTTGGATATCCAAAATAAATAGATCTAATGTGTTCTATATACATATACAAATTTGCAAAATTTGAAAAGATTCCAAGACGTATGTACTTAGTTTAAGTAGCGTCTAGCCCCTGAGTTTCTTTTCTGCATTCTTAGGTTAGGTTTAAGTTTGTTTGTAACAATAATAGCGACTCGCGTGAGCGAGTTGCTTTATAAATTGAATTATAAATTATTATAAATTAAATATATAATATTCTTTTAATTTTTCGCATTTAATATAAAATTTCACAGCTCATTTGACTTAATACTACGAGATCTCAACCAATCAGAGAGCCAACCGGAAACAGAATGCAAACGGGTAGATTCAGATTGTAGACTCTAGTCTTAGTTTATAATCGATAAAATAGAATAAACACGCCGTACATAGCACATAGGGCAAAATGCACAGCACACACACACATACAGATAAATTATGATGAAACTTTCAGAAAACGTCTCAGCATGATACTATTTGATAAAATAAAATAAATTGGCTGTAAAATGCGAATTCATTACTCCCCACTATATCCCCTTGGGGTAGTGAGGAGTATAAAAATAATTATTTCCATCGTAATTTCTCGTACACCAATAAACAATAGTAATATAATTTTATGTATTTACAATTTGAATACATGAATGTCACACTGTTCTTCCATCAGCACCACCCGTTCTGCTTATGTGGACTAATAACTGTCCCTTGCAGAACCCTGAATGAACCATCAAGAACTTATGATGAGCTCGGGGAATTCTAAAACATTGCAGACAAACGCTGATAGTGCCAAAGTGAAAGTGCCAAAGTTCAAAATTTGTTAAAAATATCCAACATGATTTTTTACCTCGTTACTATCCAAATTTTGATGTCGATACCTAAAATACATCATTATGTGACCAAAGAGAACAACGCAAAATATCCACGTTACTATCCAAATTTTGATGTAGATACCTAAAATACATTATGTGACCAAAGAGAACAACGCAAAATATCCACGTAACTATCCAAATTTTGATGTAGATACCTAAAATACATCATTATGTGACCAAAGAGAACAACGCAAAATATCCACGTTACTATCCAAATTTTGATGTAGATACCTAAAATACATTATGTGACCAAAGAGAACAACGCAAAATATCCACGTTACTATCCAAATTTTGATGTAGATACCTAAAATACATCATTATGTGACCAAAGAGAACAACGCAAAATATCCACGTTACTATCCAAATTTTGATGTAGATACCTTAAACACATCATTATGTGACCAAAGAGAACAACGCAAAATATTATTATATTTTTAAAAATATGTTAAATATTTTGATCCTTTACCTCGCTACTGTTGATGTATTTGCATCGTCGATATTACGATTTTTTTATGATAATGTAATTTTTTTTCGGATAGTCTGTTGTCGATGTTTTCGCCATTAACGCACCCATAATGCCGCACTCTCAGAACCGAACCCCCCTGTAGGAGCGGTCTTTATCCACCAGGGGTGGGCAAAAAATGATCGCTTTGGAGATTTTACGTCATTTTTTCAATCAAAATAATCCTCCCTCGAGATATACGGGATCATCCCTTCTGATAAGATTAAATTCAGTTAAAGGTTTATAGTAAAAAAATATATATAATGTTATTTTTTTCGTTTTGTTATTCATGCCAGTCCGTTGATGCGAATAGGAAAAGAATATTTATTTTTATGGATATAATATTATTATGGAAAAACATATTATAATGATTGCAATAAGATTCTCATGTTATATTTGAAGGACACATATTTCGATGAAAACGGTTCATATATTAAGAATGATATATATTTATTTATTTCTGTTGGTTTGATAAGGGTTTGGTTGTATGGTAGTTATTCAATTCAACGGTCTTATACGTGACAAACTGTTCTGTAACAGACGGACCATAGTCTAAGCGAAAACAACGACAAAAAATAATTCATTTTTAATGGCTGTTTTTTTATATTTCCTTGCTTATTGAATATGTAATAAAATGGTATAAATTGATATGATTTAGCCACAGGGGGAGAATGAATGAGGAACGCCTGACGAAGAAAATATACATTGCGGACAGGAATGAGATTAGACGTCGGGGCCGCCCAAGGAAGGGATTGCGCGCCCATATGAACGATATTTTGAAAGACGGAAATGTTAGAAGCGTTAACAACAGACGAACATGTATAAGACGATGTATGCATGTCGACGAGGCGATGAATGTGAGTCAAGATTGAAAAGGGGCGCTCAGTTCTCTCTGCCTACCCCGTGAGGGACATGGGGTGTTGGTATATATGTATGTATATAAAAAAGTAAGTCTGGCACCTGGGAGTGGTTGCGTTTACCAGTGCGCATCCACTTTCTAAAGGTAAACTTTGCAGATTTTAATATCATTTGTATGTAGTCCTTTTTGTGCTGCTTTACTATCCATCTGATTACAATGAAACTTGGTGGTTTTGTCAGCGTATAACCGAAAAGATTTCTGAAAAAAATTCTTTAATTATAATTCTTATTAGCAAGTGTGAATGTATTTATTTGATTCGATAACTCCAGAAGCTTATATATTGGAAGATCCAGAAGTATGTATGTAGTATGTATAATTGTTATTAGCAAGTGTGAATGTATTTATTTGATTCGATAACTCCAGAACCTTAGATATTGGAAGATCCAGAGGTATGTATGTTTGTATGTAGAATTGTTATTAGCAAGTGTGAATGTATTTATTTGATTCGATAACTCCAGAACCTTAGATATTGGAAGATCCAGAGGTATGTATGTAGTATGTATAATTGTTACTAGCAAGTGTGAATGTATTTATTTGATTCTATAACTCCAGAAGCTAAGATATTGGAAGATCCAGAGCTCCCTCATATATTTATTTATTTATTTATACATCTTCTTGTACATAATATAAACAAATATAATTGTACACTGGCGGGCTTATTGCCATTAGGCAATTTCTTCCAAACAACCAGAACCTGATGGGTAGGGACTTAAGCGGAGGAGAAATTCATATAAATTTATTTCTCACGCAAATATTGCTTCTCTCTGCTGGTAACATTATTGGTAAGTTGAAAGCCATTGCCTTATGTCATTAAACTCGCCACTTGCACAGGGTACGAGGAAGTATTTTTTAAAGACCAGTGTAGCCACAATGAAGCTACGAATTAAGGAAAAAGAATTAGGAAAAACTCTACTTAAATTAAAAATTGAAATGAACAAAAAAAAATGTTCGTATTTCCCAAAGACCTTATATGGTATTTCCAAACATTGAAGTTATATTATAAAGACGAGAGAACATAATATAGATACATACTTCTATTATAGTTTATGTTATTGACAAGACCATTAGTCAAAATCAGGAATTCCATCCATGATTCGATTAAGCGAATGACTTGGTAGATAATTTCCTCTGTCAAAACTACTACCCGTCAACCAACATCGTATAGTGACTTCACAGACCAGATAAAGGTTGTATGTATAATGCAATATATGTAATATGTATTACGCTTATCTTTGACATTGCTTAACAACCTCAGGAAAGCTGACTAAGTTGTAAATTAACTGGAAATTTTTAAAATGATGGTAAATATATTTACAAATTATATTTATGAATTAATTCATTTTCTATAGGTACTATCAATGGAATATTTTTCCTCCTTTAACTTAACAAATTCACTGTTAACATATCGTTTAACATATCCTTTAACATATCGTTTAACATATCTTTTAACATATCGTTTTGACAACTGAAAATTTGTGTAGAATTTTATTTTTCGTTTTATTTCAATTGAACTCTCAGTGTAGATTTGGTAAACTTGTAACTCAAATAATCTGATCATCTGTAGTAAAAAAAAATATTTTTCGTAATCTCAATTATTTTTGGGTTCAAAAATGTTTTTTTTTTCAGTCGGCATTAAATATGAAAATGCAAAAATTGAATAGTTTATTATATAGTTGTTAACAGTTTAAAATTATTTTTATACTGTTAAAAATTAATATACTACATAAAATACATAATCAATAATTTTGACGAGTTAAATTTTCAAAAGGAAAATAAATCATATTTCTCTGAAATGAATAATTGTATACATTTCAATTACTACGTAAAAAATCACTCTTTTTTATTTATTTATTTAAAGCTTTTTGCGCACATATACACAATGGCGATCTTAATGCCAAATGCGAATATCTTATAACCAACTAACTTTTAATATTTCAAGATGTCACTCTTTTTTTAAAAACTGCTCGTCCCATACATGGTATAAATAATGTATATAAATCAAGAGTATAATTTTCTTTCTGTCAATCTACCACATCTTATATCAAAAATTCAATTTGTTATCAATTTGTCCCAATGTTATATATCTTATATTATCTTTTTTTCGTAGCATTGCTTTGTTTATGGATGATTTGTCCCAATGTAATACAACACAACCAAAAAACAAGATAAACATGTAAACAATTTGAAATATCAACCAAAAGAACAAGATAAACACCCTAACAACTTAAAACAGCAACCAATAGAGGAAGATTAACATGTTGACAAATTTAAATAGCACACACAAAAACTATACATGTTAACAATTTAAAACAGTTACCAAAAGAAAAAATATAAACAATTAACCAACTTAAAACAGCAACCAAAAGACGAAGATAAAAATGTTAACAAATACCTACTTACTAAAATGTGTCCGGACATAATTAATATGTACGACGTATTAGGCTTTTCCACTCCAAAACGATGCAGTAGCAATTGCCACATCATTTGCCACAACTAAGTCTTTCTCGTTACATCCCTGTACCTACCATGTTTCGACAAACAATATAACAAAATTTTACAACTTAAAACAACAACAAAAAGAACAAGATATATTTTTTAACAGATTTAAACAGCAACCAAAAGAACAAGATAAACATGTTAATAACTTAAAAAAAACAACCAAAAGAACAAGATAAAAATATTAACAACTTGAAACAGCAACCAAAAGAACAAGATAAACATGTTAAAAATTAAAAACAGTTATCAAAAGAATAAGATAAACATTTGAACAACTTAAAACAGCAACCAAAAAACATCGTAGGATCTGATATTATCTACCACAGTCAAACACGAAAATTCCACTTATAAATATATCTATGTAATGTTAGGCATAATGTAAGTAACAAAATATGCCATACATTGTTTCCACGAACAAGAGATGGCCAATTTTTCTGGGTTACCTATATTGTTTTTTAATTCTACATATTATATATCTGGTAACCCTACCACAGTCGGATGAGTTTAAACAAAAGAAAAAGAGTGCGTGTATGTTTGTATCATACGCTCAGATAACGCGGCGTCCTATAAATCACACCTAACCTTTGTCTTGCATATCTTCCTTCCATATCACCCACACCACACTAAACATCCCATCGCCAAAACAAAAGAGTTAAAAAAAAAACACAAGAACTCTCCGGTCGGAAAAATGTATTATTCATTTGAACCACCCTGTATTACGGTGTCACTGAAGGTAAACTACACAGTTTTTGGTCCCACAATCAATCATTAAAATTATTAAGTATTTTATTTTTATTTAAATAATCAGACAGAATGATTTATCTAAATTATTCATTCATATCATCACGGCTTATCCCACAATGTGGGATATCTAACGACTGGTATGCGGGTGCGCATTACCTCATAAAAAAAGGAAGAACGGCACTTAAGTGAATCCTCACACACTAGTCTCGTCTCACCAATAAATGTAACATTCGAAATGAATGAACCTCATCGCTGAACTATGTAGATATTGTTTTGTCTCTTATATTTTCGATTATCCGACTCGAAAACGATGATAACAGAATATAATGGAAGCACTATTCAAAGCCGGTGCCTATGCGATTCGTCTATGCTTAAAAACTTCTGTGGCATAGATTTGTTTTAATTTTTATACTTTTTTTTTACTATTTATCCTTAGTCAATGATACAAAAAGTCATTGATGTATCTACAGGATAGTTATTTATTATTTTAGTGTTTTTTTTTATGTACTAGTAAATCAATTTTACATTATTAGTAAGATTTATATCAAAATTAATTATCCTATTGAATAATGCATGGAGTTTTGACTGGTCCACTAATAAAGCAATGTAAATTGTCTGTTTTATAAATTGTATAACTCTCTATCTACCAATAAAAATAAAAAAAATAAAAAATTATTTGACATTTTATTATTCTGTGTTTTCGTCTTATTACAACCCGGGTCTTTTTATGATCTGCATTGATATTTTCCTGAGCAGATTGCAAACCCTCTCCAACGCTACGTAGTGCACTTTTACGGACGAGTTTAATGAATCCAAATCCCAATAACTCGTGTCCCCTACGTAGCCATTAAAAAAATTAAATCATATTTTGATATAATGCGTTTATAATTTTAATTTGGGACCTTGAGGTATGTATGTAAGTTCTCACGAAAACGTTACTATATTAGTCATTCAATTATATATTAGTAATTATCACAGACCTATAATCTAGTAAATACATATTAAAAAGCGATAATAACATGTATATCAAGATTTGAAAATATGGCACTTCAGTCATTGTTTCAAAATTTGTTGGTATTCAAATTCTGATTTAACGATAAAAAAAGTTAAAAACTCAATATTTGTTGTCCTATTTATGCTGCTTGATTTTTAACATTTTTACAAATGATTGCATCGTTTCACAATCAGGAAATCGACAAAGATATCGCGTTTATTCTTTAATTGATTTTTTTCGTTTTTTACAAAGAAAAGAATGGTATAAAATAAAACGATTCAAGATCAAAAACTATGTCATTCACTCTGAAAGATTCGCATCTTAATCTCGTGACAGTAGGGGTGTGTGAGGATGATGTTACAAAATACCGCAGGACGAAAAAACAATGCCATTTATATTTTTGTATTTTCTTACTTATTATTTTAAAGCACATCATTTATCAAAAATATTATGAAGAATGAACGCCATTGATCGGAGTTTTGATTTCAGTCAATGAATATGACGTATGAATAACTCATAAATCGAATTGTGGATGACATTTTTCGTCATGCAACGATAATTTGTTTTCCTCTTACTCGCCAACTTACTGAACATTTTGTGTAGGATCAAATATTTTATTATCTTTATTATATAATATATGTATATACAGGCTTTTATATATCTGTAAGGATTAACCCTTTATATATTCGTAAAGAAGGCGTCAGTTTGATTTTTTATTTATTATGGACTGCTGTATTCATTCGATTATTTTCAAATTTTGCCATTTGTGTATCTAATACTCGCATAGACCCCATTATATTTTGAAGAATATCTGATCAGTGCTTTTCAATTTATTTAACCGTCAAATATTTCAAAGAGACCCCAAGCTCAGGACACTTAAAATTTTATTTTCTTAAAGACTAAAAAGGCACATCACTTTCATAAAATGGCAATATATAATAAAATATTTAAATCAAAAATCTCATTTCGTGAAAATGCTGAGAATTTTCTTTACAAAATTTTAATACTTTCTGGAGTGACTTGGTAGTGAGGAGTATAGAGTTGGCCAACACCCCCTCGTTTTTTAAATACATTCAATCGTATTCAAAATCTCGCTCCGCTCTTCTTTAATTGAACCAAATTTTTGTTTATTAGCTAATATTTTAATATAAATAATGGATTCATACGCTATATTCCTCTCTGTTTCTTTAAAATCTATTCATCATTTATATATTACTTTTGTTTATCACAAAACAAAACGAACGTGGGACTCACAACCTGTCCCATCCCGTCCCGGCCCATCCTGCCCTGTCCCGTCCATTGAAGCGCTAAACGAACGACCGTCCTCTGCCAGACGCGGGTCGTTCCGGTCTACGAACCAAACCATCTTGTTTTATACAATTTTATATCCTTGACTGAGAAAATTCTCGGAATATTCCGACTTCAAAACTATACCTTTGTCATTCCACAAAACACGACTCTTGTAGGCATCAGTGTATATTTACGCCACTAAAGATATTTATTTTTTACAATACGAATATCCGAAGATGTTTTTCTCTAACATTTTTCTCTTAATGTTACCAAGAAAGAGGCCACAATTTTCATCGAATTGATCGAATATAACGCTTTTTTCCCTTTTTTGCCAGTCTCTTTGATCTGCTGAACGTATCACACTTGCTATTGCAATTTGCTTAGGCCTAGGTTGCGGCTCTAAGGGCCTAGGCAGTAAAGGCGGGGGTGGGCGGCCGACGCTGTTGTGCCCTCGTCAATTCTGTACTTAGAGAAGAGCAGGACGGACGCCTCTAGTCTCGCTCGGCAGTTACTCTTCAAACTGTGGCGAATGTTGTTGTGTGGTCCGGGCACACCGCCGGCGCAGACGTCGGGTCAGACATCCTGTGTTGACAACTAGACGTCAAATCTGACAGGTGATGATTGCGTCGGATGCCCCCGGTGTTAGCCCGCGGAACCTTCGGACGCCAACACGAGGACCGAGGGGTCGGGGTACAAGCCCCTCCGACTTGAAACGGAGTGTTCTTAGCGGCCGATTTCGAGACCAATCGGAGGTTGAACCCGATGGATGGTGGATATTTTGTGTTTGTCCGATGTTGCGGCTGCGTCCGGTGGCGAACAGGGCGAATGGGCTCTATAGCGTCGCCGGCGTGGAAGTGGATCGCGATCTCCCTCGATATTCCAATTTGCTACTCAGAAACTCTGAAAGTTCGTATTCAATAGAATTATTTGAAAAATGACGTTGGAAATATTATGTTTGTCAAATAAATCTTCTTTCTTCTGAATCTGAAAGATTTGAGTGATAAGTTTCTGCAGAACGACTATTTTGTCCAAGTATTTTTTTTTACATATTATTTTTTTCATGTCATTACCTTATTGCTATATTACACGTTGTATTGTATATTAACATTGTACCTGGTTGGTTGGAAGTAGTTGTCGTATGACAATAAGACCGCCAGTTTACAAGATAAGTTTACAAGTTGTTACAAAATAAATAATCTTCCAACTGTCGATTTGATCAAGAGAATTTTATTCTCTTAACATATCGACAAAGTATCAAGCCAAGGTACGCGAGATTTGAATGATTTGTATGAAACCAAGGTAGGTACGCGGTTTTTCCAACTTTGAAGTAAAAAACACCAACTTAGAAGTTTCACAGCATATATGTAATATGTATGTTCTATATATATATGGATTTACTCAGAATTTGGAGTAGAACATTTCGTGTGTCTCTCAGTATTTTTAATTTTTGTTTCAGACAGGGGTAATCAACTTATGAATTTTTATTTTGTTTTTCCATATTTCTCAAAAACCATATAAGCTAGAACCCTGAACATAGGTATAAATATAGATGAATACGAAATTTCAAATTTGTTTTTTCAAAAACATTCCAGATTAACTCAAACATTTTTAATCAATGCAAACTCAATCAATTTATGTGTTTAACTGCCTTTATTTCCATTTTTTTTAAATATCGAAAAAAGCTGAAACACCCCAACTAGATTTTCTTTAAAAAATATGAAAATTTTAGAAGTATATTTAAATTTTTTTTTAATTTTTATAAAATTTGAATTTAGTCACGACATCCCTTCATACAATTTGTTTGGCAGTATCCTATACACAATATCTAAGAAGACTTAATAGTTTGATACTTAAATCTCCAAACATACATACATACATACTATCATGTTGTTTTCATATTTTGGGTAGGAAAAAAGTAGTGACCTCTATACTATCCTATCTTGACATACATACCTATGTGGGTTGTATAGAAAACAAAACATCTTATAATATTCAATAATTTGGATTTTTAGGTTTATAGTTTGGTATGTATTCTTCATACTATCGCTATCGACAGTTGGATCTCATGTGTTACATGCAACTAGAAATAAAAAATATGATTAATTTAATATTGCTTCTCGGGCAACTTACAGGTACTATATCAAATATTCATTTAACATACACCCAACAACAAGTTGCCACATTCTGGAGACTTACGATATTTATACGTCTCACAGATCTAGACTGAAAACACAATTTAAAAACTGTGTTTCCGCCGGGAATCGAACCCGGGACCTTTAGCTACTGAGCCATGAAGGCCGAATTTCTTCCCATATTCAATAAATATTTACTGTACCTGGTATTGTAGTTTCTATAACATATTATTTGAATTTTGATATTGATAATATTCAAAACCGATTTGTTATTTACGTTTTGTGTTTAGATATAAGTAGGTACCTACACCCACCGACATATTTCTTACAAATTCAAAATATGTATATTGGAATAAGACATTCGCATAAGCTGAATACTGAACATGAAACCAAGAAATCGTTATATCTTGTCTATATCCTACGTGAAAAGCCTTACAGATGGACATGTCAGATAAAAGTTTACTTTGCAAACCCTTCCAGTAATGTTATGTGGAAACATAACTTACCTGTGATTCTGTTTATCTCTGTAGATGGAGGGACAGAAAATACGATACATTCCCCTTTATAATACATTGCATATTAATCTTATTTTATTTATTTATTACAATCAACTTCATAATATTCAATATTTTGCAGAACTGATAGAACTTATATTATTTATACTCTGTCAACATAACTTCCTTACTTTCCGTGTCCAAGATCATCAACCTATATTGTGTTGTCAACATTCATCTTCGTGCACTCTAACGATGATCTTCAACAGATTGATACCGGTCAGTGCCAATTTTAAATTAAATAGTGAAACTTAAACAAATTAGTGTTTTCATTTATATCTAGTATAATGGAGTTTCACCACGAATTCTTCTTCTTCTTCAGCCAGTTTTCATCCATTCTTGGACATAGGCCTCCCCTTTGATCCTCCACAACTCCCTGTCTTGGGCACACTGCATCCATCTCCCTCCGGCACATTTCTTGATGTCATCAGACCACCTTGAATTTCACCACGAATTATCCGTCGATAATATTAACAAGTTAAATGCTGAATTGTGTAATAAACACGTACAAATAAAACAGTATTTAAACTTCATAATACATACAAAAAAAACATTAAAAAAAAAACAGAATTATGTAAAAAAAGTAAAAATAATGGCAAATGAATATAACAAATGAAATAATACACAAATAACAATAATATACATATATAAGTAATGTTACAATGCAGATTAAAAAGAGAAAAAAAATCAAATCTCAAATAAAAAAATAAGTCCTATACAAATACCACGAAGTTCATTCAAAAAAGTGTAAAAATATTCAATTAATTATCACGAATTAAAGAGTCATTTTGCACCAAAAAATACTGATGCAAAAAGTTTTTATATTTTGTTAATGACAAATAATAAATATCGCCTAGGCTAGAATATTAATTTGTTCCCCAAATAGTGAATGCTATTAGCGAAAAATAATGTGAAAATGTGCGTGCGGTTGTGTAGTATAAAGGTAACAGGTATAATAAAGTATTTTTTTTTACTTTAATTTCGTTCTATCAATCAAATAAAATACAATCTGACTCTACCGATTACGTTCGAAGTCGTTTGATTCTTTGGTAAGTTTTATTAACAATTCCATCAAACATCCAATAAAGTATGAAATGTTATCTTCTGCTTCAATTACCTACCAGTAATATAAATCGTAAATTGTCAATCGACTTCATAGATGACAATGTCCTTATTTTCAAGTGAATGGTAACATATTATTCAAATATATAGAACTTTCAAAAATTACATTGATAAGGGAACTCAATAAGAAGGCGTAATTGGTGAACGTTGCGCAAGCGCTTAAATTGATCACGTATACCAGCCGATGACAGGTCGTAAGCCCTGTTGGTGTCTTGAGTTCCTGGTTCTTCTATCATATTCCAACTTCATCTCTGTTGAGATATTAATAAAACTTTGTCTACCAATGATGTACTTCGTCATTAATTTGACGTTAGCCATCTCGCTAAATTCAAAGTAAATTAATGTCTCTGGGTTTATCGTTTTTGGTCTTTGATGTATCCAAGATTGGTATGTACATTGTAATCGGTTAAAAATATATCCATAAAAAAATCTTCCTATGAAATACACATTGAAAAATTCCCAATTTCACGTATTGAGTTCAATATGTGTTGCAATATGAATAATGAATAGTCCACATACATATTCATACGTGTAGCCGACTGACTGTGTATTATGAAATGTCGAAAAACCATGCTGAGCTTCAATTTTACAAGGTAGGTAGGTACACTTGCCTTCCCTTCTTTGGGCGATTGATCTCTGCATATCAACTGGAAGGCAATGTGAGCTAATGGTGTTGAAACGCGTGCTGTGGAATATAAATGCTGAAGAAATACAAGGGGATCGTGTGGGATATCACTAATGCATCACCAGGCACCGTCTAGAGATGTGTATGTAAGGAAACACTTAACAAATATCCATAACGATGCAATCAATACTGATTTTGATACAATTGATGCGAAACTTGTGAATTTTGAAAATTATGTATTTGTTGTATTGAATAAATAAATATCTACATCCAACAGACCTTTAGGATGACCACCAACGACATATAAGGAAAGCGATTATCTACATCTATGTATAATCCCAAGAACCGTGAACAACATGACATTTAGTCCTAACACGAGTAGAAGAAGAAAAAGTTTCATGTATTTCAATTCACTACGTTTAAACCAAAGACCTTATATACTTACATTATTATAAGGTCTTTGGTTTAAACAAAGATACGACCTATCAATCAGGGGGCCAATCAGACGGCGGAATCAAAACCATCCATATTTACCCATATCATTGATATAATTATCTTATGGAGTTCTATAGTATCTTAAGAGGAGACTCCTGGATTCAGCCAAGACCCATCTAGGGCTGTCGAGCTTATTATGATGATGATAGTATCTTAAGATGGTATAGAAAACAATAAGACAATTATTGAAAACCATAAGACAATATGTTTATCCATGATATTGATAAACATGGATGATTTTGATTCCACCGGTTGACCAAACTGCCCCAGATGAAGCAGGCAACGGAGGAGGGACTGGCATGGTCACATCCAAAAGATGAACAACACCAGACTTCCTAATATCGTGCTGCACAATATGCCTTACGGAACCTGCCCTCGCGATAGACCGCCTAAAAGATGTAGGGATAGCTACCAATCCACTTCGTAGGATGAGCAGA
Organism: Molanna angustata; assembly: GCA_963576475.1. NCBI lineage: Eukaryota > Metazoa > Arthropoda > Insecta > Trichoptera > Molannidae > Molanna > Molanna angustata. The sequence continues at coordinate 26,190,550 of OY754975.1, forward strand.
CCTCATAAAACAGACCCAAAGATCTACATAAAATTAGAAGAAGAAAACGACCGGTTTCGAAGTGAAAACACTTCTTTCTCAAAATGTATGACAAAAAATAGCTCTCCGTTGCAATACGTAATGAACAGGGTTGGAATAATAAAAAGTATTGCAGATGACAGTCGCGTCGCGGCAATGGAAAACACAAATCGACCAACGGAAACATATATTATATATTATTGCGTAGCAATTTTTTTCATTCGATTACTCAAACTATTTTCACGACCCTCTTTTTGTAAATCTACAATTCTTCCCCCAATTATTTATCAAAGCAGTAATTATTTTCCATAGTTCAGACAATCATCAAATTCGGAGAAAATATTATTTCCTGAAATATCCTTTTGAAGAATCAAATTTTGATAATTCATAGAAAATATTGCTGAATTGGATGAAGAAAATATAGAATGCATCTTGCGGAACTCTTCTGTTTTTTTATTGCATATTCATTATTTTGCTGAAATCCGTTATGACTCCAAATGCAAAACATATGGTAGAAATGCAGACCACAAATAATATATATTCATTTTCCTCTCACAAAAAAAATATTGTAATAAAAAATAACGTTTATGTTTCAAAAGAATTACACTTCTCCGTGAATTTGGATGTGAAAAGGAGAAATGCGCACAAAAGCTATTCATATATACGATTATTTCAAGGGTTGCAAAAAAACGCCCCCGCAGTACAGGAAAATTCAGGTTCAACAAAGTGAATACACGACAACTATTATTGTGGGCTCCCCCCAAGATATCAAATAGAGTTATATTGGGATATTTCAATTTAGCCACAGGCAGACCGCAATGTCCATTTGCATTTCAGGCGTCTGTCTCATGGAAACAATGTTATAGTAATATCACTGAGGTAGGGGTTGTAAAGATGATTTCGGAAAGAGAAGTGTATGCAATAGGGATATTTGGATGGGATTTGGATAATTTTATGGAAGTGCGTTTTATTAGGTCTTTTCGTTGATTTCCTAATGGACTTAAATGATTATCTCTGGAACAACACACGAAGAATATAGGGAATCGTCGTCAACATCGGGGGGACCTGACATGACACGGGAAGAAGATGCAGCAACTTTTTTGTTTTTTTTTCTCTATTTGCACTGAGAACATTTACAAAGTTAAGTGCATGAAAAATGAAAAATAAACACGTCATATCGACATTGCATTACGTTTGGAAACTACATAATGATATTCGTCTCACGATTCCAGACTGAAATCTTCTTCTTCTTTGCGTCATTTTGCAGTCAGCCTCCTTGTTCTTTTCTAAATTTTTCCACGAAGTGGCTTCTGGAGGTCCCCCCCTAAATCAATCTTGAGTGGGGGTATTTAAGGTTAGCCTGACTATGTGACAGCCTATAAATAGACTGAAATAACAGTTAAAAACCATGCCTATGATTCATGTGTTAGATATCTATCAAACTGAGCTATGAAGGCAGTTTGTCGTAAACTAAAAACATCAGGACCAAAATAAGATGATTATTTTCGATTGCATCATATTTATCGACAAAATACGAGGATTTAGAAAGCTTTAGGTCTGTTTGTCTGTGAATACGGGTGTGTGTTTTACAGCAACTACTTATATTGAATTTGGCATTTACATTTACTTTTTAAATATCAAATGAATTGCTTTCCTCCTACGCAATCTTATTCTCAAAACATTTCTTTGTTAAGAACATTAAACGGTAAATATATACGTAATATTCCAAAGTAATTCGAAGTACTGGTTATTCATTCTTTAAAAAACATATCAAGTTGAAATGTTATCTCTAAATAGAATTTTAATTCATATTCGACACATTTTTTAAATAAATTTAACGGCTCGTTTAACATTACGAGAGCGATACGAGAGCAAATTACAAATTTGACTTTGAAGTGTGTGCGAACATCTATATTTTTACGAAATAATCATAAATTCAGGTACGCCTAGAATATGAAAATACGACGCTCTACGTACAAATATTTTTTTCTTAATTAAACATTTCCAATATCTTTGGAAAATTCGATTTGATTTCAAAATACTGTTGGTTTTGCGTGTAATAAAATAACTAACTTGTATATATTCAGAACGGAAAACCTTTGGTAAAATTCCTCCAAGTGATTGTCAACGTCGCACTGGTGGATCTGACAGGACACACGAAGAAGAAGATCTAGAGTAAAATGAACGCAAATTGTATTATGATAACATTTTTTCGACAACTATTGTTCTTTTCCGTTCAATAGATCGATGATCTGTATAGCAGGAATTTTGTTTATGAAATTGGATGAGGATGTCCTTTTCCTTTCCTTTTTTCTGGGAGTGCTAGATCAGTTTGCACCACATGATTATTTTGCCTTCTCATTACAAGTCCATACAATCTGAGTCGGCTCTCTGTGAGTTTTTCTGGTATGTAAGCTACTCCAAAGCTTCCTCTTATTAGCTCGTTTCAAATTTTATCAAGTATTGTCACGCCGCCTGCCCATCTCAGCATTTTTGTTTTACTAAAAAGTAGTTTTTGTTCATGTGTGCCTTTTACTATGCAGCACCCCGCACCGTATGCCATGGCAGGTCCCACAGCTGTTTTATAAATCTTGCCCTTAGTTTTGATTGGCATAAGTGGATCGCTGAGAACGGCCGTGAGTGTTATCAGTTTACTCCAAGCCACGTTCACCCAATGAGAGACGTCAGCATCCACACTGGCATCCGCTGAAAAAACCGACCCTTAGTTCTTAGTTCTTAGTTCTTTAGACCCTTAGATTGTGATAATAAATTCGAAATGTAGATCTCTTATTCGACACGTAACTGATTTTATTTAGTCAAATCCTTCTGATATCATAGGGAGTGTTAATATAAATATATTTAGAACCAAACATTTAAATCGGTTCATTATAATATGTATCTATGCTGTTATAACTTATAACAGTTGTGGTTATAACTTATAGTTAAACGGTGAAGTTTTCAGCGTTTCATATAAGAATATTGTTTTCGTACGTGCCTATAGAATCTACATATATCATGCACGTAAAACATTACCATGTAAATGATCATTTGAACGACTTCTCTTGGGACGTTATACTTCGTCCTCGCCATTATCGTGTCGGTCCAATAAGTTGCACGACTCACTTGTATAACAGTTTTCCGACAATTTTCGCCAATATCTTTTTGCACGCAGCCGACATAAGTCACGTTATTGGCGTGCATACACGCACCACGTGTAAAATAAAATTTGACCTATTTTAAAACTTGTAACACCGGTTATTTCATACAAATTATCAATCTAACACGATATTCATATATGCCCATTATCAGTGGGTTATCGCCAACTCTAAACTATCCAGAAGTAACTGTACCTTTTCTGTACCTAATTTGAAGTGTGTTGGCTCTTTGTGATTCCACAAATGGGGCTCTCCATCGCTTTTCTCTTGTCATGTAACTGTGCCTAAATTTTTATCCAACTTATTAAGGAGATTATCAATTCGACGTGTAGATTTTTTTCAATCGTTTATTTTAAATTACTTTTATCATTACATGTTTGGAGCTGAATTTGTGGCCACATTTTTAAAAATTTCATGTATCAATCCAAATAGTTCAAAACATGTACGAGTTATTGGATATTACTTGCTTAAAATTGTGGAGAGTGAATGAGGAACTCTTGACAAAGATAATATACGTTGCGGACAGGAATGGATTAAGGGGGGGGGAGCACCCAAGAAAGGGAAGTCACGACCATGTAAACGATATTTTGAAGAGTGAGAAAGAGACAAATATGTATGAAACGATGCATGAATGTTGGGTAGGCGGTGAATGTGTACCAAGATAGAAAAATGTGGGGTTCAGTTGTCTCAGCCTACCCCGTGAGGGACATGGAGTATTGGTATATATGTATTGTACTTGTTAAAAAGCGACATATACCTCATACCTAAGTTTCATTTCACGAAAAACGGATTCGAGGTTTTACTAAGTGAATTGTCTTAAAAGTCTTCTTTGAATGTTATCAGTCATGCATTTTTACGGAACTCATTTTTAATACGTAATATTCTCAAAACCTAAACTTTACGGAATTTTCTGGAATTTGAGAGCAAAACTATGTTTTTTTTTCGATTAATTTCATTTGCATATTCCACTTGCTTTTGAATATGTTTTTGTTTTAACGCTATGTTCGGTACCAAGAACAGTACCTACGAGATATGCTGGATGGTGCACAAACCTATTCACGGACATGCTCCACTATGTCTTATGGATCTTGTGTACCAGATGATCTGGACCGAAAAAGATCTACGCTTCGTTCTGCACGTAATACGGCTATGCATCGTCTAAAAGACCATAATACGTGTCGAATGACGAATTTTGGTGAAAAAGCTTTGTCTGTAGTGGGTCCAGTTCAGTGGAATTATCTTGTTTAAGATCAATAGACAGTGAAATTGCATTGAAAAAACAGATAAAAACTTATTTTTTAAAAACACATTGAGTGATTTTTTTTGTACATTTACCAATAATTACATTATTTTATATACGCAACATAACAAATAAATTGGTTTGGTTTGGACCACCTTACTAGGCCAGGCCTGTTCCGAGGTAGTAGACTAGTTACATAATATTAATTACTAAATCATTGTTATTTAGAATGATTGTGTAGTCCATGATCCACTTTTTGAGTCCAATTTTTGTAGTTTTGTCGTGTATGTTGATATGAATTGAGAAATTGCTGACAATAGTTGAACCATGATTGTATTGTATGTTTAAGTTTTGTATTTTCTATTAAATGTATGTTTATTTATATCTTTTGTAACTAAATTTAGCAACTTTGAATCCAAGTTTACATAATGTCTTTATCCGTATGTAATGTTTGTCTTCGGAGTGATTATTTTATGTAATTTATGTGTCTTTTATCGTGAGAATTTCGAGCAGTGATATGGTTTTTCTTATCATTTTTAAAGTGAATTTGAAATTGTTTAATGTAGAGTTGTGCTGTAGTTAGTACGTTAAAGTCTTAGATTAAGTAATCATTACCTATTCTTGTTTGTTTATTTCTGGTACTATTGTTAAGCGCCCTTGAGGTGAGCACACAAAAATGGCGCTTTATAAATTATCCATTTATTATTCTTATATTATGATTATTAAAATATAATATTTTTTATGATAATTTCGCTACTAGAACCCAAGGTTGGTTTGTAGCTCGTGGTGCATCTAAAATTTACGAGGTATTTCGTTTTATTTAGTACATTTCTTAAACGAAAATGAAAATGATAAAGATACCGCGGAATATCATATTTGGTTCCAGACGGAAGAATATTTTCCATAAATTAATACTATATTTTACTCGGGAATTTTTATATTTCAAAATATACATTTTTCTTTATTTGCGTCTAGCATCCCCAGCGATGGTTGCAACATGGAAAAGAAAATATCTCTTTCTGTCTTTTTGTTGTTGTTTTATGTTGGAACAAGTAATCAAAATCATCACTCTCAAGTAGTCAGAGTTGCCATTATATTATATAAGAGATAAATATTATCTTGTACTAAAATATGCCGGGAGGTATTCCCGTGGTATTCGGGATAAGTTATGAGATCCCCTTTGAAACGAATGAAACCAACCACAGTTCAGTTTTTTTTTATTTATAACGTGCAATATTAAGTTTTACGTAGACGTAGGTAAATTATTTTAAAAATCGAGTTGTGATTCCAGACTTTTTAAGCATGTATTTTTATACCAATTTTACAACGGGTATCGTGTATAATGTGTATGAGTGCTTTTTATGATTTATAATTACAGCGTTCAATAAAAAGGTGTACTTTCTGTTTGTCCCATTGTGTACATATGTGAAAAATACATTTAATCAAAGCTAATGAGTTTTCCAAAACCTTCGTTTGGGAATATTATTTAACCCGTCAAATCAAATACTTAATAAATTAAATAATTGTTTCTAAGAGAGTCCTTTTATTACCAATCAATCCTTTATTTTTCTGATTAATTGTATTTGAAAATTTTTTAGTAATTCTTAAATTATTTTTTAAAAAACAACTGATTTTGGCATTTTATATACATTTTTTTCGATAAATCTAAGCTTTCTTAACTGCGGCTTGATGATTTCGAAATAATGCCAGCAACTTCTTCATCGTCTTTTTCGTCATTTAATTTGACCTGTTTATGACGGTGGAGTATCTTGGAAAGAGGAGGTCAAATTTCTTTCCATCTCTTCACAGGTCTTCAGGTTAGTCTTCTTTTCGTATTTCAGCGACTGATATAATATGTAAATGCCAATATGAACTATTTTTGTTTATTGTTATGGATAATTTTATTTTTATTATTCATATTCTAGTTCCATTGTTTTAGTTTTGTCAAGAATAAGTTATTTTATGTTGCAAAAGTATTGCCATTATTTATTTAATAAGTAGCTATGTACTATCTTTATTAAGTACTTACCTATCTAAAACAAATAAGTATTATGATTTTACGAGAATGCAATTTTTTATGTTTTCAAATGATCTTTGAATATCAAATAATATAGCCTGTTTTATATTTATTTAAATTCATATACCTACTGTTTTCAAACAAAGCTCATAAACCAGATATCGAATTGTCATTGCTAAAGCATGCCTACCTATGTATGTCTGGAAACTTCTTAAGTAACATTGAACTGTAATATTATTACTTATAATATGTGTTTTCGAAGTAAGAAATATTGTACAACTTACTGTTGGTTATAACATGGGATTTATAAGATACCACGCCACACATCCAAGCGTCCATTATTTTCCTTTTCCTACGGGGCGCTGCGAATCGAAAAGGCCGGATATCTCGATCCGCGTGGATTACGGCCGGAACGAACAAAGCGTACAATGGAAAATTTATGCTTTTGCATATTGACACATTTTTACTCGGTGGCTTTTCTTTGTCAGACACCCCTCGTAACGCGGCTTGAATGGCGGGGATCAGTTAGTAGTCGGTGTGTTATACCTTCGTTTTTATCAACAAGGGCCGCATCTACGTTTTCAGGCGCCCGGCGCACAATTCCTATTTATTTATTTTTTATATAAAAAATTCAGTAAAGTACATATATAATTGATATAATTGATTAGCGACGCATTTCGTCAAAATAATACTCAACAAGACTAAAACTATTTTTTTTTAATTAAAAAAGATATATATTGTGTACATATATATCTATTTTCATTCTAAAGCTTATTTTTTAACCATTTTAGAGTATTATTCTGAACATGTGGCCTGCACGAAACACGTCGATAATCAATTAAATTTAATAGAACGAAAACCTGGTATTTTTTATTTTATAATTATGATATATCTACATACATACAATGGAGTTCTATCAAGAATCGTCGATCCATAAAATAAACTTAGTTAAATATTAATCTGATTCGAGTTTTTTTTCAAGTTTTTTTAAATAATTATTTGAGCAATAAACGTCAGTAATATTTTATGATTTGTATCGCTGTCATTCTGAGAGAAATGGAAAGGACTACAAACAAGAAAATTTCGATCATAACTTTACAATTTTGTAGAGATCGGATTCAAAGTCAACTAGATATACTTTTCAATGATTGTATTTTCATTTTAATTTCCTTATCTCTGTTATCATTATTAGTGTTTCTAAAAATAAAACTCTTTTTGGCGGGCCCCGTCGGCAGGCGTTAAACTCTTATAAGTCGTAGTCCTTGTACTGTCTTAAGAGAAGCAACATCGGGGATGAACAGTAATGTTCCCAAATGTAATGACTGTGCGAATCCTCTTATGTCTGGATTATAATTATATTGCAGATATTTTTGGATTTAATTAAGAGCTTAATATCTATGTTCATAGTTTATTATAAAACCTAACATTGTCCTAAATAAAATAAAATATGTGGCGCCCAAGATTCATTTGCGCCTGACACAACTGTATAATTTGAACCAAAGGTGGGCAGGGCCCTGGCTACAGATAAACGCCGAGGGATGCTTGTTTTGCATATCGAAACTAGTGAGAACTTTGACGTTTCATCGGATGTCTGGTCCCTATTATGCATAATGGTGGGGATGCGAACGAGAAAACACGACTTCGTGTCGCAACAGGGTGTCCGAAAACAATGCGGTTATTCAAATAAAATATTATAATATGTATACATCTTCCCCCACCCTTCTTTAGGGTGACTTTCATCTTAAACGATAATGTAACATTCAGGGCGTTCACTTTGAATTTACATGAAAAAGGAAAATGTCAAAGGCTGTGTTGAAAAAAGGAGATGCTTTGCAAACAAAATTAAAGTTTAAAGGTAAAAAGGTAAACAAATTCATAACATGAAAATAAATTATTTTAAATATGTTTTTTTTTATTATTTAAAAAAAATGTGGTTGCATCGTAGAACGCTCAAAATCCCTGGATAGATCTGGGGGGCAAGTAACGTGAACAGGCGGAATAAAAACCATCCATGTTTACCCGTATCATGGATATTTTTTATTTATTTTTATTTTATTTTACCAAGGACAGCACACAGTACATGCATACAATTATTGAAATTAAATAAATAAAAATACAAAAATAATATGTACCTCTTACGTACTATACCTTATATCAAAATAATACAACAAAAAAGTGTGAATTAGTGGGGTGCGCGCATGAGAGAAGAGTAATACATGTGTGAGTGAAAGAGATATCTAGAAAGAGTGTGAGTGTGTGGGTCTGTATGTGTGTGTGTGTGTGTGTGTGAGAGGGTGTGCATGTGTGTGTAGACGAACATATATTGACAGATTCATGAGTTGGGAAGAAAAAGAAAATATATTGCTGAGGGTGGTTGGGAAAAATAAAATTAATCAGTACCTAATTGTTATAATGTCACGATGTTAGACATAAGTTTATTTTTGAATGTTATATGTGAATCAAAAAATATGTCATATTTAGTTTTATAACAACTTAAGATATTTTAGAACTCCATAAGATAATTATTTATTTATTTATTGAGTTCTACGCTCAATTACGAAAAAAAATAGTAAAAATACTTAAAACACAAAATTTAAAAAACAATGAATGAAAAAATCTTTTTTTTTTAATATAATAAATAAAATTCTCAGACAAATCATAAGACGTTAAAAATATAGTAGTAAAATAAATACACAAATTAAAATACACTGACAAAAAATATAAAAAATAAACATTAAAAAAATTATAATAAAATAATATAATGAAACCAAAAGAATAAGGCAGTAATCAAAAAAGTTACATGTTATTAAAAAGGGTAAACATGGATGATTTTGATTCCGCCGGTTGACAAGACTTGCCCCCCTGGTTACAAACTAAGAACTCGAGCCAGAACAATCAGGCAACTCTTTTCTACAATAAGGGTCCGCAAGATCGCATATCTAGGTCACATAATGAAGGGAGAAAAATACCACATGCTTGAATTAATACTGGAGGTTAAGATAGACGGTCGCCGAGGAGCTGGAAGGAGACAGATGTCCAGGCTGCTCAGAACTGTGGAGCAGATATTCCGGGAAGCACAGGACATTCACCAGAGTGACCGCCAACGTCGGGGGTTCCTGACAGGGTACCAGATAGAGAAATCATTAAATCTTTTTATTTCTGACATTTATGTATGCAAAACAGCCATGTTTTGAAAATGGATATGTATATAAATAAAACAAAATCAAGTTACTAGGTATAAATGAAAACACTTATATGTTTTATTTAAAATTAACAAGTTAAAGTCGTGTTAGTTAGACTATTTTTAACTCAAGAAAGGCTGGATCAATTGTAATTATTTCTTATTTGTTGGATTCGTCTCCGTCCCGGAAAACATAATAACTATAAAAATATGGGAAAATTAACGGAAAAAATACAAAAACATGTGAATAAACTGTACGCCTGGTACCTTTTATGCAGAAAATATAACTAATGAATCGAATATTTTTATTATTGCATATGCGCAAACATTGGATTTTTTTCCCCTGTCGGGAGTCAAAGGTTACAAAAGTCAAAGGGTTACAAAAAAACCAATTCTCTCAATAGATGGCGTTCCAACAAAATAAATAAAAATAATATGATTGTTGTTCATAATTTCACCCATAGATGGCTGTAGTAAAAATTCCTTATTTTCAAGCGAAAAGAATTTCAGTATTACAATATATAGAACTTTCAAAATTGAATTGATAGGGATCTCATTAAAAGGCATAATTGGTGAACGTTGCGCAAGCGCATAAAGTGATCACGTAAACCAGCCGATGACAGGTCGTAAGCCCTGTAGGTGCCTTGATTTCCCGGTTCTCCTACAATAAATATTCCAACTTCGTCTCTATTGAGATAATTAAAAATCTGTTAAAAAATAACTAATGAAATCTAAAAAAATCAAAAATCGAATGTAAAACTCTAGAGTACCTACTACTACTTAAGGCTACTAACTTAACAAATTATTGATGAATTATGAATAGAAACTCGAAGTAGGTACCTAATAATATTGATTTAATTAGCATTATTATTTAAATCATTTGAAAATGGAATTTATTCTACGAAGAAAAATTGAAAAACAAAACATGTGGATTTAAAAAAATTTACATCATACTTGGGGTTGGTTCTTGAGCTGTTAGATACAGAAAAATGTATTCATTTTTATCGATTTTTGCAATTTTAAATTATTATTATATCCTAAAAATCCATTGAGCTAAATAGATTTTTTGTATTCATTTTATTACGTTGATTGAATCTTAAAAAAGGTTTAGCTAAAAGTTAACACGACATCCATTGATTGAGGCGGTACGAAGTTCGCCGGGTCAGCTAGTAAAAAATAAACAAATATTAATAAAAAGAAAACAAAAAAATAATATTTTCATACGACTAAAACAAATTCAGAATTTGTCAAAAAATGTAACGTACCTATATCATAAAAAAATGTAAGGTACCTACATCATAAATAATTCTTAAAATATTTTTGTCTTTAAAATATGAAGTTAAAATCATAGTCCCACGTTAGTAAGGGCCCGTGACAAAAGTCCGAAAAGTATATAAATATACTTCACAATACGATATTCGTGGATCGACAAGATAAATTGCCAAATTGAAATTTTTTATTTTATTTTAATACAATAAAACTTCAGAATACTATTCTTATGTACTTTTGTTTCAGGGTTGACTATTTTAAACAAAATGAAACGTCATATAATGAGAAATTTATTTTATATTATTTTGTAATTATGAATTAGTGTTGACAACAGCTTTGTCGTTTTTAAAAAAAGGAGCACGTTTAGTTGTATGTATGTAGGTACTAATATAACACACATCGCCAAAGCATTACTAAAGGTATATAAAAAAACATTCACTTTGGTAAAGGTAGATCTTTTCCTATATATTTAGCTGTCATACTTTTTATGAATGTATCAACTTATTTATACGTGTTAGAAACTACTATGATACAAAAGGCCTGGTACGTAAGAATGAAATTTTTTATCATCAATGTGGCAGACCACATTGCAGAAAACAGGAGTAAAAATTACCACAATGAAAATGCATTATTATTTCTCTTTTTATTTAATTGTGTTATTAATAAATTATGTTAAAATGCGCCCACATTCGAAAGCAACGTTGGCTTTAAATTTTTCACCAATCGACATAGTGTTATTTTAAGTTTTGTGAACATAAACATGCGCAAGCTGAATATAATAAATAAAGATTCATTTTGGTTACATTTTACATAAATATTAATTTCCATGATTCGCTTACCTTAACTCTAAACACAGTATAGATATCATAATACCAAAGTAGAAACTGGTCTTGTTGTACGTAGGTACGTTGGCAGCTCTGTGTATTGAATGCATTATGGTATGTAAGCTGTCAAATAGGCATACAGAAGACTACATGTACATATATTGTATAGTGTTACTCTATGGTGTATCGAATCGAATGTATGTGTACTGTACATATTACATATATTGTGGATCTAGGGCCGGATCTACTATTTACGGAGCCTGGCGCACTACATTCAAAAGGCGCACCCCTTCTCTTGAAAATTATGAGTAGGTACCTATGTATATTAGTATAAATTTTATTGAAGATAAGTAGGTAGGTTTTATTTTTTTTTATTCAGTGATTATTGGTAGGTACATATATGAAGATGTATCAAAAAAGTTTTTTTTTATGTACTTAAATAATATTTTTTACTGTTGTATTTTTAAGGTACTTAGCACTTATCAATAGATGGCGTTACAAAAAAGTTTCTTAGTCACTTCTTAGGTGGCGACGGTGTTTTCAGCTTATTTTCAAGCGAACAGTATTTCTTGATTGAAATATATATTGAAATTTCGAAAATTGGATTGATTGGGAACGCAATAAGAAGGCATAATTGATAAACGTTGCGTAAGCACATAAAGTGATCACTTAAATAAGCCGATGTCAATCGTAAGCCCTGCAGTTTCTGTTTCTCCTATAATATTCCAATTTCGTTTCTTTTGAGATGTTAAAAAATTGTCATTAAATGACTCCCGACAGAAAAAAAATCAAAATTTGCGTATATGCAACATAAAAAAATATTTGATGAACAAATCACTATTGAACCGAATTAACTTCTGAAACTAAGCGATGCTCGGATTAGTCGCAAGAGATTGCTTTATGACAATTATCCCATCTTTGTGTAAATAAAGTAAGTAAATAATATTATGGAGTCTATCAAAATTATCGGTTAAACTAAGCTTATCTACTGATTTATAAATTTTATATACATTTTGCAAGTTGATTTTGACCGGATTTATCAGAAATTGAATTTCAATTCACATATACCTACATAGATGACTGTTTCTTTTCATTTCCAGTTTATTTTTGGTACCAATAATTGGCGTTCGTCATCCTAACTAATTTTGCTACCAATTACTTAACACGAAGCTCAATATGTAAGATAAACGACTCTTGACGAAAGGTCCTGGGTTTGATTCCGGCTGGAAGCACAGTTTATCAGCATATTTTAATTCTGGATTTGTGAGATGATTTCTATCATATGTCTGCAATATTTATTTTGTTATTGGGTGCATGTCAAATTTATATTTGACATAGTACCTGTAATTTAGCCTAAAAGCAATACACAATAAACCACATTTGAAGTATCATAATGGGCCAATCGGCAATTGCGTAGTTTACTTTGCGTACAAAATATAATGTATATAATAAATTAAATATATTTGGCGTCTCAGATTTCTTTGCGCCTGGTGCAACTGCACCATTTGTACCCACGATAGATTTGGCCCTAAGTAGATATCTGCTATTGCTTATGCAGTGTTCAGTACAACACAATACGAACAATGATTACCATTGCTTCGGGCGATATATCGCAATATAGTGGATGAGAAATTCCAATTAACTGAAAATTTTCAAAATCCCAATATTGCATTTCAGGTAATATCATGACATGTATATTATATCCGATAGTTATTCAAATTATACATATTTCAGAGAAAAATAACTGGGTGTTGACATTAATATATAAATTTATACCAGAAAAGTTTTAGTTTTATAATACTTTATCAAATGAAAACACAGTTTTTTTAATAATTTTTCACTATTTACTTCAATTGATTCGTTTGGAAATAGCCGTTGGGCTATGAGCCTATTTAAATATTTAATATTGCTTCTCGGGCAACTAACAGGACTATGTCAAATATTTATTTAACACGCACCCAATAAGTTGCCACATTCAAGACTGAAAGCACAATTAAAAACTGTATCTCCACCAGGAATGGAACTCGGGACCTTTGGATCAACAGTAAGATACCCAACCAACTGAGGCACGAAGGCTGAAAATAAACAAAAACAATATGTACGATACAATAAACAAAAAAATCAATAGTTAAAATGCTTCCTGGAATTAGTTATCAGGATTTGATAGCTAGTTTGCTTAGAATATTTGCCACCTTTTTTATTTGATGGAGTACATCTTAAGAAATTAAATCAATAAAATGAAATGCCTTGTTATGAAAAGACTAACACGCAACTTCTTGCCAGAATAAAAAGGAATTTTCCCATTTATTTAGCAATATGATATCAAAATGACTCAAATTTTACTAAAACTTCTAAAAACTTTGTTCGAGTTAAGTTTAGAATTATACTTGCTTCAAATTGTTTGTCTAAAACATCGCAGAGATGGAGACGGACAGATTTTATGACTTCAGAAATGAGTTTGGGGTCTTTGGAGTTAAATATCACAAAAGTGCTCTGACCCTGAGAGGTCGCTTAAGGAAGAGACCCAGAAGGTTCAACTGTTCTTGAGTTATGTGAGTGGGTATGTGTGTGAATCCCTGAAGATATAGAAAATTTTAGGCTTACTAATCTTTCGTAATCAGAATTTCAGAGTTTTCGTAAGCGAAAAACCAAAAAACTTACATTTTGAAGCCATCCGGGTCCCTTTCCCCCTTCAACTCGACATTTCTAAAGTCAAAAATTCTGTCCCTCTCCGTGCACTCTCAGACTTTTTTAAGAATTCATTGACTGAACTTTTTTGATGAATAAATATCTGCTGTGCATTGAAAATATTTTGTTTAGTCAATCCAACAATTGGATAAAAATAATTAATTTCTTTAGATATTTTCAAAATTGTTCATGGAGAAATATCAGAAAATCTCTATCGGGATAACAACATGATGTTTAGCAGTGTATAAAATAATAATTGATACTCATACATGTTTTCCAATAATGATATCAATTTCAAATAAACAATAAAGTTGGTACACGATATTATGATGTGTAATAGGAAAACAGGATTTTTAGGAGGTATCCGAAATCCGAGTAAACGCAAATATTAATAACAACATAAGACCAATCTACGGTAAGGGGAAACTTTACTTTAGCCGCTGTAGGAATCAAGTTTATGCAATGGCCTCAAGGTACTTAATAGTCCATATCGTATAACCAAACATCACCATAGAAGAGATGGAAACTAGAGTTCTGTTACCATATGAAACTTCGAATTTAGTTAGTTATTTACGAATATTCCGGTTTATCTCATCGTCTGAAAGTATTTAGATAAAATTATATTCAGTAATGTTTCGGACCATAGTTGAACAACCCATTACACGCTAGATCGATGAATCAGATATTAGTTATTTAATGGCTCAATCCAATGAATATATATATATATATATATATATATATATATATATATATATATATATATATATATATATATATATATATATATATATATATATATATATATATATATATATATATATATATATATATATATATATATATATATATATATATATATATATATATATATATATATATATATATATATAATAGATACGTTTCTAGTGTTTAAATTCAGTAAACAAAAATTAAGGCGCATGCCTCACTCAATTCGCACCGATCTTTAGTTAGACGCAAGATGTTGTAGTGCACTGTCGTTTTGTCGTAGTCAAAATGCCATATTTTATGATGAAAACATGTAAAAATTACACTAGAACTGTGAATAAACGACCAGATATATCATTCCATGCTGCATATTAATTCGATAACATATTTATACATATTTTTCGATAGTTATTTTTATTTTGAGTTAACGAAAGAGTAGTCGAGCCATATTTGCTTATAGGTATGCAGAGGGATTCTATTGTTGTTTTCGCTTTTTCACACAACAATAGCTTAATATAATTTCGTCTCTTTCACAGACATCTTTTGGTGTGTGAGATAATTATACTGTGTTTTTACTGGAGTAAAAGAGCAAATATGTCTGAAAATATAATTGTACTATCTCTTTCTCACTTAATGTATTCTGTCGTGTGTGCTCTTTTTTGATGATGTTGTAAGAATTCGTTTAAATGTACCATTTAAAGGAGCATTTTGTTCTAATATAACTAGTCTATATATAAAATGTCATAGATTAAATCAATACAAAAAAGCAAAGTTAATCATATATTTTTCCGTTTTCGTCACATGCACACTTGAACTCAGACTTTTTGAACTATTATTTCAGTAATCAAATAATTGTACACTTGTTGTTGATACAAAGTACGTTAAATGTTAGCCATATGTATAATTAATGTACCTTGTCGTTGCATTTGTAATATTATGAAAATGCATAAATATAATATGTACATAGATATAAAATTGTTTTTGAAAAACAAAACGATGTTTCTTTGTGGAAATAAAGAACTAATTATCCTTCACGGAATATGACGAGCTGTTTGTCAACATAAATGACCAGTTTTACATATTAAACATGCCGTTTGGGTACAAAGAAACTAGTAAACGGTATTGATTAAAACACAATTTATTTTCATTTACTAGAAAAGAAAAATCTAACGATTTATAATAAAAGTCCTATTTTGCGCAAAATAATTTATTTTTATTTATTTATAACACCATTTAAATAATCGTTTAAACCTGTTCTAGGGCTAGCAGTGTACGTATTATTATTTTTCACAGGAGACATATAGGTTGTACCTATTTGCATTTTTAAAAAGAATCTAAATCATATAAACTCTTGTACACAGATTAAAAAAATGAATTGAAGACATGTAGGTATCTTGTCATTTTTATTTGTTAATTGCACAAATAATCTGAAATAGTATCTCTTGGGAATACTGAACTGACAGAGCATAGATGTATTGAAACACGGGATCTGAGGAAAAGTAAACAATGCAATACATTTAAAAATGGTCTGTTTCTTCCATTACAACATCAGTTTTACAAGGGGCTTAAATAAAAGTTGTCAAATATGATTGAACACAGGGATTTTATTTATTTATTTATCTTTTTGTACATAATATAAACAAAAATATTGCACACTGGTAGGCTTATTGCTATTAGGATATTTCTGTCAACCAAGCAGATTACAAAGTATGACAAAATTGTGTACATATGTACATCAACAAAAAAATATAAGAAAGCAAAAAATCAAAGAAAATATATATTACACCAACATAACTATAAAACAAAAAGATGTCCTTATCCTTTCCTTGTCCCCACCCTCTCCTGTACCCTTCATTTTTTTATTGTTTTTGTTTCATATGTACCTATTTATATTTTCATTATATATTTTATTCATATAAATCGTTGGTGCGTATCATAAAAATAATTTGTTTCACCAAATGAACATGGTTGGTTGGAAGATACTGAGATTTGGCAATAAGCCCGCCATTCTCAAAATGATGTACTCAAAATGATGATGAAACTTTAAAAAAATAATTCAACTGAAAGTTTATTTAATTTGTTGATTACAAAATCGTTAACGACAAACAGGGCGACGTTCATCTTAAAAAAAACAATCATGGTTTCATCATAAACTGATTGTATTTTCAAGAAGATCCTATTTTTGTGCGTCCTGATACAAGCTAAGAATCTTTCGCTTATCCAATTTATCTTCATAATATTTACTCTGAACCCCGCAATTTATCGAGGTTGTCTGAAGCTCTAAAGGTTACCTATTCACTTATCTTTATTGCTTTAGTCACGTCTATACTTAATCCAACAGAATCGTTCCTTGTAAAATATTATATCGACCGACTCAGGGCGTGACGTTTGTAATATTCTTATCAAAACCAAAGAAAAAATATTTGTTGTTTTGATTGTCAAACCCTGGATACTTTTTGAATAATTTAATATATTTCATTCATTTCATTCATGCAGCTGAGGATTTTAACAAGTCTTCCAACACAAACTCTCATTCGTTTCATAACAGTCATGGAGACAAAAAATGTTCACTTACTTGACACACTAAAACAAAAGATAAAAACAAGGGCGTATACAAAGACAAACGAGTGGGTTGTGGCCAACGCTAAACTCCTCACTACCAAGTCACTCCACAGAGTATTCAAATTTTGTATGGAAAACATTCAGCATTTGTATGGAAAATATTCATAATATTTAATTTAAATATTTCATTTTGAAAACATCATGCATATTCTTCAATGTCATTATATTCAATAAAAATAACATATTTAAAGTTTCCTAGGCTTAAGGTCACTTTGAAATATTTGACAGTTAAAAAAAAAACGAGAAACACTATTCATATATCCTTCACAATCTGATAAGGTCCAAATGAGTATTACTATACAAATTTGCAATATATGAAAAGAATATCATTAGTATTTTAGTCTTTAATCGATAAAGTAGAATTAACAGGCATTACACAGTTCAAAACACATGTTACACAGTACAAACACACAAATACATTTTGATGAAACTTTCAAAATAAAATCTTAGCATGATATTTGTTGATAATCTGTAACAAAAAAAACCTTAAAAATTGCGAATCCATAACTCCCCACTTTATCCCCTTGGTGTAGTGAGGAGTGAAAAATAAATATTTCTAGAGCCTCATTCTCAATTCTTATAAGGACAAGCCCCCAAAATTTTTTTTCAGCATGATACTATTATGCCTACATTTTGCATAATGTGTTTCGAGAGCGTTGTCCTTGCACCCTCAGATGATCTGACATAGTCAATCTATTAGATACATTATTCTTATTTTACTATATCAACCACTATACGTCTCCTTCACATGACGCTAGGTGAAGGATGGAAAAATGCATTGCACTAAGTCATTTAGATTTGTTATATCAACTTCTTGTTCTTCCTCCTCAGCTTTCTTTTTTCCACCGCTGGATACAAACATCTTATTATTTCATTCTTGTCCCCTCCGCTTACAAGGTCATCCAGCCAGATGTCATTCGACCGTATTTTTGGGAGCTGCAAACGCTGCACATTTATGTCCAACTCATAGCCACATCGATGTGACCACGTGATCTATGATGTCAACCCCATGATCTATGATTTTAGTCTTTTTGGTGGACACAACTCGATAAGGACTGTTACTTATACTAATTTATCATATTGTTATCTCATTGTTTAAATTGTTTGCTTTTTATTTGTATTATAATTACTGCATATTGAATTGTTTTGTTGACCAATGAAGGTTTATTGATTGCTTAATTTTTTTAATGCTATAATGTGTTTACTTATTACTTGTATTATACTATTGCATACTAATTTGTTTGTTGACCTATGATTTGTAATTGGTTGCTTTATTAATTTCTTTCATTGCTATGAAGTGTTAACTTATTTATTTGTTTATTGATTGCTTTCAAATTGGGATATTTTTTCATTACTTACTATGAGTATAATTATTCTTTTTTTAATTTCAATATTTCAATCATGTAGCTAGAAGTGGACTTGTTATTGAAATTGTAATAAAATTGTCTGTCTTAAAACTGGAATTACTCCTAGTAAGATAGACAAAGATTTATTGGAGGAACTAAAAAACATGGTACTTCCCAACAACCATTTTATTTTATATTATTTTTATTTTATTTTATTCACAGTAAATCATAAATTGCATGTTCAAAAAACCTTAGTTCCTGTATGTATTTTGTTATGGAAAATAAATAAATTATTATTATTTTTATTATTATTATTACCTATGCCTTAAAATGTATATAGAATATTTTTTCCATAGTTGGACTGTAACTATGTATATATTTATCTTAAAGAAGATATACATTTACATAATGTCTGGTTATTCTTGTATATTTATCTACGATATCTTTAAGCTCGCTTGATTCTTCATACAGTCTCTTGTTTATATCTATACATTGGGTATATACAAATCCACTTTCAAAGTATTCAAAGTTGTCATGGTTACTTACGTCATTTCCATAATATTATTACGATACAACACGTACCTAAGTATAATAGACTTTATTTTTAGTTGAACGCCATTTGGAATATTAACCTTATACCTTTTTTATCTAATGGGGTTCCTGGAATCACATCGCCTTGACTCGGCCGAAATTTTCTCAACATTGAAGAACATATGTGTGTATTGCGTGGGTGTCCTAAACCTTGAATGAAAAGCTACGCCCTACGTAAAATTGAGAAATCCTAGTCTAAGCAATATGCTGTTGAATCTTTAAATCATCAGACTCTGAATATTTCAAACCAAACAGGTAGGTACCTGCCTATCTGCAAACATTTTGTGGTAGTGACCTGTTCAGATATCCCCACTGAACTCAATTCATACAACTCGCGCTTGCGATTTGCGACAGTTAGAAACTTACATACATACATACCATCACGCCATGTCCCTCGCGGGGTAGGCAGAGAGAACCGAACGCAATTTATTTCTATCTTGACACACATTAATCGCCTCGTCGACATTTATTTATTTATTTATACCATCTCGGCACTTATTAAATCATTTATAATGATACATTACATCTACATCCATGCACTCACCACACAAAAATACAATATTTACTATACGCATTTGGGTACCTTAAATCATTATTGTGACAATAATATTATTCCACAGCAAAAATGCACCCCTAACTGGTACAATTAATGCAAGTTACATGTATATAAATGCCAGGGTGACCACACAATAAAAATATTTTTAACATATTTATATAAGAAAAAAATAAAATAAATTAAAAATTAATTTAAATCATTTATAATATAAACTTAACGTAGTTTACACCACTTAACTATGAGTACTAACTTCTACCGGTTTCAAAAACTTTAAATGTTTTCTTCTTCAGGAAGACTTACGTACTAAAAATTAAAAATAAAACATAGACTGTTGTTAGGTATTAAGTTGTGGGAGGAGTCAATTTTAGAAAGAAGTGGGGTGGAACAGTAAACATAAGTGACACTGGGTGGTTCAATTTTTTTTTTCTTAGTTATAAAAATATTTTATATTTTATTAATTAATCGGAAATGTATTTAGAATCGGGTTGTTTGGGAAGTTTAATTGGTTATTTATTATACTTTGCTTATTATTCACACTTTTTCTTATTTCTAAAATTTCTAAATCTGCTAATTTTAAATTTGAATAACCTGTATGCATAATCTGTAATCCCGTGTCTATGTCAAAATGATGGTTGAATTCTATAAGATGTTCAACAAATTCCGAAAAATTATTATTATTCAAGCAACGTAAGTGTTTCTCACTGTATTCATGAAATCTTCTGTAATAGGACGATGTATGACAGTTATATATAAACTTACCTAGCCAAATAAAAAAACTTCTTATCTTATGAAATAAGTAAATTGTGGTTAACACTCCTCTACTCTTACATTTTCCTTCTTCAAACATCCATTGTGAAACCATCTTAAAACGAGTAGGTTGTGGTCAACACTTAACTCTCCACTACAGACTAAGTCCACATTTTTCTTCTTGTAAGGTTGAGAATCCCTAAATACATTTTTATGAAGTACATTATTACTAAATGTGTGTTAAGAAAATAGAATGTGGTGTTCGGTTATCTCTCCCTACCCTGTAAGAAAAATGGCGTGAAAAGAGAAAAAAATACACTTATAAATAGAAACACATACAAAATCAATATGATGTTGATAACTCAATTTTCCCATAGAAAAAATATTATCAGCTCTAATTTTATGGAATTTAAACATATGATTTAAATATTAAGTCATTCGGACTTACAGTTTGGGCTGTAGAGGAGACACAAAAAAACAATTTAAATTATTAAACCATAGACAAGGAATTAATGGTTGTCTATGGAAACCTCATCAGCTCAAGGTCTATGCAATTTGCACATACATATTATGTAAATACATACATATGAAGTCGATCGGACTAATAGTTTGGGCTGGAGAAGACACAAAAAGGATACGGCGTACGCCATACATACAAATACATCACGACGACACTCATATTGTGCACTTTCTACATGATACCTGTAGAAGCATATTTCCTTTGACTCCTTTCCTTACCATTGTCCCCTCACCGATGTATGAGAATTGTCATTTGCTGCAATAATTTTGGGTGACAATAAGTGTCAAGAAAGAAATTAATCAGTACAAGTTTGAAGACCACTGCGTGTGGATGTGTGCACAGAAAAAGTAATCAGTGAACCAGGAGTATAGAAGCATCGGTGAGATAGTTTAAAAATACAGTCCACTACCTACCATCTAATACCCATCACCTGATGTTTTCTACATAATATTTTTGGCCCTTCTAACCGAATTTGAAGTGTTTTTTTTTGTGTTATTTGTTGCGAATTCTGCATGTTGCGGTGGTTTCAAATAGTAATTTGTAGGTACTCAATTTTGTAACAATATTATGGTGATTAATTATCACATAATATTATTTTGTGATTATTGTGAGGTATAATAAGGTACCATATTAATGTTAATAACATTATTGTGAATGCAGTCGGGTAGAATAAAATACCACATTATTATTGATACAGTGAATTTGTGTTTGCATGCAATTATAGTTTATACGTATAAGTTTAAAGTTTTAAAATGGCTGATAACATTAAAGCAAGGATGTTAAATGCTATTTCTAGAATTAGGAATACATATGAATTAAGAGATCTGTGTGAAAAAGGAAATATTGAACAAGATGAAATATTTTTAGCTAGATGTCAGAGAGTTGACGAATGGTATTAATTGGTCAATGAATTAAGTGACAGCTTGATTGGAATATATACTGATACCAAATGTGATACAGCATTAAAGGAATTGAGTGAAATAATTCAGAAATGTGACATTATGTATTTTGAAATAATGAGAATTTAAAATCGTTTATCTAATGGTGTGAAAATAAATGCAACTGATGTATGTAATAAAATTCAGAGAGCTCCTATAATAAATTTACCTGTTTTTGATTCCAACGTCGAAAATTGGAATTCGTTTCATGACATGTTTGTGTCATTGATTCATGATAATATTGGATATACAGACATAGAAAAATTTCATTATTTGCGAACGTCCATAACGGGATTTGCATCAACATTTGTTAATTTACCACTGATGAGTGATAATTATAATATTGCTTGGAGTACATTGTGTGGACATTATTCTAATACAAGATTACAATTTGAATATTACATGAATAAAATGTTTCAATGCAAAACTTTAGTTGGTGAAAATGTAGGGCAATTAAGCGAATTATATCATGCATTTAATGAAAATATATTAGCTCTGTCAAATATGAAATGTGAAAAAATGTTAGATCAGGTATGGGGATTTATATTTATTAATAAATTGGATGAATCTACACGTCGAATAGTAGAAAGTAGATTAGATATTCAGGAAATTCCTTCAATAAATAGAATATTTGAAATAATTCGAAGTCAATTGCAAGTATTAAAATTTTCACGTCAGAGTAATTCACAAGTAAAGCGTAATAATTATAATCATAAATCAGACAAAGGGTTTGTAGGTAATATTCGCCAACTTGAATGCTATATGTGTAAGGGTAGTCATACGATACACAATTGTGACACATTTATTAATAAAACTGTATCAGAGAGAAAGGATATTGTCTCTAAATTGAAATTATGTTTTTGTTGTTTTGGAAAACATCTGATAAAGGATTGTAAGTCTAACAAAAAGTGTCAAACTTGTGATAGGAAACATAATGTTTTATTGCATACTGATAATTCATCGGTAGTAGGTATCTGCCATAAACGGATTCGGGGTAATGAATTTATTGGT
The DNA here is from genome assembly GCA_963576475.1 of Molanna angustata. NCBI lineage: Eukaryota > Metazoa > Arthropoda > Insecta > Trichoptera > Molannidae > Molanna > Molanna angustata. Next base: position 26,213,999 of record OY754975.1, read on the forward strand.
CAAGTGATATTAGGAACAATTATAGGATATGTCCAGGGAAAAGATGGGCAATTTTATAAGGCCAAGTGTTTAGTTGATTCTGGAAGTCAGGTTACTTTGATGTCTGGGAAGTTTTGTAAGAATATAGGATTCTATACAAAAGGGCATTCTGTATCATTGACAACGCTGTCTTCTACTAATATTGATGTAAAGGGTTCTATGCAATTTTGTTTATTTAATAATAAATATAACAAGTCGCTATTAGTAAAGAGTGTAGTGGTGGATGCGCTTCCATCAAACTTGCCTAGGAGAGATTTATCTCATCAGTGTAGAGTTTTGACTCAAGATTTAGAATTGGCAGATAATGAATTTTGGAAAAGCAGTAATATTGATATATTATTAGGTGCTGACATGTATGGAAAATTGTTTACAGGAAATTGTAAAAAAATATCAGAAGATTTATATGCATTTGAGACCATATTTGGGTTTGTAATTTTAGGTCAAGATTTTGTACATGATAACAATGAGTTGTTAACATGTTTTGTATCATCTGATTTGTTAAATGAAAAATTAAAAGGGTTTTGGGAAATAGAAGAGGTAAACACAGTATCAAGTAGTAGGAAAATGTCACATTCGGATGAGGAATGTGTTCAGTTATACAATGATTTACATTATCGTAATGACGACGGTAGATTTGTAGTACCGCTCTTATTAAAAAAAGATATTCACGTACCATGTGTTGGTACTTTTGGTTTTGCTCTTAAAAGATTAACTAATATGGAAAGAAAATTTTGTAATAATTTGGAAATTAAACTTGAATATACAAAGTTCATGAAGGAATATGAGATGTTAGGACACATGAAAGAAGTTCCTTTACAAGGCGATCCAAATATATATTATATTCCTCATCACTGTGTTCTGAAACCTGATAGTTTATCTACTAAATTGAGAGTTGTTTTTGATGGCAGTTATAATACGAAAGCAACTGGTGCATTAAACAAATATTTACATGTAGGTCCAAAGTTGCAAAAGGATATAATCGAATTATTGTTAAAGTTTAGAATCTATAAAATCGGGTTTTCTGCTGACATAACTAAAATGTATAGACAAATATCTATCAGGCAAGAAGATAGAAGATATCAGCATGTATTGTGGCGAGAAGATCCGTCACAACCTGTCAAAGAATATGAGTTATGCACTGTGACATATGGTTTAGGAAGCTCACCCTATAATGCAATTCAAACAATAAATCAGTTAGCTTTGGATGAAAGTGATAAATACCCATTAGGTGCTAAAGCTCTTCGTAATAGTACATAATATATGTAGATGATATTATATGCGGTGATCATAATATTGAAGATGCTATTATTTTACGAGATCAGTTGATTTCTATTTTACGAAGTGGTTGTTTTGAATTGTCAAAATGGGCAACTAACTGTCCTGAATTTATTCAAGATTTTAATAAATCTGATAGCAGTGTGATCTGTTTTGCTGAAGACAGTAATCATATTAAATTATTAGGAATTAAATGGGATTTTGTGAATGATGTTTTTTGTTATCAGGTTAAGAAAATTGATATTAAATATACAAAGCGTATGATTCTATAGGTCGTTTCATCTATATATGACCCTGTAGGATGGATCACTCCGTTTACATTTTTATTGAAAAGTTTCATTCAAAATTTGTGGAAAATGTAATTGGGATGGGATGATATTATTCCAGAATCCACGAAAGTGCAGTGGAATAAAATAGTTGATCAAATGTCTTTATTTGAGGAATTTAAATTGAGTAGGTTTTTTGGAACAAGCGTTGATAGTCAGTGTTATTTAGTTGGCTTTTCTGACGCCTCTAATGACGGATATAGCGCTGTTTGTTATTTGGTTACTGAGGACAGTAAACAAATATCTCTGGTGACCGCCAAGTCTAAGGTTGCTCCAATTAAGATGCAAACGATACCACGCTTGGAGCTCTGTGGTGCATTATTATTATCAAAATTAATTAAATATACTTTATCTGTATTTCAAGATGCAATTATTATAAAGGATGTATATATGTACACAGATTCTAGTATTGTTTTGTCGTGGCTTAAAACACCATCATATCTATTAAAATTATTTGTTGCAAATCGAATAGAACGTATTTGGGAAAACGTGCCTCATGGAAAATGGTTTCATGTTAGATCTCAATGTAATCCAGCAGATTGTGCATCTAGAGGATTATATCCAAAAGAATTAGTTGGTCATACGTTGTGGATAAACGGTCCAGAGTGGCTGTTAGAACCTGTTGACAGATGGCCACGGTGCGATGATTATATTGTACCTGCACAATTGCCAGACTATAAAGGGTTAGTTAATCAATCTAATGCTTTAATTTTAGAAGATAAAGATAGATTAGGATTGTATAACATAACTAATAAATATACAAAGTTAACACGTGTAGTAGCTTGGATTTTAAGGTTTCAAAATAATTGTCTGTTGAATGTTAATAATCGCACTAAAGGAGATTTGTGTAATAGGGAAATGGAAATTAGTTTACAAGCAATTATAAAATATGATCAGAGTTTACATTTTATGAAGGATATTAATATGTTAAAATACAAAAATCAATGCGATAATCCTCAACTGCAGAAGTTGAATTGTTTTATAGATAAACAGGGACTTGTCAGAGTGGGCGGAAGAATTAGATATTCTGCACTACCCGATAAAATGAAATTTCCAATATTGTTGCATAAGCATAGTGAGTTTGGAAAATTATTGATAAATTATTTTCATATATCATATTTGCATGTGGGTCCCAGATCACTGCAACATTTAATACAACGGAAATATTGGATTGTTTCAGCGAGAAATAGAATTAAGTCTGTTTTGTCAAAGTGTCTTGTGTGTAAGCGATTTAGTGCTTCACCAGTGCAGCCAATAATGGCTGACTTGCCAGCTATTCGGGTTACTCGTCATCGACCATTCATAAACGTATCAATTGACTTAGGCGGGCCGTTTATTTTGAAGGAAAATAAACGTCGCAATTCGAAAACGTATAAGGCATACTTTTGTGTTTTCGTATGTATGACTACAAAGGCCATACATATTGAAATTGTCAATGAATTATCTACTAGTGCATTTATTGCTTGCTTAGAGAGATTTGTATCTCGACGTGGTTTATGTACTACAGTATATAGCGATTGCGGAACAAATTTGGTTGGAACACGTAAATATTTGACTGGAGTTTTTAAATTTTATAGTGACTGTATCCAGGATACAGATTTTCGAAATTTCTCTCTCGAAAAATGCATCGATTGGCATTTGAATCCTCCTAAAGGTCCACATTTTGGTGGCCTACATGAGATCAACGTAAGATCTATAAAGTATCACTTAAAGCGAGTTGTTGGCAACCAAGTGATGACTTATGAGGAGTTTAATACAGTATTGATTAAGATCGAGGCGGTAGTGAATTCTAGACCACTTGTTCCTATGTGTAATGATATTGACAGCGTAGATGCCTTAACGCCAGCTCACTTTATTATAAGTGAGGTATTGGTTGGTATTCCAGAGTATGACGTCACAGATATTAAATTGAATAGGTTAGATAGATGGCAGATGATCACAAGAATGTATCAGGATTTTTGGAAACGTTGGAGTGTGGAATACCTCACTTCACTTCAACAGCGTAAAAAGTGATTCACTTCAGTGCCTAATATACAGGTGGGAGATTTAGTGTTAGTGAAAGAAGAAAGGTTACATCCTTTACAATGGAAATTGGGAAGAATTGTGGCTACCATGCCAGGAAAGGATAATATTGTACGGGTGGTAAAAGTTAAGACAAAAGAGGGAATATTTGTTCGACCTGTTGTGAAAATATGTCCCTTAGATGTTTAATAGAAATAGTTAAGAATAATGTTAGTCTTATAGTTTTAGTTGGTTATTATAACAATTAAGTTAAATGTGTTTTAGTTATGACAGAAAGGTCTGTCTATTGTTTTAATTAATATAGTCTGTGAACTATCTTTTTGATTTTTTAATGTGATTTTCTTGTGGATAGTATGTTAATGATTTTTTTTGTGTGTTTGTAATGTCATGAATTGGACAATGTGGAGTTTTATTTTGTGATGGCTGCATTAGTTATATGAGTTTGTTAAAAGTTAATTTTGATTGTGGTCACCGTGATATGTACAATTCGTCAAATTTTGTTTAAAATTTGAGTGGGCGGTTATGTAGAAGCATATTTCCTTTGACTCCTTTCCTTACCATTGTCCCCTCACCGATGTATGAGAATTGTCATTTGCTGCAATAATTTTGGGTGACAATAAGTGTCAAGAAAGAAATTAATCAGTACAAGTTTGAAGACCACTGCGTGTGGATGTGTGCACAGAAAAAGTAATCAGTGAACCAGGGGTATAGAAGCATCGGTGAGATAGTTTAAAAATACAGTCCACTACCTACCATCTAATACCCATCACCTGATGTTTTCTACAATACCCAATGTAAAATTGATGTAAAAATTCATCATCATACTCCACTCTTCCATAGTACCTTCTAAGAAATTATTATATTTTATTTTATATTGCTTCTCGGGCAACTAACAGTTATTATTTGAAATATTAATTCAACATGCACCCAATAACAAGTTGCCATACGCTCAAGACTTAAGATATTCATCGTAAATAACATAAATTGATTATGTCTTTGGAAACCTATTCAGCTATAAGTTTATGCAATTTACACATACGATATTAATACATCGACGATACTTTAGGTTGTAGAGTTCACAGTAATGAAAAGTGAAAACAATTTACGCTTATTTATATAACTTTTTAATTTAATTTTACATTGCTTCTCGGGCAACTAACAGGTACTATGTCAAATGTTAATTTAACACGCACAAAATAACACGTTGCCACATTTTGGAGACTTGAGATATAAATCGTCTCACAGATCCAGACTGAAAACACAATTGAAAACTGTGTCTCCGCCAGGAATCGAACCCGGGATCTTTGGACCAGCAGTCAGATACCTAACCAATTGAACCAAGAAGGGCGACAAGTTTCATCACATCGCCTTTGATATTCGTTTCGAGCTCTTAAAATTAAAACGTATCTACCTATAATTTGTAATTCTACCTTCTCGATTTTACGATATCCAATTTACTATATACATAGGTATGTGAGTGCTATTTAAAAAACACTTAAAAAACGATATGCGAAGCCCCGAAGCGTCATGTTTTAAAGCGATTTATCCACGAATTATAGGATAGGACGTGTAAAAAAATATTTTTCCCCGATAAAACTGGAGAGAAAAAATTATGTTTTTAAGAGCTTCGGGGCGTACTGTATTTTTTCGATCTTGTTCAGTAAACACCCGAAGTCCCTTGATTGGCTCTAGGGACATATTTACCCAAGGTAGACTTGGACATAGGTCATGGCAGAAGTAGCATGAAAGCGGAATAAAACATGTATTTGAAATGAGATCGAAAAGAATAATTTTCAATACCACGATGTATGAGGACACAAATAAAGATTGTATGATGTTAATTAAAGAATAAAAGTGAACACGCTGTGATAGTTTTGCCCAATGAGAATAATGGATGAAGAACGCCTAGTAAAAAAACTGGTAGGAATCGACATGTACTGAATTTTTATTATGTCATAGTTACAATTAACCGAACTATAGTGACTATAACACATTTATTTTTTTGCAACTTAATGTTTCGTGCACACAGTCGAACCATACAGTTATAAAAAGATAAAGCATTTTATCGTTAATATGTCCTTGTTCAACAAGTAAATATACATCTTCCTACATTCCCTAAATTAAGCATAAATGCTCGTGTTATAGGTGAACGAAATCGGTCGAGGCAGGATTCGATTCGAACTCACGACCACTAGATTACTAATTTCTTTATTACTGATAACAAAAGTTTTGCTAAAACGCAGCTAGCCAGTTTATTTTTTTTTTCCGTATAAGGTTCAAGAAAAGTGTCCTACGACCATGTGAACGAAATACTGAAAAAGGGAAGTATAAGAAGCTTGAACAATAGACGAACATGTATAAGAAGATGTATAAATTTTGATAAGACGTATGATGAGTGTCAAGGTAGAAAAATGTCAAGGCATGGAGTGATAGTATGTATGCTATAATAATTATTATTTTCATAGCGCCGTTTATTGGTTCAGGATCATTTCATGGGCACTGATATTTCGCTATTATGTTAGATATTTTCACTCCTTTACAGATAGTGATGCTGCTTTGAGCACTGCGGACATCTGGAGTCAATTTGTTCCTGTAGAAACATATCTAAAATAAATTGTTGTATAGCAAAATAAACGCTTAGAGTTTACACACCTTCTTCGTGTTTTCTCCCATAGGAAACTACGTTTGACGCTTTGATATATCCAAAGAGCGTTGCAAATTACATATTTACTAGTCGTAACATTTTACGTTTGCAGTTTATTTAAATTGCAAACATATCCGATTTGATTGCAAACCTACTTCGCGTGTTCGTTATTTGAATTTAAACTCTATACAATCGAAATAAATACCGCCAATCTTCCGGTATTGGTAATTGTTATTCTGCCTTACGTTATAATAGTCTTACAACCAATTTCAACCAAGGTTCGTTAGCGCAAATATCAATTTTTTGATCCACTCAGCGCAAAATTCCATTTAAACAATCTTACCTCCACTCAGTGACAGAACATCAATTCTTTAGAGGAGGTCAAAGGTGAATTAAATCAATCATCAGCACGTTTGCCAAAAAAAATACGTATTTCTTATTTTACTAGCATTTTTAGACCGTCTTTAATAAATTATATCCATAACTTTATCAATAGTTAACAGCCACCATTAGAAATTTACGGCGCATGTTCGATTCGAAAATTTGAGTTCCAAATGTGCAATTAATTATTAGTCGTAATTTTGTCTGATGTGGTTGGATGTATCATGGTGAAAACGGCCGTTAAAAAATACTTATGTTATTTTTCATTAATGTCATTTTAATGTGACATTGATATTATTTTTAGTTAATTTGGTGAAACGACACACAATTCAACAAAATATTTTCATCAAAATATGCCCTAATGACTAGTTATTAAATGAATATCAAAGTATTGTAGACAATAGATTTATTAAAAATGGAATCCAAGCAAAAAAATTCTATATTTTCAAATGTATTTTTTATCTATCTAGGCAAGTTTGTGGCATCATAAAAAAATATAACGCAAAAATATCATACTGTTTTACTTTGCTACACAGCATGTTCAAGTTTGTAAAGCTATTATGTTTTCAGCGTATACCATTTGCTTTCTTTTCTTTTACCGGGAATTATTTTGCTATTTTACTTTCTCGGCTCATAGTTTAAACTAAACTAGATAGTAAATGGGTAAACACACTCATATTTCACGTTGTTTATGAGCAGATGTCGAGAGAAAGTAGAATATAGGTATGTTTCTGTTACCGATTCATACATTTTGAAATAAAGTCGATATATTATATGTAGCTACATAGTTTTATCATTTTCAGTTGAATTATTTAGCAAAATTATTCTTAATAAATATTTTGTTATAAAACATCACTAATTATTACCTTAGTGTTATTAAGAAGTCGTTGTTTCCATTCCAAGTCCATCACACATTTTCTCTATTTTAAAAGCCTGAGAAAACCAAACGCTACCCTCGTCTTTCTTTGTATGTGTACATCATATCATTCACGTTCTTCATTTATATAATTTTCTTATGTTACCTGTACCATTCGATACTGTCTGATCAGCCTTGTACACTTTTTTAGCCAGACTTAAATCACTCGTTCTACCACCGCGTGAAAACCTTCTCCATGTGTATATTTTTAATTTACTCACGATAACTCTTTCAAAACATAGGTACATTTCTTTCCAACATCTTCATTTTTTGTTTTTTTACCATTTTATTTTATACATTTAGTCAACATAAAGCTTTATATTCTTATACACAGATTACAAAAAAATATTCAACAAAGGCTAAAAAGTGTTGCCTTAGTCATGTATACAATAATATAAAAAAAATCGTACCACACCACACATTCGTCTATGAGACTTCGTTTCTATTCTTTCGTGTGTATTCTTCCATAACTTGTCTATGTCATTCAATCTTAATAAATTAAGATGGGTTAAACTACACAGTTGTGTATAGCAAGCTTTGTAGACTCCGAAGTAATCGGGTCAACTATTACATGTATTAATGCACCATTCGCTCTCTTTCCTGTCGTTAGTATCCTTTTGATATCCCTTTTGAACATTTCATCACTCTAAAAATATACCTACTATTTTACTGAATGTTATCGAATGGAAACTTTGGCAAAAAAAAGTAAAATTAAAGACTCTTTACCGATGTTTCTTAATAACCCAGAAATCTTAAAAAAAACTACCTTGTACCTAAAGTTGAAGAAAAAATATATGAATTTTGAAATTTCCCAAAAGACTTTTGATCTGAGGATCTATCATTCGTTAATTAAGTTTTTAAACCTCAAAGGTTACCGTCGTCAGAACTAAATTACAGTTTTTTTTCCAAAATTGGATTTCAATATTTTTTACTTTTGATTTGATTTTGTCAGTATATCTTTTTATTCTAAAAATGGACGCCGGGACTTAGAAGTGTGTTACTTGATTTTAATGCCGGCATATCGAATATGATTCCAAATAAAATACATTTTTTGCTACTTCCACTTCACCCTATCCGATGGATTAATAAAAAAACACTTTTCTTTTTTCTTTGGGTTTAATCTCTGATCAGTTTGGGTTCGATATCCGATGGAGACACAGTTTTGAATTGTGTTTTCAGTCTGGATCTGTGAGACGATTGTGCATGTTCAATTAAAATTTGACATAGTACCTGTTAGTTGCTCGAGAAGATATATAAAAATTATATTTGACACTTTGATTCAATAAAATGAAATTTGAAATATTACAACTATACTTTTCAGACCATATTTTTAATTTGGATTCTCTTCCTTGTCATACCTATAAGGCGACTGTATTTTCAAAAATATGTTAACTTATAAAAAAAATCCGTTTTATCAATTTATTACAGTTTTTCCAATAAATTCATGATTGTTTGCTTTGTTCCAGGTATTGTTCATGGACACCAACTCCCACAGTTATGTCAGGGAAGATGGACGCTGTGAGTTCCTGCTGAACACATTCGATGCTAGTTCTGGAATTCTTAGAAATCCGAGACATTCCCTTCCGCCAAATACTACGTGCCGATACCATTTTCAGGTATTTTCCTAGAACATATACTATATTTGGTCTGCGATATTATATGTCTTAACCTGTTCTACGATGTTTTGTATTACAAAAAGTTTGTCAAAAATATAATCATTTGACTCCCAACAGGGAAAAAAAACAATGTTTGCGTATATGCAATTAAAAAAATATTCGATTTACATACACAATGGTACAAGTAGGTAAACAAGCCAAAAATTAAATAATATTTCTGGCGCAATTCAGGGGTGACATAGTGCGAGAACACCGTCACCTTATTTATAAGGACTGTTGCTTTCATTGTTTACAAATTTTCATTTTTTAAATTTATTCATTATACAATATATACGATTAAAAATACGTTACATTATTTATCAACATATTAATATTTCCTTTCCTAAATTAAACTAGAAGCTTGTGTTTAGGAAAGCAGCAGCTCTTTGCTTACATTATATGAATACTTCACAAAAAATACATAAAATTAATCTTATCAAATATAAAAAACAAATCAATTAACAATTATATATAAAAAGGACACAATTTCAGAACAAAATATAGAAAGAACAAAATAAAAAAATACATCCAAAATCAAGAAAACACCAAAATTAAAATTACAATAGAATTAAAATAAACCAATCTCTCAATAGATGGCGTTACAAAAAGGTTTCTTCGTTACTTCATAGATGGCAATAGTAATAATGTCTTATTTTCAGATGATTTTTTACACATTATTCATATATATAGAAATTTGCATTGATAGGGGAACCCAATATTAAGGCATAATTGGTGAACGTTGCGCAAGCGCATAAAGTGATCACGTAAACCAGCCTATGACAGGTTGTGAACCCTGTAGGTACCTTGAGTTCCTAGTTCTTCTATAATATTCCAACTTCGTCTCTACTGAGGTGTTAAAAAAGTTTGTCGAAAAATTCATTACAAAAATTCAATTAGGACACTCGTTTCAAAGTTTCAAAATCGATCTTATAACGATATAAGTCACGTCTGAATATGTATAACAGTCTCAACTCAAGTACAAAATACAATATCAAATTAATCAAGCGGGAAATCCAACATTGTTATGCTTGTTGTATCATGCATTGTCATCGGAAATACACAAATTATGAATGTTTCAGAGCTCTGACTGATCGGGAAGTTACTTAAAAATCAATTGCAATATTTCAGTGAAGTTAAAGAAAATGATGTAAAAAATATTGGTTTTAATTTAATACATTAATATGACTATAGTGTAGGAACTTGTTTCGGATGATTGTTCTATTAGTAACAAAATAAATATTTAATTATTTTTTTCCAGGGTCGAAGCAATGAAATTGTATGGATATCCTTCATAAAGTACTACGCAGCTTCACCAGATCCGGCTGCCTTCGACCAAGGAAATGACTGCAATGCCCAGTTGAGGATTTGGGACGGAAGAGTTGTCGATGGAGATTTAGACGACAAGGTATGAACACTGCTTTCATTTTTGTATTAAAAATGATATACCTAATCATTTGAAATAGTATTTTAATTTTTTGGAACATGCCACTTGTTGAGAAGTGACGCGTATTATGGCGCTCCTACTATTTAATAACCAAAATCATTGATATCAAAGCTTAAAACAGTTAAAGATCTGTGTAAAATATTAAGAAAGTAAAATAATTTGTGAAAATAGAACAGTCATGACTTTTCTTTACGACAAAGTTAAGTTATTGCTAATAAGTATACAGTTTTATTCGGGCAGTACAAGACATTCTACAGTAAAAGAACACTTCGGTACCTGCAAGTACAAAAAAAAAAACAGTTTTACTATAGTTAATAAATATACAGTTATTTTTGAGCAATACAACAATAGTACAGTAAGGAGGACTAAGGAAGTAGAAGGATGTCGAGCCCTTTCCAAAGATTTCATCTGATGTCAAGATACCCTCCGCTATCAGCTGGAGAGTCGATTGCTACTATGAATAATGAACAAGATGTGGAGAATAACTACTTAATATTAATAGAAATAAAGGGGGTTTTCTATTTTATTTGTTACTTACTTGTTAATTTTTAACATATTTCTCTTAATTTATATTTTAAAATCCTCGTCTATAAAAAATCTTCACACTTAGAAAACAGTATTTATAAATTAATCTAGTTTCTTCGCGGATTTCGCATAAAAAATTAATAGTATTATATTCCGTTGTAAAATAACCCTAGCTGAATCACTTCTATAGCTTGATTATGCCGATGTATGCTATATGGATGCTAATGAAGTGCATTTCAATAAACTTGAACGTCTGAATTTTTGTATCAGATTCATCTTTGGGTTGAAAAAATTAATCATTTATCATATTACCGCAATTTTTTTTGTTGGTCCAAGATATGCCAGCGGCGCAATAAACACATTCTTTCACTATTATACAATATTCTCTGTATTCCAAACCTGCCACTAAACCTTAAAAATAAATTCAATTATTTATCCTATCATAGACTTCCACTCCAATGTGCTGAACGTACGAAACTATCCATCCCTGTCCATAACACAGAATATTTCAGCTCGTCGTTCGAAGTATGTACATACAATCAGCAAGACTATGGAATAATCTAAGTCCGGTTAATGCGTCGTCTTACTTACTTTGTATTTTCGAGAAAAAAAACTAAAGAAGGAATATTTATCCTTAAACACCTGATACCGATTTCTTCTCCTTGGTCTTTCCCAATTTTTTTTTTGCTACGATGTTTTTTTGTATCTTAATATTTGTTGATGTACATGTATAATTTTGTGATACTTTGTAATCTGGTTGGTTGAAAGAAATTGCCTAGTGGCAGTGGCAATGAGCCCGCCGATGTGCATTATAATATGAACAAAAAGATATAAATAAAATTAAAAATTAATACATTTACAAGAATAATACGAGAAAAAAAACGTTGCTTCATTATTTCTAGTAGAAAGCTTCCTCGAGTAAAAAAATTTTCTTGAAACTAAGAGAATTTTTTGGACGGGTATTTAAGTATTTATCGGGTAAAGAATTCAGATCATTCATCTCCGGCAGGCAGGCTGAGCTCGGCAGACAGTATATTTAGCTCGGTGGGCAAGTGAAAGAAGAGGAGGTTTAAGGTCTAAACGGGGTCGTGAAGCGCAAAATTTCTGGGTTCATTTATTATTCAGGGTTTCGCGCCTTGACGTCCGCTCAGTGGGATAGGACTTTGAGGAAAACTCCCCGACAAATAATAATATCACAAAACGCACATAATTCATAGAGACCGACCTCTTTGTCGGTTACACGGCTTGGTACCGCAAAAAAATCAAGGCGTTATTCTTAACACTTGATAATTCTGCCTGGAAAAAAAGACGGTTGGCATTTAATAGAATAATCATGTATCTTACTACTTCTAAAGGGTTACAATTACATAGTACAATCAATAGACATCAGATTGGTAACGAATCGAATAAAGTATGTATAACCTGGCATTTGAATAGTATAGGTTCATATTATATATGTAAAATTTTATTTAAAAAAAAAATAAAAACATGTAAGTAAAAATCGCAATCGATACATTTCCAAACTCGAATGATCGTCGCCGTGGAGAATTATTTTTTTATTTTATTTTTAATTTTATTTAATTAAGCACATACACAGGCATGAATACCCAAATATTTCTGCGCATAATAGCTTATATATGGAAAGTACATATCATAATAAGTATTGTATGTAGGTATACAGTTTCCTACCTACACTACACTATGCAGTGTACGGAAGATGCAGTGTCTATTTTACATGATGTATATAATTATTATGTTGCGGGTGGATGTTAAATAGTAAGTTTAGAGTTGTAGATTTAAAGATTAAACAAATGAAACATGAAAATCAACATTAATTAAACATGACAATATGAACAGAGAAGTTATACATAAATTTAAACGAAAGAATTAAGAGGTTACGAACTGGGATATTATGTGTTTTTTGAAAGTTAATTTGGAGTTAGAGAATATGTCAATATTATTAATTTGATGAACTGAGTTGTATATTCTGATTAAGCGAGGAATTGGAGAGAAATAACCGATATTCGTATTATAGAATTTTAAGTGAAAAATATTTCTAATTGTGGTATTTCTAAGTGATATAGTTATTTGAATTTGTGGAAGGATATTTGGTACATCTAACTGATAATTTAAAATTTTATATAGTATCATCATAATTAGACCAATACATCCAACGAAGGAATAATAAACGTATGATAACCTGTATGTTTAACCTCAGATCTCCCTCATCAATTGAAAAAATACACGCTTTTGAAAATATAAACTGGGACATTTTAGGACTTTCAGAATTGATAAAAATAAATTGCAGAATAGAAGACCTTTTTTTCAGTCATTTTTTTCAAGTTTGTTTGAAGAACTGTCTAGCCGAGACTTCTCTTCAAAGTATTTGATATTTAATCAAGTGTTTAATGGAAAATGGCATTAATTATATTTCTATTTAATATTGCTCTTGACATAATGTGTTTTCTTACAAAGGACTGTATGTTTAAATTCAAAATAAATTATCTACACTTTTATTATCAAATTCACACTTATGTATACAAAAACTTTTTCTGGCTAAGTCATTTGTGAGATTCAAGATTAGAGGCTTTAGTAAATACGCCTCATTAATGATTTAATTTATTGCTAACACCATGAAAAACCTACGCATCACATTAGAAGATATTCCCACGTTAAATCGGATATTTACAGGTCTCTGTAATATAACAGGGATTAAATAAGTGAAAATGTTTTCTTTGTTCAGCCATTGGTACAACAATTCATTTTCATTAAACGCCCGTAACTAATTAGAAATTATAATTAGATAAAATCCTCCTATGTTTCCTCCTATCGTCTTTCATTAAACTTCAAAAGAATTTTCACAAAGTTAAAATTTAGTATTCTCAATTTGTTATTCGTACCGAAATTGTTTATTTGTCATTGAATATTCTCTTTCATAATAACTTAACGATCCAAACATATGTATATAAAAAAAATATAATAATCTGAAAGTTATGAACATTGCAGACCCATCAAAGAACATCTTGGTAGATTGAAAGGTCATCGAAAAGGTTGATAGTTATGTTTATTTTGTACTCTCTATGAAACGAGGAAAAGATAATCAAGAGGTAGAAATTGAAAGAAGAAGAGATCTAACATAAGCTGCTTTGGTAAACTTTCGTACGCCAATTATATTAAAATGAAGATCTTTGATGCTTGCGTTCTCCCAGTACTGACGAATGGCTGTGAAACTCTTGTGCTCACAAAAAAATGCTACATTATGTAGCATAACCTAGCACAGAGAGCCATGGAAAGGACAACACTGGATATTTCGTTAAGTGATAGAAGAAGTAACTTGTGGAAAAGAGAGAAAACCAAAATAGCCGACGTTGTTCAAAATGTTGCCAACTAGAAGTGGAGCTGGGCAGGGCATATCGCCCGAACCACCGACTCCAGATGGACTAATAAAGTGTTGAAATACCGACTCCAGCGACCTAGAACGGGCAAAATCAATTTTGGAAGCTCTCAAACAAGGTGGTATGATGATGTAAGACGAGTTACTAGAGACGGAAGGATAAGTTCTGCCCATGATTGGAAGCTGTGGAGGTCTCAGGCAGAGACCTATGTCCATATTTAGACGACGGAGGACTGACGAAGAGGAGTACTATCTCAACGTGTTTGAACCAGCCCCTATGGCTTGATTTACTTACTTTGCCTTCTAACGACCAGAGTCTTTTTAAGAATCGAAATAATATTTTCTTGAGCATTTAGGACAGTCGCAGTCACCTACCCCACTCCATAGGGAACGTTATAGAAACAAGCGTTCTGTTCATCCCCGGAACGGCTGCTCGCCGGACGAAACAAGAACTGCTATCATGCATATTTCATACCACTACCACTAAGAGTCCAACCACAATCGTGGAGGCCCGTCAATCTCGGCGAGGATTTCCCTCCCGACAGCGCCACGGTACACTAGACTATCACAGGGAGCCTTCGCTAGGCCTGTAGTACTTTCAGTTCTTCGATTTCCACGCCAGGCGCAGCGTCAGCTGCACCTGTCTCATCATCATGGCGGGCTACCGCCGAGTGGGTCTTGCCCGCCAATCATCACGGGGGGCTCCTCCACCCCATAGTATTTTCTTGAGCAAATTGCAAACCCTCTCCAAGACTTTTTGCACTTCTTCGAAAGGTAAGAATAGACCCAAATCTTAATAACTGGGATCTCCTACGTAGCCATGTTAAGGAGACAAAATATGCTCCAAGGCACTTTTTGGACGCTCATAACGCCGTACTCTTAAAAGTTACGTCTTCAACACAAATATATATATTATTCACTTCAAAAATATATTGCGCAATACACTTATTTATTTATTTATTCATTTTGCAACTTCTTGTACATATGATAAGAACACTGGCGGGTTTATTGCCTAATGGAAATTTCTTCCAACCAACCAGAGTAAATGTTAAATAAACAAAACAATGTGTACTATGACAATAAGTTAACAAAATAAATAAAGATATCAGAAGAAAAGCATAAAAAAACAAAGAAGATAGCATATAAGAACAATTCATAGCAATGATAGGAAAACTAAAGGATAAGGAAAGGAAGAGGAGAGGAAGATGTAATCAGGTGTTGTCAGATAAATATTTTTGCTTTAGCCTTTTCTTGAAGATGTTTAGTGAGATAGACGACGTAATATCAGGACTTAGGCTATTCCATAGTCTACCTGAATGTACTTCAAATGAAGAGCTAAAAAAATCAGAACTATGAATAGGGATAGATAGTAAAGCACGTTCAGCAGATCGAAGTGGACGCCCGTGGCTTGAAAGATAAGTGAATTTATCTTTGAGATACTGAAGTAAATTTGGATTAAAAAGAACATTGTATAGTAATGACAAGATATGTATATTACGTCGTTGTCGTATCTTGGGCCAATGAAGAATATTACGATAATGAGAAATATGATTATTTCATTTTGTGTACTTTTTTCGTAATATTCTTTTTAATAATACTTGTTTTCTCAGATTTTTTATCCATATCTCAAAACTTATAAGACTCAGAAACATGAATGTTTCTTTTTTAAATTATATGTATTTTATAAATCTAAACATTGGCTCGATTCGTTTTCACAAAATATTCTCACTTTTTTGAAAAGTCAAATAAACCATTGTATTTTATGAAACACTCGATTCAAATGCACTAACTTGGTCACACACAATTGTAATCTTTAAGGACGTACATTCTCATTTAATAGTTTCAAAGTTTGCATTTGACCCACTTACATTGCCTTACCTGACCCTTCATCGAAAATTTTATTATTTATTAGAACACCCTGATTTCTTTATATAATATTATTTCTTACAAGATGTTATAACCTAAAAAATAAGGATTAATTATTATCAAAATTGTCATATTTTTTTGTTTGTTTACTAAAGCCGGCATGTTTTATGTTACATATCTACATTGTGTTACATATTATCTGAATATTTCATCTTACATGAAATGGTCAGCGGTACTTTTCTCTAACTCAATACTTGAAATAAGAACAAAAACGTTCATTTTATCAGATATTTATGAAAAGAAAAATTCTATACAAGAGATTTCAACGCGCATCTAATTTATATCAATCGCGGTAAACAGTAGTATTTTATTTATTTTTATTCTCCTGACATTTGCAAAAAAAAAGTCGAACTAAAAACTCTACGCCCATGTTTTCATTTGGGGACAATAATGCAATCGCGGTTGTTGCGTTATTTGTATGCAAAACAATTTGCATTCCTCTCCGGCTTAGAACAAAGAGCAATTAAAAAAATAAAGTCTGCCATAAATTTGTGTCAAGCTCAGTACCTACCTATGCCATGAGGAAGTTTGGTGAAAACAAAGTAATGAAAATATTTATATCATTCCGAAAACACAAGAATAATCTATGACTGAGGTAAAATTGTTCTATAAACTTGCTGTTGTTACCTACACAGATGCAGAAAACTCAATGATCATTTTTAATATACTAGTTGCATGTAACTCATGAGATCGTATCGCGATAGTATCTATATTTGAAGAATACGTACAAAACTATTAACACATAAACACAAATAAATAAATATTTTAAGATATTTTGTTTTCTGTATAAAACATGTAGGTATGTATGTCAGGATAGGATAGTATAAAGGTCAATCTGTTTTTCTTACCCAGAATATGAAAACAGCATGATGGTATGTATGTATGTTTGGAGATTAAGTATCAAACTATTAAGTCTTCTTAGATATAATGTATAGGCCACTGCCATACAAATTGTATGAAGCGACGTCGTCACTAAATTAAAAAATTTTCAAGTAAAAATTCAAAAATTGATAACCCCTGACTAAATCAAAAATTCAGAATTCTGAGTATAAAATTTTTGTAGACCTATAAATTTCTATATATTCTGAAATTTTAGGCCCTGTGTATTGAAAGGATCAAAAGCTTTAAAGGAGGGGGGGGGACACAGACACACTCAATATTCTACTCCAAATTCTGAGTAAATCCGTATATAGAACATATATGCTGCGGAACCTCTAAATTGGTGTTTTTTGACTTCAAAGTTGAAAAAACAGTGAAAAACATAGACCCGGCATACCAATCTCGCGTATCTTGGCTTGATACTTTGTCGGTATGTTAAGAGAAAAATAACGAGGCAGTTGGAATTTTATTATAAGATACAGTTGGATAATTTTATTATTAGATACAGTTGGATAATTTTTATTATAATTTGCTTTGTTTCAAATCACGATTGAATTATTTGATACGACAAATTTCGAAACGATTGCTTCATTTTTTGGACAAATATATAAAAAATAATCTCTTTGAATTCCCTGATTATTTATTATATTATTTGTACTTTAATGAATATTCAATATTAATAAGAGTTCTAAATTTTATATATTAACCATCCGTCTAGTAAATTAAATAATTTTGAATCCACTGGAACAAACATATTCAACATAGTCAACTTATAAACATTTTCCCGTTAGCTAAATTGTGTCAACATGATTCAGCCGCAAATAAAATTGCTATATACATAATGTTAGTCAATTGTCATTCGTCGTGAGGAAGAAGCAACAGCATGTCGTATTGAATAACTTGTTCGTGGTATAAAACAAATGTAAATAATAGAATTTGACTAAAAGTTAATATAAATGTCGCACCTCATTAAACTCACATCTTCTACTACTTAATGTTCAGTTAAGAAGGACATGTAGAAAAAAATATTGAAGATACGTTTTAACATAGATTTAAAACACAGAAGTTTTACCATTCATTTGTCATGTACATATAAATGAATAGAAAAACCTTTGCTCATTTTCTATTCATTTACTGATTATATTGTGATGATTGAACTTGCTACATAGCATACGGAATTTATCAAAGTTACAAAAACTAACATTAAAAATAAAGCTTTTTCGTCGTATGCTATTTTTTTCGTTAATTTTTAGTAATATAACTACTACCCTACATTTTTTTTCTGCTAGGTCAGCAGTTTATCATATTCTTTTTTCTCTGACGGTGTGGGTACATAATCCTTTCCCTGGTTCGTCTGTATAATATGTACCTACATTGTGATTCGTTAACTACAGTCTAATGCCTCTGACATTTTTTACTCGGAGTCGTTTTATTGTGTACAGAGTATCGTCGTAGTAAAATTAATATTCCCGAACCCCAAACCGAAAACTTAATTTAATATTTTATGTCCTGATAATAATGATTTTTATATATGATCAACAATGGGAGAGTGAAGTCATTAAAAACAAAAATATGTTCACCAGTACCGTCACATTAAACTATATTCATTTTATAATACACAAGTTATCGACTTTATTATATTTTTAATCTATTTCATTTCGAATACATTGTGACGTGATTTTATTTAAATGACGTCATATCCTTCACTTGTTGGTTTGGTAGTGTGTGGAGCAAACTTTTACGAATCTGACCGGGCGAGTGTGGAACGTCTCCTATGTAGCACAAACAAATTTGACTATCGTTTCCTGCGTTCTTTCCAATATGGAGACGCGTGGCGTTACAATTATATACCAGCGGAGAGATCTATTTAAATATAAAAAGAAACCACATCAACCATGGGAAGCGGTCTAGACTTGGGAAGGCTTGGGAAGATTCGAGAAGGTGAGTTTCACACACTGCTATATTATATTGTTGGTATATTTTTTTGTAGAAACTGGCATGGGTAGTCTCTAACTGAAAATGAATTTTTACAGGAGAACATCATTATTCTCCTTTTAGAATTACCGCCTCGTATCCTCATCTCTTTATTTATGCTTTTATATTTGTATTTGATGTTGCCTGTATGGCGAAACTTATGATTTATGTGACGTTATAATCTACCTCATGCTCGTCACGTGCGAACTTTTGCATATGAACAATCATTGGATGCTGGACCATGCCGTATAAAAACTGATGTATGATGTTGACCGATGTCACAATCCACATGTGACATTCATGTAATCTACAAATAATGTACCAATTTTATCCTGATGATGATGATATTCCAGGATCATGGTCAAAGCGTACCCCGATAGAAACAGGACAAAAGCGCAAAAGGGAAAGAAAGATGATGATAATTGACAATGAAAATTTATTCTACACCTGCTACTTTTGAAAGTCTACAACCTCTCTGCGATGCATAATCTTCATACTGGAAAAACTTAAATTATCTGCGTAACATACTGTACAATTTATAATGTCATGTGATCTCAAATAATTATATTAATTTAACAGCTTTCATGTAATACTAGTCCAGCATGCAATGGTAATTATATATCTTGTTATTGAAATTTGTCTTTTGCCTCATGAAACCTTCTCACAACAGCAGGTAATACTTTTTCTCTCCAAAATTCTGTAATTGTTATGTTTATGAATGATAATCTTTTGCCTTTAGATGAATTAAATATTATGGCTTCACGCCCTGAGGTGATGTGTAATTTTAAAACTGGGAGTCTCATGACTGCCATTGGGTAAGTCGGTGGATGGTAGGATTGTTTTTTAATTTTTTTTTAGCTTCACTTAAGTTTTTACACCCCTTACCATCGCAACATGTATTGATATACAATTTGGAAAGAAAAATACGATATAAATAGAATCAGTAAAGTTCCTCAATGGATTTATATAATAACTAGCTGACCCGGCGAACTTCGTACCGCCTCAGTCAATGGATGTCGTGTCAACTTTTAGCTAAACCTTATTTAGCAATTTATCAACGTAATAAAATGAGTACAAAAAAAATATTTAGTTCAATAGTTTATAAGGATATATTAATAATATTAAAATGCAAAAATCGGTGATTGAATACATTTTTCTGTATCCGACAGCTCATAAACCAACCCCAAGCATGTATGATTCATACTATATATATTCCATTTTCAAATTATCCAACTGTCGATTTGTTCAGGAGAACTTTGTTCTCTTAACATATCGACAATGTTTCAAGCCAGGATACGCGAGAATTGTATGCAGAGGTCTACTTTTTTCACGGCTTTTCCAACTTTAAAGTCAAAAAACACCAACTTAGAGGCTTCGCAGCATATATGTTCCATACACGGATTTACTCAGAATTCGGAGTAGAAAATTTCGTGTGTCTGTGTGTGTGTGTGTGTGTGTGTGTGTGTCTGTGTGTGTGTGTATGTCTGTGTGTGTGTGTGTGTGTGTGTGTGTGTCTGTGTGTGTGTCCCCCCCCCCCCCCTTATAACTTTTGATCCGCTCAATTCACAGAGCCCAAATTTTTAAAATATATATAAAGTTATAGGCCTACAAAACTTTTATACTCAGAATTGTGAATTTTTGTTTCAGTCAGGGGTTATCAACTTTTGAAATTTTGATTTATTTTTCCATATATCTCAGAAACCGCTAGAACGCTGAAAATTGGTATAAACATAGACAAATACAAAATCTCAAATAATTTTTTTTTTAATTCCAGGGTTTCTCAAACATTTTTTATTAAAAAAATATTTTTTTATGATAAATTTATGAGTTTAACTGCCTATATTTCCATTTTTTTTTAATATCGAAAAAAGACGAAAGAACCCAACTAGAAAATTTAATTTTCTATAAAAAATACTAACATTGTTGTGATATCTGGTAGTTTTGGTGTTCAGATATAAATAAATACACGCGTTAACACTTTACACAGTTTATTGTAATTACATGAATATATATTTTAGAGTGAAGCACAATAATTAGTTCCCTTTTAAACCACTACGTGAGAGCCTATATCTATCACCAGAATGACCCCAACAAACCGCCCACTTTGCCTTATATCAGACCCCCGAAGATTCCCGAATCCTTTGTTCGTATGTACTCGTTAATACGCTATACCTATTGTCTGATTTAAGGCGCAACATCAATATATTACAATTGTATTAGCACATCTCAAATTTTTTTTAACAATTTTTATAAAAATTGAATTTAGTGACGACATTGCTTCATTCAATTTGTATGGAAGTAGCCTACTCACAATATCTAAGAAGACTTAATAATTTGATACTAATCTCCAAATATACATACATACCATCATGCTGTTTTCACATTCTGGGTAGGATCAAAGGATTGACCTCCATACTATCCTATCTTGACATACATACCTAGGTACATGTGTTGTATAGAAAACCAAATATCTTAAAATATTAAATAATTTGTATTTATGGGTTTATAGTTTGGTACTTATTCTTCAACTTTACATACTATCGCTATCGACAGTTGGATCTCATGTGTTACATGCAACTAGTTTATCCAACCTTCGATTTGTTCAGGAGAACTTTGTTCTCTTAACATATCGACAATGTTTCAAGCCAGGATACGCGAGAATTGTATGCAGAGGTCTACTTTTTTCACGGCTTTTCCAACTTTGAAGTCAAAAAACACCAACTTAGAGGCTTCGCAGCATATATGTTCCATACACGGATTTACTCAGAATTCGGAGTAGAACATTTCCTGTGTCTGTGTGTGTGTGTGTCTGTGTGTGTGTGTGTGTATGTCTGTGTGTGTGTGTGTGTGTCTGTGTGTGTGTCCGTCCCCCCCATATAACTTTTGATTCGCTCAATTTACAGAGCCCAAATTTTTAGAATATATAAACAGTTATAGGTCTACAAAACTTTTGCACTCAGAAGTGGGAATTATTGTTTCAGTCAGGGGTTATCAACTTTTGAAATTTTGGTTTATTTTTCCATATATCTCAGAAATGATAAAAGTTAGAACGCTGAAATTTGGTATAAACATAGACAAATACAAAATCTCAAATTACTTTTTTTAAAAAAAATCCAGGGTTTCTCAAACATTTTTTATTAAGAAAAATATTTTTTTCATGATAAATTTATGAGTTTAACTGCTTATATTTCCAATTTTTTTAAAAATATCAAAAAAATCCGAAACACCCCAACTAGATAATTTAATTTTCTATAAAAAGTATTAACATGGTATTATCACATCTCAATTTTTTTTTAACAATTTTTATAAAAATTGAATGTAGTGACGACATTGCTTCATTCAATTTGTATGGAAGTAGCCTACTCACAATATCTAAGAAGACTTAATAATTTGATACTAATCTCCAAATATACATACATACCATCATGCTGTTTTCACATTCTGGGTAGGATCAAAGGATTGACCTCCATACTATCCTATCTTGACATACATACCTAGGTACATGTGTTGTATAGAAAACCAAATATCTTAAAATATTAAATAATTTGTATTTATGGGTTTATAGTTTGGTACTTATTCTTCAACTTTACATACTATCGCTATCGACAGTTGGATCTCATGTGTTACATGCAACTAGTTTATCCAACCTTCGATTTGTTCAGGAGAACTTTGTTCTCTTAACATATCGACAATGTTTCAAGCCAGGATACGCGAGAATTGTATGCAGAGGTCTACTTTTTTCACGGCTTTTCCAACTTTGAAGTCAAAAAACACCAACTTAGAGGCTTCGCAGCATATATGTTCCATACACGGATTTACTCAGAATTCGGAGTAGAACATTTCCTGTGTCTGTGTGTGTGTGTGTCTGTGTGTGTGTGTGTGTATGTCTGTGTGTGTGTGTGTGTGTCTGTGTGTGTGTCCGTCCCCCCCATATAACTTTTGATCCGCTCAATTTACAGAGCCCAAATTTTTAGAATATATAAACAGTTATAGGTCTACAAAACTTTTGCACTCAGAAGTGGGAATTATTGTTTCAGTCAGGGGTTATCAACTTTTGAAATTTTGGTTTATTTTTCCATATATCTCAGAAATGATAAAAGTTAGAACGCTGAAATTTGGTATAAACATAGACAAATACAAAATCTCAAATTACTTTTTTTAAAAAAAATCCAGGGTTTCTCAAACATTTTTTATTAAGAAAAATATTTTTTTCATGATAAATTTATGAGTTTAACTGCTTATATTTCCAATTTTTTTAAAAATATCAAAAAAATCCGAAACACCCCAACTAGATAATTTAATTTTCTATAAAAAGTATTAACATGGTATTATCACATCTCAATTTTTTTTTAACAATTTTTATAAAAATTGAATGTAGTGACGACATTGCTTCATACAATTTGTAGGGCAGTCGCCTATACACAATATGTAAGAAGACTTAATAGTTTGATAGGTACTTAATCTCCAAACATACATACAGAACCATCATGTTGTTTTCATATTCCGGTAGGAAAACAGGACTGACCTCCATACTGTCCTATCTTGACATACATACCAACATGTGTTAAAATTTTCAATAATTTGGATTTAAGGGTTTATAGTTTGATTCTTATTCTTCAACTATACATACTATCGCTATCGACAGTTGGATCTCATGTGTTACATGCAACTAGTATAGTTATACCTACCTCGAGTATCTATTCTATATTTATCAATGGTAGGTAGCTTACCTACCCTGAAGTTTTACATTCGATTTTTGATTAATTTATTTAGATGTCATAAGTTATATTGTTTGCATAATAGGTACCAGGCGTAATTAAAGGCGGAGGATACTTTACCTACTTATTTTTTTTTATTGTTTCCGTTAATTTTCCTATCTTTTTATAGTTATTATGTTATCCGGGAAGGAGACAAGTACAACGAATAAGAGATCATTACAATTGGTCCAACCGTTCTAGAGTTATTAATAGTCTAACTGTAACTTAGTTTTATTTATATATAAGATATAAGATTAGGAATAATCACATGAATAAAACAATACATACCTACATACGAGTATTATACATACCTATACATGTATATTAAAACATACAAACTGACCCTCACCACTGATCATGAAGGTTTGTTGTATGTTGATACATTTAATATATTTTTTTTTTGATTAGTGGGTAATATTCGGAAAAAATCATAATATATTATCAACTCGAATAATATTAAATATATATTCTGAGTTTGGGAGCGGGAATTACGTGATCTAGTGTGCAAAGAGGTTAATATCATGGGAGTAGAAAGATACATACACCAGTGACACCTGCAGGATACAGCTTTGGATTCTTTTTTATTCTTTTGAAAATTCATTGCTTTTTCTTGGAGCGCAAACCGATATACAACACAGAAGGTTTGGAAATTCTTCAGTAAAGTTTTAAGTATCTATTTTTGATACCTAATAATTTTATTGTTAAGATCTAAGATGAGGAGTGGCATATAGCGCGCTGGATATGTGATCCAGAGAACGCGGACCCGATTCTCACCGCGACCGATTTCGTTAATCTATAGCACAAGCATTTATTCTCAATTCAGGGAAGGTATGAGAATGTTTATGTGTTTTTTACTATAACATATTCATTTAATGTAAAAAAAATATATCAATAAAAAAATTACCGTTTTCAGATCACACATTTATGTGTATATTTTTTAATAATTGTAACTGAAAAATAAAATCAATTTATAAGGTCATATTGAGCCTAATTATATTCTTGGTGTAAAGTTATTGTGGAAAAAGGCTCAAAAAAAGGAAATGAAGAAAAATACTTCAGAGATAATGAATAGGATTATTCCATATTTTATTCCTTGATAGACTTTTATAGTATGAAATCCTTATATGCAAAAATTGTGCATGTAAGAGAAAAATCATACGTGATTATTTATATCAAAAATGGTGATAGGTTTCTTAAATTGTAAATTGAATACTATTTAATTCAATTATGTAAAACGTTTTACTTTGTATTGAATAGGTTATAGATAGTTAATTCAATAAATATTAATAAAATTTATAAAGAACGAAAAATTTATCTTTCTTATTTGGTTTTAAAATTTAAATTTTTGTTTTTACATCCATACATTCAATTTTTCTGACATAATGAAAATTTTTAACCACAGAATTCTATTTTTAATATGAAAAAAATGATTGTAACTAAAATAGGAACGTTCTTAAATTGTAGATTATAGATTTACGGTCTTACTACAGCGTTAAAAAATATAACCTTGTACTAAATGGAATTGGAACGTACCTTTATTGGTCGTAACGTTCTTAAAAAGTTACTGAATCAGACGTTTTATGAATACGTAATTTTCATAATTATTCAAAATATGTCTAATTCAGGAACTATTTATGAGCGTTCCGGCCAGTATAGGTACTTTCTTATTCCATTTCTCCAAATTTATATTTTATAACGCTGAAATAAGACCGTTAATCTAAAATCTACAATTTTAGAACGTTCCTATTTTAGTTACAATAGTTACTAAATAGGGGGTATTCTTTTACATAAGTAATCCACGTAAATATAAATATTCAGAAAAAAAGTTTGACTTCCCAAATTATCCTGGTCACTACACCACTTTTCAAAAAATAATGGTAATGGTTATGACTATAAATTTTGGTGTCCATATATATTTATCAATCGCTAAATTATAGCGAACAAACTTGCAACGGAAAATTGTGTTCGTTCTAGTTTTACAGGAATACACAAACTCTCGTTTATTCCCAAATCTCCTTAACTGAAGCCGAATTTATCACCGTATTGTGTATAGTGCCGGCAACAAATAGTGATAATGTACAAACCAACTGTACCGTGTGACCCATATTTCAGTATCACTTTTTTTCTCTCAACGGTGCATACAACAACACACCATCCGATACTGTATACATTGAGCCATAAATTAATAAACTTGTAGTCAACAATGTAGACTAATGGATGAAACAAATATTTTTTATGATATATTCCTCCAGAGATATTAAATAGTAGCTATACCACGAATCCCATAATATTTTATTTAAGTATTAATGTTTATATTTAAAGATAGCAAAAATATTTTATTAAATGCAAGTCTAGCACTTACTAGACTAGCAACTTGACATTTTGATTTATTTGGATGATATTCGATCATTTATATACCTATTTATTGTAGTATGATTCCTTAAGTATCAAAATAATCTCAATATTAAAAAAAATTTAGGTAAATGGTTACTTTCACCAGGGACTATCAAATAAAATATCAAAAAATTTAAAATATCAAATATGTTAAGTGGAGCATGCGCAAGACCAAAAACCACACCAAAAACTGCCATTATTGTTTATTACGAGATTTAACTATTAATTATCATATCATAATATAAATAAAATGGTCAAATAAAGTTAACGAAACATATTTTAAAGTGAACACAATACTACAAGACTATACTAGAGTCAAATAATAATTATAAACACATGCTTGTGGCGAATTTATTTCCATATGCTATGAGAACAGGTTCCAAGTAATAACAAAACGCAGTGCTAATATGAGGCAGAAGAAAAAAATAATCATTAAATTCTTTTACCTATTTATGTGTTGGTACAGTTGAGCCTCGCTTTTGAACATCATTCGTTCCGGAATCTTATTTGTAGGCGCAGATGACAGATAATTCCAATTCATACCTCTCCTTATCTTCCTGATATACCGAAACCGATTTCTTACCTACATCCATACGTTAAACGTGGCAATAATACTCTCGCCCCTTGTCCACGCGAAATTAAGCCACCTTCAGTCTCAACACTTACTTCGCACCGTGTACGTATTATAAAATTTATCGTTTGTGGCAATTCGCGCAAAAAAAAACTACGAAAAAACTTACAGATAATTAAATAGTGAAAAGATGGTTGAACTAGTGACGAGAAGGAAAGAGAAACTCGACGCGAGAGAGAAGATAGAAGATGGCTGGCACAAGAAGTCCACTTGCTTCACATATTTCATCTCTCAAATTTGTTTTTTTTTGTGCCGTTATCGCTCATTACTCTTGAGCTGTTTTTTCCAATTATAAAAATACGATAATGCCTTTCTGATACACAATGGCATCACACAAGGGTGCATGCTGTCACCAAGGCTGTTCAATATGTACATTTACTTTTTATATATGAGCCCTAAAAACGAAAACAAAGGTATGCACTGTAATAGTTTTTATTTGGTTCACGAACGAATGTCTCGGAGGTAGGAAAATCTGTCTTTTACCGACCCTCGAAGAACTTACTATCCCATAATTGTAAGTTCGTACTCATTATTTTAGTACAATCTAATGATGAAATTCAAAAGATGAATTATGGATATATTTTTGTATTTGTTGAAACGTCATAGCAATTAGCGCCGGCAATGCTCGACGAAAATTAATTATAGCAATGGCATTATAGTAAGTACCTATGTATATCTGTTTAACTACCCTTAGCTAACAAAACTTGGTGTGGTAGCAAACAACTGTTGTTGCTTCGTTACGTCCCAAAACGGAATGTCTTTTTAGTGTTCGTATGTAGTGGGCCAACATGAATGGTGTCTTTCCTAAGTAGAGAGTCTATTATTCATAGAGTTTATGTAGTTTGTTGGCAGCCTCTGCTAATGCACAGACACTCTACGAGCAGTTCTGGTCCGCATGGCGTGCCATATGAATTATTGAGTGACGCCACATTAAAGCCAGCAGTTTATCTTTTGACCAGAGCTGTTCGGCGTTCTGACGTATTCGTTCCCGAGGTCGGGGTCCAGATATGGTCTGATTATTTTTCGGACGGACGAAATTCTTTCTTCTTTACAAAAAAATCTAATATATATGAGCAATCATTTTATTCTTGTTGTTGATATCTGTAATTATCCTTGGTCTGTAATAACTTGCAAACCAAAATTGATTTATTTTAATTGTATTGATGTTTTTTTTTAAATCATTATGTCCTAAAAATAACAAATATATCCACATATATTTCTTGAATTCGAACTCACGTCTTGATTGCAAATCCAGAGCGCTAACCGACGTACTGCTGACCCATTAAATACATGAGGTGACACCTCATGAATAAGGACTGTTACTTTCATTGTTTACAAAAAAAAAATCTCAATAGATGGCGTTACAAAAAGGTTTCTTCGTTACTTCATAGATGACAATAGTATCACTTTCTCATTATCAAAATATATAGATCTTTCAAAATTGCATTGATAATAAGGGAACTCAATAAGAAGGCGTAATTGGTGAACGTTGCGCAAGCGCATAAAGTGATCACATGAGGCAGCCGATGACAGGTCGTAAGTTCCTGGTTCTCCTATAATATTCTAATTTTGTCTCTATAGATATGTTAAAAATTTTTCAAAAAATATCCTTAAATACCTTTTAAACAAAATACGCTTATATTATCCGTGCTCTCGTAAATATACCTACCTACTATAAAATTGCAACAAAAGCACTTCTGTTTCAATTTTATTATTTCTGCTATAAACTATAGGCATTTATAAACAAAACAAAATATGTTCTCTTAACCGATGATTCCAATGGGAATCATTAAGGTATTTTACGTATATCTCAATGAAAATTGATATCAGCTGTGTTATTTCTCTTCTAAATTATTAATCATAATATATTTAATCACTTACAATACTGAGAATGACGGTAACTTGCTTTAGTGACCGCATTTTGACAGTTGAAAACTCGGTTATTGCTGGTTATTGCGAAATGTGATTATTTTGCTAAACACGATGCTACATTAAGGAGGGGGAGGGCGAAGCCCTACGGCCTACCCAGTGGCGGAATCGAGCCGTAGCCAACGACCATCCAGCGGTTCACATGAGACATCAGGGATAAGACACTCTTTCTATTTGGGAGGTCACTAGGAGCCAAGAAAAATATATAAATAAAAAAAAAATAAAAAATTTAAGTCGAGGAAGTTGGCATGAAATATAACATGGCAACGATTATTCAAAATTTAATAAATGTGATTTTTTTTTAGTTTTCTAGTATGCTATATTTTTTTTCATTAGTTAATTATATTTCCTTCAATCTCTAATAAGAATTAATAGTGAATTTATTTTTATTTTATGAAAAATATATAGTTTTATATATGAATGATGACAATTGGAATCGTTAAAATTTCCAAAAAAAGGAAAAAAAAAATATAAAAATTATCAAAATATATTTATAATCACATATTTTGCTCATTTTTTATGAAACATATTTTTTTTCATAATGCTTTCATAATTCGGTTAAGAAACGGTTAATTTCTTGCAAAACTATAATAGAAAATATGCATTTTCATAGCTTCCATTTCCCGTTTTGGCGTCAAATATGCGCTCCTGTTTTATTAAATATTTTATTTAATATTGCTATTATATGGAATACAACAGCAAACAAGAAAAATTTATACAAATAAACAATGATAATTTTTACAGTACCAATTAAAGTATTATAAAGTATATTATAAAATGTAAACAATAAATTTTGAAAATAGGATGGAAACGGAGAGGTAGGAAGGGGAATGGGGGGTAAGCATCGACCACTGGAAACTCATATTATGATTTATTCCCCACGTGTCTCAATGTATGAATAAAAAGTTAAATTATAATGAATAAATTAAAAGAAATTAATGGGGCATAACTAAAAATGTACACAACAATATACCTACATTAACTTGATTTTATACGATATTACCTTATGACAACTAAACCACCTTCAATTTCTTCGCAAAAATAATAAAATCACAAGAAAACTCTTTCAGCAAAAAATATATTGCTGATCTAATTTTTTCCCCTTCGGGCGACTTGTAATACAATTATGTCAAACATTTCATTGGCTGTCAATAATAGGGTTTTACAGATTTTTTTGTTATTTTAAAAACCCAGCCAAGAATAAGATTTTGCGAATATCTTAATCGGCGCCAGTTCTTGAAAAAATATAACCTCAGGGTCACATTTGAAAATTTAATTACATATTTATAATGGTTATGTTAGGTTTGAAACAGTGTGTAACAACAATACAAAAAATCACTATTCATAATGACATATATAAGACAATAATGCTATATAACTCCTATATAAGATAAACACGGTCCCAGGTTGTTTTAACAGCAATTTTAGAAGAGTATAGGGTCCGAACATTTCCGATAATTCCCGAATGTTGCCGATGGTCGCATTACATGTCAATAATTTTTGACATTTGTGAATATTTATTTTCTATTTCATTTCAGAATTTAATAAAACAACAGACAAATACTATCAAACGTATTGTTTCACGTCTTAGTATAACGTAAACGAATTTCAAAAAATATTTGTCACAACCACAATCTGACAGATCATTCGATAAAGCTATATTAATTTAAAATAATCCAAGGTTTTGTTATTGCTCCAGTTTTCGCTACAGTTTGTCATATAAATATCTAAAATAGTTGAATGTAACACATGAGATCCAACTGTCGATAGCGATAATATGTATAGTTGTAGAATAAGTACCAAACTATAAACCCATAAATACAAATTATTTAATATTTTAAGATATTTGGTTTTCTACACAACACATGTACCTAGGTATGTATGTCAAGATAGGATAGTATGGAGGTCAGTCCTTTGATCCTACCCAGAATATGAAAAGAGCATGATGGTATGTATGTATGTTTGGAGATTAGTATCAAACAATTAAGTCTTCTTAGATATTGTGTGTAGGCGACTGCCATACAAATTGTATGAAGCAATGTCGTCATTAATTTCAATTTTTATAAAAATTGTTAAAAAAATTTGAGATGTGCTGATACAATTCCAATATTTTTTATAGAAAATTAAATTATCTAGTTCGGGTGTTTCGGCTTTTTTAGATATTTTTAAAAAAAATGGAAATATAGGCAGTTAAACTCATAAATTTATCATAAAAAATATTTTTCTTAGTAAAAAATGTTTGAGAAACCCTGTAATTTTTTTAAAAAATATTATTTGTGATTTTGTTATTGTCTATGTTTATACCAATTTTCAGCGTTCTATCTTTTATGGTTTCTGAGATATATGGAAAAATAAACCAAAATTTCAAAAGTTGATAACCCCTGACTGAAATAAAAATTCACAATTCTGAGTATAAAATTTTTGTAGGCTTATAAGTTTTTATATGTTTTGAAATTTTGGACTTTGTAAATTGAGTGGATCAAAAGTTATAAGGGGGGGGGACAGACACACAGACACACAAAACTCACATAAAATGTTCTACTCCGAATTCTGAGTAAATCCATGTATGGGAACATATATGCTGCGAGGCCTCTAGTTGGTGTTATAAGCATGCAAAAAGTCCACTACGCCATACAAAATGTTCCTTCGTACACGTATCTTGGCTTAATAATGTCGATTCATTCAGAGAATTGAATTCTCTTGAACGAATCGACAGTTGGATAATGATATTCACGAAATAAAATACAGCCCAAACACTATAAGAAACATTGTATTTTTTTTAAAACATCGACAAATGTCAAATCACCTGAGAAACATGAATGAACTGCATCGTTGTCAGCTCAAAGAGTAACATAGTAACGTTATTGTTGTATTGCTACATTGTTATCTATATTATAAATTTGAATGTTTGTATGTATCTATGTATGTGTTGAATGCGCTCCTAAACCGTTCATCCAATTAAAATGAAACTTTGGTGAATTGTCGAGAGTATACCAGGGATGGTTTCTGGATCAAAAAATTTTTTCTTCTTCTTCTTCTTCATTTTACCTATGAAGGTGGATTATCCTGGGAACCGTTCATCCGATTGCAATGAAACTTTGATGAATTGTCGAGCGTATGCCCGGGATGGTTTCTGGATTAAAAAAAAAATCTTCTTCTTCTTCTTCATCGGGTATTAGGTCATTTCACCTATGAAGTGGACTATCCTGGGAACCGTTCATCCGATTGCAATGAAACTTTGGTGAATTGTCGAGCATATGACCGGGATGGTTTCTGGATTAAAATTTTTTTCTTCTTCTTCTTCATCGGGTATTAGGTCATTTTACCTATGAAGGTGGAGGATCCTGGGAGAATAAGATGCAACTGTCCTTCCATCTCTTCACAGGTCTTCCAGAACGGTTTCTGGATTAAAACTTTTTTCTTCTTCTTCTTCTTTATCGTGTATTTGTTCATTTTACCTATGAAATCGGAGAATCCTGGAAAAAGAAGGTCCAACTGTCTCTTCGTAGGTCTTCCCAGTATTGTCTCGGGAATTAAACTTTTTCTTCACCTACTTAAGGAACGAGAGGTAATGAAGGGAAGGGAGGTACTGGTGGACCTGACGGGACAGGGGGTAACTGAAGGGACGGGAGTAACTGAAGGGACGGGAGTAACTGAAGGGACGGGAGTAACTGAAGGGACGGGAGTAACTGAAGGGACGGGAGTAACTGAAGGGACGGGAGTAACTGAAGGGACGGGAGTAACTGAAGGGACGGGAGTAACTGAAGGGACGGGAGGTAATGAAGGGACGGGAGTAACTGAAGGGACGGGAGTAACTGAAGGGACGGGAGTAACTGAAGGGACGGGAGTAACTGAAGGGACGGGAGTAACTGAAGGGACGGGAGTAACTGAAGGGACGGGAGGTAATGAAGGGACGGGAGTAACTGAAGGGACGGGAGTAACTGAAGGGACGGGAGTAACTGAAGGGACGGGAGTAACTGAAGGGACGGGAGTAACTGAAGGGACGGGAGTAACTGAAGGGACGGGAGTAACTGAAGGGACGGGAGTAACTGAAGGGACGGGAGTAACTGAAGGGACGGGAGTAACTGAAGGGACGGGAGTAACTGAAGGGACGGGAGTAACTGAAGGGACGGGAGTAACTGAAGGGACGGGAGTAACTGAAGGGACGGGAGTAACTGAAGGGACGGGAGTAACTGAAGGGACGGGAGTAACTGAAGGGACGGGAGTAACTGAAGGGACGGGAGTAACTGAAGGGACGGGAGTAACTGAAGGGACGGGAGTAACTGAAGGGACGGGAGTAACTGAAGGGACGGGAGTAACTGAAGGGACGGGAGTAACTGAAGGGACGGGAGTAACTGAAGGGACGGGAGTAACTGAAGGGACGGGAGTAACTGAAGGGACGGGAGTAACAGAAGGGACGGGAGAAACAGAAGGGACAGGGGGTAACTGAAGGGACGGGAGTAACAGAAGGGACGGGGTAACTGAAGGGACGGGAGTAACTGAAGGGACGGGAGTAACTGAAGGGACGGGAGTAACTGAAGGGACGGGAGTATCTGAAGGGACGGGAGTAACTGAGGGGACGGGAGTAACTGGAGGGACGGGAAGTACTAAAGGGATGGGAGTTATTGAAGAGTCTGAAGCGACGGGTGGTTATGGAGGACGATTTTTAATTATACAGGCAATACGAAGTTTGCCGGGGGTTCACTAGTCTATATTATAAATTTGAATGTTCGTATGTATCTATGTATGTGTTGAATGCGCTCCTAAACCGTTCATCCAATTGCAATGAAACTTTGGTGAATTGTCGAGAGTATACCAGGGATAGTTTCTGGATCAAAAAATTTTAACTTCTTCTTCTTCTTCATCGAGTTTTAGGTCATTTTACCTATGAAGGTGGACTATCCTGGGAACCGTTCATCCGATTGCAATTAAACTTTGGTGAATTGTCGATCGTATGCCCGGGATGATTTCTGAATTTAAAATATTTTCTTCTTCTTCTTCTTCATCGGGTATCAGGTCATTTTACCTATGAAGGTGGACTATCCTGAGAACCGTTCATCCGATTGCAATGAAACTTTGATGAATTGTCGAGTGTAAGACCGGGATGGTTTCTGGATTAAAAAAAATCTTCTTCTTCTTCTTCATCGGGTATCAGGTCATTTTACCTATGAAGATAATATGACCTAATACTCTGGGAGAAGAAGCTCCAACTGTCCTTCCATCTCTTTGCAGGTCTTCCAGGACAGTTTCCTGGAAGACCTGCCTGAAGGGACGGAAGGGCCTGAAGGGACGGAAGGGACGGAAGGGCCTGAAGGGACGGAAGGGCCTGAAGGGACGGAAGGGCCTGAAGGGACGGAAGGGCCTGAAGGGACGGAAGGGCCTGAAGGGACGGAAGGGCCTGAAGCGACGGAAGGGCCTGAAGGGACGGAAGGGCCTGAAGGGACGGAAGCGCCTGAAGGGACGGAAGGGCCTGAAGGGACGGAAGCGCCTGAAGGGACGGAAGAGCCTGAAGGGACGGAAGAGCCTGAAGAGACGGAAGAGCCTGAAGGGACGGAAGGGCCTGAAGGGACGGAAGCGGCTGAAGGGACGGAAGAGCCTGAAGGGACGGAAGAGCCTGAAGGGACGGAAGGGCCTTAAGGGACGGAAGGGCCTGAAGGGACGGAAGGGCCTGAAGGGACGGAAGGGACGGAAGGGCCTGAAGGGACGGAAGCGCCTGAAGGGACGGAAGAGCCTGAAGAGACGGAAGAGCCTGAAGGGACGGAAGGGCCTGAAGGGACGGAAGCGCCTGAAGGGACGGAAGAGCCTGAAGGGACGGAAGAGCCTGAAGGGACGGAAGGGCCTGAAGGGACGGAAGGGCCTGAAGGGACGGAAAGGGCCTGAAGGGACGGAAGGGACGGGTGGTGCTGAAGGGCCTGAAGGAACAGGAGGTACTGAACGGCCTGAAATGACGGGAGGTACTGAACGGCCTGAAGTGATGGGTGGTACTGAAGGGACGGGAGGAACTGAAGGTACGGGAAGTACTGAAGGGACGGGGGAAACTGAAGGGTCTGAAGCGACGGGTGGTAATGAAGGACCATTTTTAATTGTACAGGCAATACGAAGTTTGCCGGGTGTTCACTAGTCTATATTATAAATTTGAATGTTTGTATGTACATATGTGTTGAATGCGCTCCTAAACCGTTCATCCGATTGCAATGAAACTTTGGTGAATTGTCGAGAGTATACCAGGGATGGTTTCTGGATCAAAATTTTTTTTCTTCTTCTTCTTCATCCACCTTCATTTTACCTATGAAGGTGGATTATCCTGGGAACCGTTCATCCGATTGCAATGAAACTTTGATGAATTGTCGAGCGTATGCCCGGGATGGTTTCTGGATTAAAAAAAATTCTTCTTCTTCTTCTTCATCGGGTATTAGGTCATTTTACCTATGAAGTGGACTATCCTGGGAACCGTTCATCCGATTGCAATGAAACTTTGGTGAATTGTCGAGCGTATGCCGGGGATGGTTTCTGGATTATTTTTTTTTCTTCTTCTTCTTCTTCATCGAGTATTGGGTCATTTTACCTATGAAAGTGGACTATCCTGGAAACCATTCATCCGATTGCAATGAAACTTTGGCGAATTGTCGAGCGTATGCTCGGGATGGTTTCTGAATTAAAAAAATTCTTCTTCTTCTTCGGGTATTAGGTCATTTTACCTATGAAGGTAAAATGACCGAATACTCTGGAAGAAGAAGCTTCAACTGTCCTTCCATCTCTTCGCAGGTCTTCCAGGACATTTTTTGGATTTAAACTTTTTTCTTCTTCTTCTTCTTCATTGTGTATTTGGTCATTTTACCTATGAAGGTGGAGTATTGTAGAAGAATAAGATGCAACTGTCCTTCCATCTCTTCGCAGGTTTTCCAGGACGGTTTCTGGATTCAAACTTTTTTCTTCTTCTTCTTCTTCTTTATCGTGTATTTGTTCATTTTACCTATGAAGTTGGAGAATCCTGGAAAAAGAAGGTCCAACTGTCCTTTCATCTCTCCGTAGGTCTTCCCAGTATTGTGTCGGGAATTAAACTTTTTCTTTACCTACTGAAGGGACGGGAGGTAATGAAGGGAAGGGAGGTACTAGTGGGTCTGACGGGACGGGTGGTACTGACGGGATGGGTGGTACTGAAGGGTCTGAAGGGACGGGAGGCACTGAAGGGACGGGAGGCACTGAAGGGACGGGAGGTACTGAAGGGACGGGAGGCACTGAAGGGACGGGAGGCACTGAAGGGACGGGAGGCACTGAAGGGACGGGAGGCACTGAAGGGACGGGAGGCACTGAAGGGACGGGAGGCACTGAAGGGACGGGAGGTACTGAAGGGTCTGAAGCGACGGGTGGTTATGGACCATTTTTAATTATACAGGCAATACGAAGTTTGCCGGGGGTTCACTAGTATTGTATATAAATGTAATTATGAAACGCCAAGAATATAAGTGCTTATACTGTGTTTTAGTTGTATATTGTTTTTACCACAGTATTATGAAATATTATGAATAATACTGTTAAAGTATGTATTTAGCACCATGTGTTTTACGCTTACGCCCACATAGCAAATCACACGATGACTCAAATGCATATCTACTCCAAAGAATTATTTAATCTCTATATAATCCAATACCTTCGTTAAAATCATTAAAACTGAACGTAACTCTGAATCTGAAAACTTAAAATCTGATATTTTTAATTTCATATTGCTTAAAAGGCACATCACGTTCTTAAATTGGCATTGATGAATTATCAAGTTTTCACTATATAATATTCAAATAAAAAATAATTTAACCAACTCATTTCATGAAAATGCTGAAAAATATCCATACAAATTTTTAATACTTCTCGGTGTGACTTGGTTGTAAGGAGCATAGCCTTGGCCACAATCCTTTTTTTTTTTTTTTTCAAAAGTTTAATTTTTTATGTTAAATTAATCGATATTCTGTACCTACCTCTTACACCCACGTACCTCAAAGAGAAATTCGTCCACTTATCCTCACATGGACTTAACTTAAGGTCCCAACATAATAGCACACTTACAATACCAATACACCACACCTCTACTTATACTTACTCGTTCACAGTTCATGCAGCTCGGATGTGGAATCTATCCAGCAGCCGGAGAGTATCAGAGATGCCACTAATTTAATAGCATTCAAAAAGCGTCTTAAGTCACACTTTCTATCCACATAAACACAAATTCACGTCTTTTTCCCTTTATCCCTCTACCTTTCTCGTCTCCTATCCTCCATCCAATAAACATAGTGTATCTATCTGATGTATTTCTTTTTATTCTTATTTTTGTTCTTATTTATACATATATTATTTTTAATTTCTTATACTTATTTTGTATTTTTAATTTATGATTGATTTATTTTCTTTTTTTTCTATTTCTCTATCTGTATTCTTCTATCCCTGTTACTGACTGTATTTACCATGGTGGTTGACTGGTAGAGATTGCCTGCGGGAAATAAGTCCGCCACGTTGTATAAATCAATATAAGTCTTTTATTATAATTATTATTATTACACTTCACTATGTAAGCATTTCAAAAACATTATTTTATATCATAATTCAATGTTTTTGTTTACCAAAAATAATATAGGTCCACATCAGCAATATCTCGTTCTTTGTTTTAAACAAAAAACTATATATCAAAACGTAAATGATAATATGAAAATATTTAAACAACTAAATAAATATTAATTTGATTAATATAATTATTCTGTTTAAATACAGACAGACGCTGAGAAAACAAAATTCAGGTTTTATTATGCTGTGTTGTTTGAAATAAGCTTCTAGACCGGTATCGTATGTCTAACTAATTAGATAGGATGAAGGTTGAATGCTTAATATAAGGATCAACTTGTTGCCAGTAGAAAAAATATACACGGGCAGTATAATTTTGCAACTTGATAAAAAAAAACTCGCATAAAAAATACAAGGGTCGTCTGACATCATATCCCATAATGTGGGGCAACCAGCGACAGGTGTCGGAAGTATATTACCTTATAAAAGGAAGAACGACACATGCTTGTATGGCCACACAATAAGTCTCGTTTCACCTTAAAACTAAACTTATCACTAAATTGTGTTTCTATCGAAAATTGTGTTTCTATCTAAATTGATAAAAAAAATATATTAATTCCAGAATATGGTAAAAAATTATTATTCTTGTTTTTAAACGGAATTCTGTATTTTATGTCAGTATTTCTTTTTTCATTTTCTCTCGATGTATTCAAATCAATCCATGGCAATGGAAAATGTTATTTCACTACTTTTTTAAAATAATATTTTTTTATTTTCTTTTGGTAAAATTTCCTTAACCAGAATTGCGTTTATAATATCTAGATTTTTTTCAACATGGCTACGCAGGGGACACCAGCTATTAGATTTTGGATCCAATATACTCTTCCGAAGAAGCGCACTACTTATCGTTGGGGAGGGTTTGCAATCTGCTCAGG
Organism: Molanna angustata; assembly: GCA_963576475.1. NCBI lineage: Eukaryota > Metazoa > Arthropoda > Insecta > Trichoptera > Molannidae > Molanna > Molanna angustata. Next base: position 26,252,595 of record OY754975.1, read on the forward strand.
AAAATATTATTTGGGTTTTAAAAAGACCCGGGTTAAAAGAAGGTGGAAACACAGAATTCGGAAGATTGTTCCACAGCCGAACTGCTTAATAAAAGAGTTCAAGAAGCGACTGGTTCATATAAATTGAAGGTTTACTGTAAACGGGTGTGGAGATTAAGTAAAACTAGTGACTATATTGAATGGGTGGAAGAGGAACCAGGGATACAAGTACTTCTGAGCATCTCCCGTGGTATCTTTAGAATAAACTTAGAATACCGAACTTGCGTCTGTAGATTTTTAATGGTTAGTTTTTGAATGGTTAGTTTAGACTTGATTCAGGTTTTTGGTTAGTTTTTAAATGATTGGACAGTCAAATATTTCTTACTTACTTTACGGGGTCCGGACCTTAGACCTTGCCACTCCAATAGGCGGCGACGTATATCGCTTTGTCGTTCGCTGTTTTTATGTCATCTGTGCTGCATGTCGTCTTCATTTGTGGGCATATTAGTAGACTGTTCTTCTCCGCAATCGCAGCATGTACCTTCTCCCTCAAATATTTATTTATCATTAATGACACTTTTTGTGCGTATAACATCGATCTCAATATATTTTAATACAATTTTTTTTCGAGTGAATTCGTTCGAAAAACAAATTACTGTCGGTCAAATATTAACAATAGAGTGACGACAATAAAAATATAATTTATATAAGGCAACTCTCCCCCAGGAGAATGAAATCGGCCCAGCAAATTGTATAATAAAATAACAACAACGATATAAAAAAAATCCAATTTATTGATGATGATGAATTGAATCCCTAAAGCAAACAATATGTTTTCTCCCCAATGCAGGTTAAGTTCCACCATAGGTTTAAATGAGGCAATTTCTCTAGACGCAAAAAAATATAGGGCGCCAAATAAAGGTAAAAAAAATCAACAATAATAACAAAAAATACTTAGTTGAATAAAACTTTTTTTGTAATTCCTCTATGCGAAATAATGTGATTATACATACATATATATCAACTTTATGTATAAAAGACAAATGTGTATGTGTGATGTATAATTGTTTTTTTTCTCTTAATAAATAAATGTATAATTAAATTACTGTGTTAGTTTTATCAATTCAGGTATAAATGAAAACACTAATTAGTTTTAGTTTCACTATTTAATTTTAACACTGGCACTGACCGGTATCGATCTGTTAAAGATCATCGTCAGAGTGCGCGAAAATGAAAGTGAACAGAGTATAAATAGGTATGACTGAAATATTGGTACACAACCTTTTTTTTTGTTGTAAAGTTCTATCAGTTCGATAAGTATTGCCAGAAAGAACTGATGAAGAAAACTGGCAAACAAAACAGTATGGTAAAATGTGTGATGTATATAAAGTTGAGAAATGTTGAAGTAGAAAGAAAAACTGATTTTACATTATACAATATATGTAGAAACGAATTATAAGAAATATAAATATTATTGAGTATCCAGAGGTTGTGTATCCATGTAGTGAAGACCATGATTTTGATCATCAATGGCTTTCGTGCAAGGCACATTATCAAACAATATCAATAAAATCAATATTGCCTACTAATTTATTTATAATTGAGTGAAAAAATACATTGAAAAAGTATTATTTTAATTGCGAAACTATGTCACAATAAAATATGTAAAATCATATAATATTTATTTTAACATTAATATTAAGGAATTGACAAGTTTGATCGTTAGCATATGGAACTGTAATCTTTATCTTTGACCGATTTTCATGGAATAAAACGGCTTTATAATTTGAATCAGGAGAAAGGGACTATTTAAACTTACATAGTTGGGGGGTGGGGCTTAAACATAGTGTGACGGGCACTTTAAACTCTAGATACCGCCCTGTTACCCAACCGCACAGCTGGAAGAAAAATTGCGCCCATACCTACTGATATTTCGAAATGATACGATGGATGGTTGGACGAATTTGATTCGTTTTATAGAATAAATAATATATACGATACATTTACGTTCCGCGTTCAATTCCGCTAAAATGATTTGTAAGGCGTGTTTGCAAGCGGTTTTGGTTTTGAAAATTCACGGGGAGGGTGTGCGGGGGGACGGTCGTAACAGAACGGCCGGGCGAATCATGAAAATAATGTTATTATTGTACAAGAGAAATATTTAAGTCGGATGATTTAATAATATAATAGGATCGGGCGATATTCGGTTTGAGGGGAAATAATTTTTCGTCTAATTGAACCGTTCGCAGTAATTTTTTAAATGACTTCCAAAAACGGAGAGGTTCGACAATTCGACGTAATTTTTTCAATGTATGTTTTCTTCTTTTTCTTCTTCACCGTGTATTAGGTCATTTGAGCACCATGTACTATCCTGGAAGGAGGAAGTCCAACTGTCTTAACATCTTTTCGAAGTGATAACGATTACTTCGCATAGCATGTTCAGCGATAACTTTTTACGACCTAGTCCGATTTCGATGATTATTTTTCCATTAGAAAGGAGGTGTTGGATACAGAGAGAAGGGAATATTGCACCTACCTGGTGGCGAATTTCTTCCTTCGTCTGGGAGGTCTTCACGGAAGGCACTCACTATAGCTCTTGTATCACAACACAAAGTATTGGTGAAAAACACACCACTTCCAAACACGGTTTATGTATATTAAAAGGGCGCACGGCGCGTAGTATTTAGTTGATCAACACGAAAGGACACGAAATATGTATATTTCGATCATATCGAAACTATTTTACTACATCAACTGTCAGTGATGTCACGACGACGAGTTGTAAACGATTGTATATACAGCTGACTACTCATGTAGGTAGCAATATATTTTTGGGAGAGGAAAAGGTTGGGAGTGTTGCCACATTTACCGAACAGGAGGTACCTATCTTCTTATTAATCTAATTATAATTTGGACAAGATCTGATCATGTTATCTATGAGAAAATCATCAAACTCTTAAATTTTCACTTCAGCGATAAGAACTCTTTACAACATTATCCGATGTGAATGATTTCATTTTCAATAGAAAGGAAGTGCTTGAGAAATGATCACACAAATGAATTTAATCGAGTTTCGATTATGGGAATTATGAGAATATGTAAATCATCGAATTCTTCAATTCGCAAAGACGCCTGCGAGCTGTATGACATACATGTCTTATTCTTGATTTTGATTCCATGTTGGATAAGAAATTATTCATCTTCTTCTTCTTCCTTGACCTCATAACTAAGGTTGGTGACTAGACTCTATCACCCGTCGTATGATCAGCTTCCATCTTGGGCATATATTTAAATTGTTTCAAGCTGTTTAAGGGATCGATTTTTTGACATATCTAGATATAATAAAGTAGGTATAGGTCCAAAAGTGTTGCTTATATGTTCAACACTATCAAGATTGGTTATTTTTTTGTGAAAATTTGTTTTCATTTTTTTATGTCAATTTTTTGTGTCAATTCTTTAAGTATTACACTGTACTTATATAAATTATTGTTCACCAGTATTTTCATCTAGATTTAAATACTATCGTTATTAAAATGTTCATACATTTAAACATATTCCTTAATATGTAGATATGTATGATTACGTTTTATTATTGATATTCTTTTTTTGTGAATTGCTTATAAGAAACCTTTTTTGTGAATATTCAAATACTTTTTCGCTGAAAACAGATATTTAGATTCAAAATACCATGAAAAAAGACTGTAAAACAATAAATTCTAATTTTAAGGTTAACCCTATTTTATTTGCTGTTCTTTCGCAACCTCGTTACTGCAGAGAAGTATCAGCGAAAACGTTGGTAATATAATCCACACATTTATGTATAAACATAATACAGACAAGTACAAATGTAATTAAATTTTCGCGTTTTGATTGTAAAATAATCTATCGATTATAATAGTGCTTAGTTTATATGCAAATGTGTTTTATTTCATATCTATTATTATACGAGAACTAATTATTTTCCTGAGAATTCACCATAGCTATATTACATATATAATATGTATGTGTTTCATACTAAATTGATAACATGTTTTGAGAATATAATTATTCTCGTGCTTAAAATTTAATAACGCTTTTGTATTACCTATGTGTATATACATATCTACTTAGAATTTCCTTCTAATCTTAAAGCCAAGGGACCTCCTGTACCTACTGTAGGCTTGAGATTAATACTAAGACGAACAAATCTTATTAATTCGATTGACTTGCGAATTAATTTACGAAACAATATCAATAATCATATTATAAAACAAGTGGGTTGTGGCCAACGCTAAACTTTTCACTAACAAGTAATTCTATAAAGTATTCAAATTTTGTACTAAATTATTTTTTATTTATGAAAACTTGATAACACTTTAATGCTATTTTATGAACGCGATGTGCATTTTTATCAATTTGAAAATAAAAAAAATAAATTATAAGTTTTCTGAGCTTGGGGTCACTTTCAAATATTTGACAGTTAATAAAATTGAGAAGCATTATTCAGATATCTTTCAAAATCTAATGGGGTCTAAGCGATTATTAGATATACAAATTTGCAAAATTTGAAAGGAATCGAATGAGTACTTTAGTCTATAATCGATAAAGTAAAATAAAAATGCCGTACATAGCACACAGCACGCAACATACGTGCACACACACACAGATACATTATGATGAAACTTTCAGAATTCAATCTCAGCATGATACTAGTTGATAATCTGCAATAAAAAAATAGCCTTTAAAATTGCGAAATCATAACCCCCCACTATGTGTATCCCCTTGGGTTAGTTAGGAGTAAAAATATAATTATAATTGAAAAATCCTTAGCTACATATAAAAAACCTATATTTCATACGTTAAAAATAATAAATTATTTAAATTTATCACAGTACTTTGGGATTATCTTTATTTTACAATGAGTAACAAATGAAAAAAATATATGTTAAAACCAGAATTCAGTTATAAAAATCAAAAATAAAGATTTTTAAACGGAATTCTGGTTTCGATTCAAAACTTTTTCCCCGTGCATCAATAATTAACCAAGAGCCAGCCACAGCCAAACTAACGTCATCGCATAAAGGCTGATTTTTTTTCTTTGTAAGGATACAACAGCAGGTAACAACGATTGAATAATATGAATCCAAAGTTGTGGTAGCTTTCGGAGATAACAGCCTTCTTTATACTATGACTTTAGTATAAATTTTGTATGGGCCACTATACAAAATTACGTATGTATAGAATCGCGGGTTCTTACGCTATAATTTCAGAGAAAACCAGTGATAAAATTACAATAAATTTATTAGCTACCTACTTAAACTATTTCTGTTATTTTCATCCACACAGCTGTTGAGCATAAAATATAATAAATAATTTCCATTAATAATAATAATTATAATAATAATATAGTAATTGGCGTTACAATCTTGGTTTTTGTATTTATCAATTCATTTTGAAAATATATGTTTATATTAAAAAACTGTATGTGACCTTAAGAAATAAATAAATAAATAATATTTATTTATTTTCCATAACAAAATACATACAGGAACTAAGGTTTTTTGAACATGCAATTTATGATTTATTGTGTATAAAATAAAATAAAAATAATATAAAATAAAATAGTTGTTGGGAAGTACCATGTTTTTTAGTTCCTCCAATAAATCTTTGTCTATCTAACTAGGAGTAATTCCTGTTTTAAGTAAGGACAATTTTATCACAATTTTAATAACAAGTCCACTTCCATGAAATATTGAAATTAAAAAAGAAGAATTATACTCATAGTAAGTAATGAAATGAAATGTAATGAAAAAATATCCCAATTTGAAATCAATCAATAAACAAATAAATAAGTTAACACTTCATAGCAATGAAAGAAATATATAGAGCAACCAATAACAAATCATGGGTCAACAAACAAATCAGTATGCAACAGTATAATACAAGTAATATGTAAACACATTATAGCAGTAAAAAAATTAAGCAATCAATAAACCTTCATTGGTCAACAAAACAATTCAATATGCAATAATTATAATACAAATAAAAAGCAAACAATTTAAACAATGGGATAACAATAACATTGTTAATCCTCTTCTTATGTACCGATTATAAAGTTAAAATTTTAGCTGGGTATGTCATGATATACGCCAGCGTACATTTTCTATAACTTAATGTTATTCTGCATATTTCAAACGTTTTGTTTCAATCGTGCGTACCGCTTCAGGTCGTCTGAATCAAACCTCATTACGATGATGTAATTTTAACACTCGAAATTTCAGCGGCAGTTCAGCATTTTCCATTATTCAGCCCCATTATGTCTCATGACACTGGTGCGAATCAAAAGTCGCGTGATCCCTGAACCGCACACAATTCTCTGTGTTATCTGTCACTTGACACACGAAACTAGGAATGTCTCCCTGTTGTGAATGTGTAAATCGGGATCAGTTAAACATACACCTATTCAAAGTTTAATTTATATTATGAATTCACCCAACACTAGTATGATTGATGTACGCCTAAGAAACTATGCCAAAATGAAATAGCTTTTCAATCAACCCGAGCTCAGTACCCCTTCAAGCTGAGGACAAATATATACGGTTGTCCTTGTCTACAGCCTCGGTTTCAATAATTCCACCGGCTTTGGGAAGCGTACATTATTTAAAGACTAAAAAATAAAGGGTTGGTTTAACTTAGAGGAACCATCATTTCCCTTAACATTTAAAAAATGACAGAGTTACATACATATTTGATTTGTTTTTTTTATTATTATTAAAAACCCAAAATACATAATCCCAATATACCTACAAACAATAATTCTATAAAAAAATAAAATTCTAAAATATCATACTTACATATTTTTTTATGTATAAACCACCTTAATAGGCTGAACCTGTTCCGAGGAGGCAGAAAATTTACTTGCATTATTTGTATATGACAGAACAAACGTTTTTGAACTTGTAATTTTTTTTGTTAAATATTATTTATATTCCTTTTATAAAATAAAAAAAGAAGCTATTGTTACATGATCATATTACCGCAGTACATTATGCCCTTGTTATTTTACAGGGAATCAATTTCTTTTTCATATTCCTTTGCTTGAATACAAAAAATAGGCAAAAGAATTACCCATGCACGGACTTATTGCCCGGAGGTAATTTCTGTCAGTCAACCACACTAATAAAAAAAATAAAAAAAGAGAAACAGCAACAACAAAATTTAAAAAAAAAATATTTAAAATCTGGGATATGAAGAGATTAAGTTTAAAGGAACTATTAACAGGTAGTGTGACTTCAGAAGCTTCTTGAAAATTGTCAACGTTCTGTGGTAATTAACCTTACCATCTGAAGATCTCGAACTTTTGATTTTTTGGACTTAATAATTGTACATATGTAATGTCAAATTTGTAGCAATTAAAACTTATTGAGATCCCTATTGATCCGATTTTCGAAAGTTCTATATATTTTAATCATGAAAATCTGTTTGATTGAAAATAAGCTGATAACACCATCACCATCTATGAAGTGACGAATAAAATTTTTGTAACGCCATCTATTGAGAAATTGGTTTGTAAACAATGAAAGCAACAGTCCTTATACATGAGGTTACATTGCTTTAGCACAGATGTCTACCATGAACCGATGACAGATCGTGTTCCTGTAGGTGCATTGAATTGCTGGTTCTCTTTTAATATTCCAACTTCGTCTCTATTGAGATGTTAAAAACTTGTCGCGACAGGCAAAAAATCCAATGTTTGCATATATGCAACTAAAAATATTCGATTTAGCTGTACTTTGTTGCACTATCTCACAAACATCTGAACAGGTTAGCTAAAAGGCCAGGGGGGCGAGTCTGGTCCAACCTGCGAAATCAAAACCCTCACGATTACCCATATCATGGATATAAATATCATATGGAGTTCTATAATATTTTTAGATGTCATAGAACTCCATATGATAATTATATCCATAGTATGGGTAATCACGAGGGTTTTGATTTCGCCGGTTGAACCAGACTTGCCCCCCTGGACTTATTTGTCAGCAAAAACGGTCACCCTAATATTTGTGGGTACCTGTCTATGTGGAGCTGGTAGAGGGGGCCGTTCCGGGCCGTTAACGAAATGAGTCTTGTAGCTAGCAGAAAGGTTTGACAGGCAAGATTAACAATATATAAGTACTACGGCCATTGTTGAACAGGCAAACGCTATTTACATAATGTATTTTGTGGAAAAACATCCTTTCACGGTGAATTCAATTCCGCACCATTGTGACACGAAATAATGTTTCGATTTTTTTCATTTTTTTTTGGTGAATCTCGATTTTCATAAAAGTGATTTCACGGTTGAGTGTATAAACAAAATTAATAATTATAATATTATATGACCTACTTATGCTTTTTGAATGTTTGCGCCGTACTAAAATAAGCAAACATCAAAGACATGCGCATGCGCAAAAAACATTTATTTTGAAATACAAAAAGTGTATTTAGATTGCATTGTTGAATCTTCTTCTTCTTTTTTAAGTAGACGTGTTGGTCTGTAATACAAAATAAATGCCTCCTGAGATGACGAAGTCCAACAATCCTTCCATCTCTCGAATGGTCTTCCGGGTAGACGGCAACCAGAAGGAATTTTATTTGCTGCTATATATGCATAAAATAAGAATGTTGAATATATTAGGAAAATATAACATAATCCCTACTGGCAATTAAACTCAGTACCCAAATACATAAGTTTAATTATGCCACAGTTGTCGACATAATAGTATAGCGTCGCTATCGGTTACATTTGTCATGAATGAAAAAAAATTGGTTACATTTGTCACGAATGAAAAAAATATTGGTTTCGTTTGTCATAAGTTAAAAATATTGGTTACAATTGTCATGAATGAAAAACTTGGTTAAATTTGTCATGCTTGAAAAAAATATTGGTTACATTTGTCACGAATGAAAAATTATTGGTTACATTTGTCGTAAATGAAAAAAAATATTGGTTCAGTATTTTGAAAATTTCACAAGGATGCCGACTATGCATGTGTTTTTCTTCTTTACACTCGACGAACGATTTGTCTCCTTGTAGAACGGACTTAGGGCCAATCTTATAAACGAAAGACCAAAAATATTCCTTAGTTTGTTTATGATTTACTAACGGATGGGCGTTCCAAGGTTAAAAATTATATCGGCGGTATTATTAAACTATGTGAATGTCCGGTAGTATGCTAATATTTTACTGTTTTTTTCTAATACGGGATTTTCAATGGATTTATATAGGATTGTAATGGATTACAATGCATTTATAATGGAATGTATTGGACAAAGCGGTGCTGCCATTGCAATACATAAATCGAAAGCTTTTTAATTTTTAATGTACTTCAAACAATATCAATGTGTTTTAAGCTTATTTTCGAACGAAAAGATTTTCATGATTATATGAATTTTCAAAAATTGGATTGATAGGGAACTCAATAAGTAGGCATAATGGGTGAAAGTTGTGCAAGCGCATAAAGTGATCATGTAGACCAGTCGATGACAAGTCGAAAGCTCTGTAGGTGCCTTGAGTTCCTGGTTCTTCTATAATATTCCAACTTCATCTTTATTGAGATGTTGAAAAAATTGTCATAAAAAAAACTGTGGAAACCGCAAACCTTCCAATACTGTTCATTAACGAACGGTTAACTGGTGGTTAATCAAGGGAATATATGAGGAAGTATATATTATCTTATTGTTACAAGGGCATATTTATTCTTTTTATTAAAAAAAAACAAAACTGCAAATGAAATCCCTGTAGGTCAACACTTGCACAGAAAACCACCAAAAATATGGAAGGATAGTTGGCCATCTGCATCCCAGAAGTTGAATGAAAACAAATCGTGGATCTACTATAAGATGAGGAAGAAGAAGAAATTTGTAGAATGAATCTTTTGTTAAGTCTTCAATTAACTTTTCTTTCAAAATAATATTGTTATGAAAACATTTTTTAAGTGTCGGCGCTCCATCCAACTTGACCGTCTAAAAACAAAACTTATAATCTTTTCCTCAACAGTTGCATTCAATTTTCGCCGCGTTTTCATAAGAAAATAATACGACGGGCGCGCGCCTCGGAAAATTTGAACGGAATAAACAAAGTGTTAAACAAAATTAATTACAGCAGATTTAAGGTGCAAGTCGGAGGCGGGGCCCCTCGGGGTATCTAGGGGTGGATGAAAACTGTGGGGTTAATTGATTGCCACATGAAAGTTTAACACTTTGAAATATGGTTGCCCCCTTTAGGCTACGCCACTGGTATTCCTCCCCCCCCCAGGATCGTTCGCGTCTAATGCCATCATTTATTTAATTAAGTAGTAATTAAACGTTTATGGTATGGTTGCATTAATTTGGGAAAAATATTATGCTAGACTGAAAATGGGTTTGGAAAATTTGTCAAATTTATTTTTATTTTACAATTTTGGGGGTTTTTGAACAATCTCATAGCTTTTCCCTCACTACCACTCATTCTCATGGTGGGGAGTAAAACGACCCCTTGTAAAACTCTAAAAAAATCCAACGAACTACCTATATATAACCTTGCAGATTTTGCACGTGAGTTGACAAAGAGAGCTGTTCTTTCTCCACCACCACCCGTTCAGCTTATAGGGACTAATAACGGCCCCTTGCAACTCTGTAAGAACAATCGATCAGTCAGGAGAACTTGCAGACACTGCACTTAAATAGCCAAAGAGAGCTAATAACGTGGAAGCAACTGGCTCACCGTTCTCTGATAGTGAAGATAAGAGTGCACTGAATTTAAGACAGAAAGTCTTGAAAGCCCTAAAGTTCTTTTTTAGATGCTTGACAACGTCGCTGGTCTTCTTCTTCTTCCGTGGGAAGACTGACATTTTTTTTTCTTCCCGATGTGAGGACCCGAATTTTTTCTTCGTGGATTGTTCCCGATTATTGGACAACGCGATTCTTAAACAGAGAACTGATGGAAACAGTGGGCTCGCCGTACACTGAAAGTGAAAGAAAATATGAGTGAAAACTTTGAAGTTGCTCCTCGTGGCTACAAGGTCCGCATGTCCAATAAGACCAAATAAATTCCCTCGAATATCGTTGTTAAATTAGGAATGTCAACTTTGTAAAGTAAGTGCATTTCTATAGTATATATGCTCAGAGGTCTGATTAGTTTCGTATATCGTACTAAATATGGCCATTGTAATAAGGAATGACACTGACAGTAAGGATGGCCGAGATGCTGGATATTTTTGAAAGAAAGATCCTCCGACGAATCTGTGGACCAATGGCGAATTCGCACAAATGACGAGCTGTACGAAATATATCAGGCCCCAAGCGTCTCACCACATTTAAAACTGCTTAGGTTGAGATGGTCTGGACACATACAAAGAATGCCAGAATCACGCGTCCCCAAAAGAATACTAAACGGACACCCAGGTGGAAGAAGACGAGTGGGAAGACCCAGGCTGAGGTGGGAGGATGAGGTCAGGAGGGATACAGAGCAGCTCCTTCACGTGACAGGCTGGAGGACGGCAGCCGAGGACAGAATGAGTTGGAAGCAAAAGTTACAGGAGGCCAAGGCTCGATATGGGCTGTAGTACCATCGGAGTAAGTGAATGAATAAGGAAAAAATAATAATAACTATAATTAATTTATTATTTTTTACTTCATTCATTCATTTTGTTTAAATCACGAATGAGAATGGTTTAAAAAAATGTTAAATCGTAATACTCATCCTAAGAAAGAAACAGTCACTTTGGAACCGAATAAAGCAGCTCATTCGTAGTTTACACAACGCGAATAAACTATTATTATGGGGGGAAAGTCAGGTCTAACCGTGAAATCAAAACCCTCACGATTTATCAAATCATGGATATACTTATCATATGGAGTTCTTTAATATACTAATATATATTAGAGAACTCCATATTATGATAATTAAATCCATGATATGGGTATTCATGAGGATTTTGATATTACAGTTTGCCCAGACTTGCCATCCAGGTTGAAAGTTTTATCCTTTTATGTGTTTTACCATACTATGTGATATCCCTTTATCCCTCTTCCTTTCTCCTCTCCTATCCTCCATCCAATAAACATAGTGTATCTATCTGATGTTTTTTTTTATTCTTATTTTTGTTCTTATTTATACATATATTTTTTTGTTTTTTATATTTATTTTGTATTTTTAATTTATGATTTTCTTTTTCTATTTGTATCCTTATATTCCTGTAACTGTTTGTATTTACCATGGTGGTTGACTGGTAGAAATTGCATGCGGGCAATAAGTCCGCCACGTTGATTAAGTCAATAAAAGTCTTTAATTATTATTATTATTTTTTTTTTATTAATTATTATGTGACACAGATCAAAATTATTTGTTGTATGAATTGTACGAAAAGATTTGATTTAAAAAAGAACATTTAATTTTATTAATTGTCAACATTAGTGTCCCATTACTCTAACATTTTCTTCCTCAAAGTACACTGGCGTCTATATCAAGCGTACCGGTCTCGGCAAATAAATTGTGGGGCCTTGGGGGGATATTTTGTCTCGTTATGACGTCACGTTTGTTTATGAACGTTGCCGTAAAGGTGAGATTTTCGCGACGATTCATTGCCGTACTTAAAAAATGTTATTTCTTTTATGCGCATGAATGAGGGAGTTAATATTCATAATTAAACATTTGGGGGGGTAGGTGGCACATGAACAAAAGAAAAGGGGTCGGGTGATAAATTTAATGTTTGCTTTTATCGAGAATTTTTACATTTTCCCTCGTTTCCTGCCGCAAAATCATAACAGGTTTTGTCTTGTACGTATTTTTGCGACATATGTTCGGTCGTGAATTAAATTTCACCTACCGAAAAATATTTCAAAAAACTTTATATTAAAAGATACAAACACACTTTCAAAAATACAAACAATGGCATGTACGTAGGCACATATTTATTAATTTATTTATAAGGGTGTATCGACAGACATCTAGCTTAAATTTTTCATAAAAAATAATAATATTGGATATTGTAATAAGTGTGCTGGATGTAATACTTACTTAATATATGATATAAAAATTTGATGATGTTCTATGCTCGAAACATGTTGTTTTTTTTTTAAATCTAGAATAATCATTCCTTAATTAAATTTACATATTTTGAATCACATGCAGATAATCAGGTTTTTTTTTCAAAAGAACATGTTTTCTGTTTGATAAGACGGAATTATAATTAGAGATTCTAGATAACAATCTTAAAACGAGTGGGTTGTAGCCAACACTAAACTCTCCACACCATAGTAAGTGTTCATTATTTCTTCTTGAAAGGTTGACAATCTCTAAATGCATTTTTATGAAGTAAATTTCTATTAAATTATTAAACAAATATAAGATTCTCAGAGGACAAAAGTTTTCAGAATACACCATACACACAAAAACATTGTCACGAAACTCATAGTATGCACTTTCTACATTAAACCTGTTGAGAAATTTTAAGTAAAATTGCATTACTAGCAAGATGAGCATGTGTGAGACAGTGTATCAATGTTGATGAGGCGATGTATGTATCAAAATAGAAGAATGCGGTGATCGGTCCTCACTGCCTAACCCTTCAGAAAGATAGAAGTGGAGAGTAAAAAAATACACTTGTCTATAGAGACCCAAATTCTTGACCTTTTTCGCCGTGGAGGGGGGCGATTTGCACATACACCAACTAAATAAACAGACACAAATTTGTGATCTGCGCACCCACGTGATGGGTTCAAGTTGTTTTACGACAACTACATCAACTATTCATTATAATATATGTCTATTCCAGTTGTGATCATACTAAAACTCAGTCGCTGGGGGCATGTCCTCCAGCATCTTAGATGAGTATTACCCCGTATTCATTAACTATTGGAACTAAATTAGGAACTTCCTAAAATTGAAGATTTTAGATTTACGGTCTTATTTCAGCGTTATAAAATATAAACTTGGACTAAATGGAATAGGAACGTACCTATTTTGGCAGTAACATTCTTAAAAAGTTACTGAATCAGACTATTTTGAATAATTATGAAAATCATGAAAATTTTATAATTATTCATAATACGTCTGATTCAGTAACTTTTTAAGAACGTTCCGGCCATTGTAAGAACGTTCCTATTCCATTTAGTCCAAGTTGATATTTAATAACGCTGAAATAAGACCGTATATCTAAAATCTACAATTTTAGTATATTTCTATTTTAGTTACAATAGTTACTGAATAGGTACGGGGTAATGTCCTTTTGAGGTGTGAATATGTAGTCTTTGTATAATAATATGTCCTTGTTTTCTTGTTATATGACCCATAGCTGGTGTCCCCTACATAGCCATGTTAAAAAATAGCTTTTTATCTCCATAACTTAATTTATTATTATAAGTTCTTACATAATATTCCTATAGAATAATAAAATGACTTGTTGATATATGAATTGCCAAAATTAATTGTGTAGGTCGTATTATACCATTAGCTACTGAAACATAATGATGTTCAATATTAATATTTAAGTATTATTGCCTACCTGTTTAATTATGTAACAATTTGAGTGGTGCTGTACCTATGTAGGTACATATATACCTACCTCATCAGCTGTTGGGCTCGATATAATCTGGTGCCATAGGTATACCACATTAGCGAAATTAGAGAGTGCTTAGTATATCGGGACGGGATTGACGCTTTAACTCTCAATTTATGGCCCACCCTATCAAAAGGATTAGGGGTCTAATACATGTATTCAGAGACAAAAATGTCTATTGAGGAAGCTTCAAGCCTTCATGGTACCTCAAAGGTATATGTCGCCCTTAATGAGCCCGCGAACATTACAAGACAAGCATAGACGCTGATGACATTTTTCATCATCAAAGATAATATGTTAATTAAAGATAGGTAATACTATAAAAGATGAAATACTTTGTTGGTTATGTATCTAAGTATTTAATATTTTTATTATTCAATATTTTATTGGTTATCTACCCAAACTACAGAGCCTATTCAGGGAACCAAATATCGTCCAAACGATATTTGGCTCAAGGTATATGACATCACATTATCTCCGAATAACGAAATCGCCTGCAAGTTAAAATGAAGGCTTGAGTTTTCCTCAAGATTTGTCTGTGAATACAGGTATAAGAATGGCAGGAATCAAGGACAATATTATTCATTTGATACTGCGTTAAGCCAGCCCATTCTTCCTGGGGCTTACGTAATACCTCTTTATACCTTCTGTTCTCCTCTTGTACAAACTTGACACCACCTGTTTCATTTTACCTACCTGCTTATATTCCTGAAATTTGAATCCCAACCGAACAAAATTCGAGGGATTTCAGTGTTGAAACTAGTGCAACATTTAATACCTCTCTCTCTCTCTCTCTCTCTTCAATTGTATTCGTTTGTTTTGATTAAATAAGTGAATGGATTTGAAAACTTTTGATCCTCGGTTCCTATAGAATGCATTTTCACGATAAAACAGTTGTCTTTTGACTTGGAGTTTAATTATGACTGAAATTCAAAATGCACAGTAAATTACGTATTCAAATTTCAGAAATATTTTCTTCTTTTTTAAAAATTGTATTATTTTGATTTCGATCTACCTATGTTTGTTTATCTCTCTCTCCTCCATTGCTTTTATCCCAAATGGTGGTGGTGTCAGCTCTCCTTACTGCGCTCCTCCTCTTCTTTCTATCCTGAACATCGTCCTCAGACATTACAGGCCCGCATATCCTTCGCCACCGAGCTCTTCCGTCGTCTTTCGGGACGCCCTTTTGGTCTTTTGCCGGGAACTCGATTGTCCAGTGCAGTGTTACGTACGTTTTCTGGCGGTTTTCTTCGATTATGTCCGAACTACCTCAGCGTACTTTCCATCGGCTTATCGGAGACATCGCGTACGCCCTAGCTACCTCTCCCATATTCATTACGAATTTATATAATATTGAGAATAACATAATCAATAATATTGTGAATTAGGTATTTTTTCGTTTTTATTTATATCTGTCTTTAAATCAGGGTTATAAAGTCCATATTAAAGTCTGGTCAACTGACGGAATCAAAAACATCCATGTTTACCCATATCATGGATATAATTAGCATATAGAATTTTATAACATCTTAAGATATTATAGAACTCCATGGATCCATGATATTGGTATAAATTGATGGTTTTGTTTTCGCCGGTTGAGCAGACTTGCCCCCCAGGACATGTTTTATTTATTTATCGTTTTGTACACAATATAAACAAATATAATGCACACTGGCGGACTTATTGCTGTAAGGCAATTTCTTCCAACCAACCATATTATCAATAATTCAGTTGGTCATTTTCTCCGTTCAATATTTATTGCAGTTTTGGGTATTTTTGATCTATAGGTATATTTATTTCAATATTTTTTTAATTTTTTTTTCATTAGTCAATTTTAAACTTGTTAATGTGTCTTTTTCTCCTGTTACTGCTGATTTAATTTTACTTACTGTTTTCTATAGTGGTTGATTTATATTGCGCCATATTCAGTGAACATAATTTTATATTGAAAATCACGTACATTGAATAATTGTATCAGATCTTATTTCTTCTTAACATTTCAAAAATCTTTGGTATCATTTTACAAGGTTAGCAGAAATATGAAGGTATTGTTTGTGTTTGATTAATTAAATAAAGCTATCGTCAAGTTATTTTAATAATTTCGCTAAACGTAATTTTGTTGAATTTGCCTTTTAAGTTTCCTTACCCGGGAAATCAGAACTGTATACAAATATATATTATGTAGGTGTCAATTTATCATTTTTGAAATCGTTTCCTTATAATTATTTTCGGATTCATGAGAATGATATTATTAGTTTACATTCATCTCTGGAATCAGTATTATAATTTTTATTGGGATATATAGTTATTTAAAGGGAATGAGTAGGTAATATTATTTTTTTATTGTTTTTTATGTAGCTTCTCAGGCAACTAACAGGTACCTACTATGTCAAATAACTATTTAACACGCACCCAATAACAAGTTGCCACATTCTGGAGACTTACGATATTAATCGTCTCGCTGATCCAGACTGAAAACTTAATTAAAAATCCTTGGATCAGCAGTCAGAAACATAACCAACTGAGCCACGAAAGCCGTAGGTGAATTTTTTTTTGTCTCAATCAACTATCTTTTTCTCCTTCTCTAGTCTTCGTCCCTCCACTGCTGGATGTTGGCCGCTTCGTTTATTGAAAAAATATATTCATTTTTGTTATTTCCATGTTACAGAATAATGCCAGTCTTCTTGGAGAGTTTTGCAAAGAGGAGGTTCCCAGACTGTGCGATCACACTCTTCTCAGCAACAGCACTCGCTCTACAAGACCGTGTTCCTTGCAAGAAAGTTACGTCACTACTGGTTCAGAGATGACAATTGAACAGGTACAATAACGACAGCAATTATCATTTTTTTATATTATTTTACATCGTATTTTAAACATATTTACAAAAGAATTAAATAATGGTTCTGAGCAGTGGCGACTCTATATAAAGTGCGTTGGATCAATTGCACTACCAATTTTTAAATGATATATTGTAAAAAATAATATTTAAATATGTTTTAAAAATAATATTACGCTTAACTTTATTGCTGTTATTTTTTTCAAAAAAAAAAAAAATTAGTAAACACTGTCCATATACTTTATATCTTCGCGATCGATATAATATTATGTAACTACCGAAATACAAATAATATTATTAATTTAGTACTGCGTGCGATATTCATTACGCACCGAGTTATAGTTGTCTATTGTATAGCGTATGTATGTATGAACAGACAGAGATAGTCCCGTATTAGATGAGAAAAAGATACTTGTACTTACTAGCAATGCATTCATTTCACAAATTTCGTGCGTTGCACCAAATTATCATATCTTAGATGTACTTAGAATGTATATCTCTATCTCGCTCTCTCTAATATGTTCGCAATTAGTATTGAAACATGAATATTGGCGTGTTATCTTTTTTCTTCGTAATGTAAACACTAGGTATACATGAGCATTGAGCATGCGCAATTAGAGTAATTTGTCAGGTTTTAGTCAGTTGAAACAAAACTTTGTTTATATCGTATATTATCGCTTTTTACAAGATAATCTAAATCAATAAATATTTGTGTATAGTTCAGATATCTTATAGATTTAAAAACGAGTGAATTAATAGATGTGTTTTACATTTAAAGTAATAAGTCTTCTTTTAAAAATAAATTAAAAATAAATCGTGGAGGTCATCCAAGACCAATGTTAAATATTAAACAACAATGCAAAATTAGAACTAAGAATTTTGTTCGTGTTTTTAAAATGCAGTTTTATGATACGGCATCATGATTATGTGGTTGTGACAAATTAAATAGTTTATTTTGTTTTCCATGTTAACTATTCGATGGCGACTATATCTACTTGGATTATAAAAGGTGTTAATGATTTGGCTCGTTTATCTCATTTATTTATTTATTTAATAAATAAATAAATTATTTCTTCACAAATTCATTTACGCAATACAATAAATTTATCTAACATAGATACTGTTGACATTAGAACACAATTAGATTGTGGATATCGATCAATAACAAACGAGTGATTGAAGTTTTTGCCAAATAGAAACAGCGCAGGATTGAACTTCTTTACAAATAGGTAAAATATTTTGAATATGTATATTATTTCATTTTTATCCATAATATACCAACGTAGACGTATATATCTATGTAGATATACGTAAATGCATATCGATTAAATACCAATTAATTTATTATTAATTCAGGAAAAAATTGCACTACCAAAAATTATCAAAAATACGATCTACCAGTCGCCACTGGTTCTGAGATATATAATATAAAGTCACTAAGTGCTATGAAAAATAAACTATCTTCTTGGATTCTCAACAAAGGTAGAATGAACATTGAAAATATATTTTTTAAAATTATGAAATGATTTAAAACCGTGATTTTATAGCTGTATATTATAATTTATATGTTTGATTTTATGATATGTTATAATTGTGTGTTAGACATAATGTGATACATAAGTATGGTCTGCGTCAGTTAAAATTAATAGAAAGCTATTCCGACACAAGCACTGCTTAGTGGAATAGTTCTTATCCACTGGATACTGATTTCTTTTTGTCAGTGCTAACATAATACATATATACTTAATTGTCTATTTTTCATATTTTTTGTTGTACTATGATTCACTATTGTGTTGTTGTATTTTTTTTTTGTATGGTTATTGTGGATTTTGAATAAATAAATAAATATACGGCTAGAAACCTCTGAAATGTCCCGGGTTCGATTCCCAGTGGAGACACAGTTTCTAATTGTGTTTTCAGTCTGGATCTGTGTGACGATTAATATCGTAAGTCTCCAGAATGTGGAAACTTGTTATTGGGTGCGTGTTAAATAAATATTTTACATAGTACCTGTTAGTTACCCGAGAAGCAATATTAAATAAATTAACATTGAAAAAAAAGTCAAATGTAAGAATTCCGAGATTCAAAAAAACAACAATTAATGCTGAAAACAAACTTGAAAAAATAAAGAAAAAAATATCTATACGCAAACATTAGATTTTTTCCTTGTCAATGGAGACGAAATTAGAATATTATAGGTGGACTGGGAAATCAAGGCAGTTACAGGGCTCACTTTACAACGAGATCACTGCCGCTTGCGCAACGTTCACCAATTATGCGGTTCAGGTGTGACATCTATGCGAAGGCATTGCCACCTCATGTGTAAGTACTGTTGCTTTCATTGTTGATAAACCAATTTATCAATAGATGGCGTTACAAATAAAAATTTCTTCGCAACTTCATAGATGGCGATAGTTTTTTTCGGCTTATTCTCAAATGAAAGGATTTTGATGAATAATATATTTTATTATGGCTTTTTGTCCAAACTTAGACAAAATAAACTCTAATCATACGTAGATTTAAATCATAAATGTCAATCACGAGTGTGAATTAAAGATTCACGCTCATTGAACGTCTACAACTTCAAATCTGCGTGTCATTTTCTTATTTATAAGAGGAAATATAAGACGTCTCGTTTTTTGAAAATATCTGAGTTCGGGCAATAGATTTTACTCTCCACACTATGTAATAGTTGAGAGTTATGATTTCACAATTTTAAGTTTTTTTTTTCTCATCAATTTCTTAACGGGTATCATGTAGAGAGTGCACACTATGAGTTTCGTCATATGTTAAAATTAGTTACACTATATTTTTTTATTTTATAATTTTACTGATTCAACAATTTACATTATAAATTGAAATGGGTATATTCATGATTTTATTTAAAAATCTTTTAAAGTTTTTTTTTAGGTTTAACTAAATAGATAATATTATATTCAAATAGAAAAAAATATTTTTTATATATTTAATTATTTATTTATTTATACGTCTTTCTGTACATAGTATAAACAAATATAATTGTACACTGGCGGGCATATGGAATAAAAAAAATAACATAGAAATTAAAAAATAAATAAGTAGGTACTTTAAATAGTCACTTACATCCACACTTTAACCGAACAGGTATCTTCATTATCGACCGACTAGTTAATTATATTATCTACATTATGACTTCATTCCAAGTTCCTTTGAATTTATCAATTATTTGTGAAATTCGTGCAACGTATGTCGTGTTTATATTGTACGTTCGAAGTATAATATCTAACAAAAAAATAGTCTTTGCTGAACTATTATTACGACGACGATTTTCTTTGTTAATAATGGTGCGATGCCTCCAGGACTCGGGAGATATCTCTACAAAACTCCACTAAAGGTTGCGACCTGAGGATTGAAAATCGTTGATCCGACATAATAAATTTGCTTTGATCTCCATCGCGGAGAATGACAACAGTGTTCCTTGTAGCGATAAGGCCCCAAAACACCTTCAGAGAAAACCCAGAGTCATTGTGTGAGAATATAAACCCTCCCGGACTGAATCCTTTCTGGAGAAATTCCGATATATGTACGTACCTACGCCTACTTTCGTATCGCAAAATGTTTTTTTTTTCCTCTCCTTTCAGTCTGTAGAAAAGCGACTGAACGGTCAGCGGTCTAAGGACACTTGTAACAATAGTATCAAAACTCGATATAAATTCAATCGGCGACGACAATTTCGCATAATGAAACGAGTCTGCTCGAAGAAACTGTTGTGCGTTGCAATTAAGCAGAACCATATTATGGATATAAATAATCAATATAAAGAAAACAATAATAAACAATTGAATTTTATGTTGATGTCCATATTGATACTAGGAGACACAATATTTAATTTTGATTATAAACTAACATATATTATATTTGACAGTTGATAGGCTATTTGACCTTATAAATACATATAGTGGTCAATGTGAGGTAATTGTGTGTTTTACAGTTATTCGATCGTCTACGAGGAATCCTAGAGATATGGGGTTATACACAAAAATTGGCTTTTGTTTTTGTAGTGGATCAACCAAAGCAGGATGGCAAGGGACATCAATACCTATCGATTTAACCCCCATGTATGTTCAGCGATATTGGGTGGTTCAAATTTTAGTTTAATTTTAACAAAAAATGGATTTCAGACCAAACAAAATCACTTTACTACAAAGTCCACGATCATAATTTTTTTTCTAAAAAAAATAGATGTAGTTTGAAGAGATTACTTACTTCCCCTACTTATACGGCCATTTCTGTCCACTGTTGAACGTAGGCCTCCCCCATATCTCTCCATACATCTCTGTCTAGCGCCTTCTGCATCTAATCACCTTTTCACCTAATCTAATAATTCTTTTTATATCATCAGACCATCGCGTGGGGGGCCTCCCTCTACTTCTTTTATCTTCGCGAGGTCTCCATTCCACAACCCTTTTTGTCCACCTTTGGTCTTAAAGTCTAGCAACGTGTACCGCAAAAGACTGCTTAGCCACTCTTTCGACGACGTCTGTTACTCCTGAACTTCTACGTATCTCCTCATTTCTTATTCGGTCCGATAGTTTAATGTAGCATGGCTCTTTCATGTTTTCTTTGTGCTACGCGGAATTTCTTTACGGTCAACTTGGTGAGTGTAAGAGTTTCTGCTCCGTATGTTAGTACTAACAGTACATTTTGCGTTTAAGTCTTGGCGGAATGTTGCTATCGAAGAACTTCTTTAAATTACTATACATTAAAGAGATTACCATATGGTAATAAACTCGGTACTTGGGCAGGGTGCAGGGTGTTATGTAGGCAAAGACAGACGATAAAAGACTGAAAAATAATAACTTAAACATTTTTTTTTTATTTTAGTAGGTACGGATACACAGATTATTTTTGTATGACGAAAAATGTCATCAAAAACACAAACTAAAAGCAAAATATGTTTTAAATAACTTCAGTGAATAGTTTTTTTGAATATAATATGATTAAATGAAGACTGTTTGTTTTCCGTGATTTTTTCCTTTTCACTGTTTGAAGAAAAACTTGAAAATGTACTACAAGCAATTTAATTTTTGAACTATAATTATTTATCGTTTTCAAGACCTCCTCGTTTTGAATTGTAATTATTTTGCAAAAATCTCAATAACTCATGGTGGTGGTTTAGCAATAAAATGTTTTAAAATAGTTTATTGGATACGAGCAATGGCCTGTTGTAAAACATTTTCTTTGTGGTCAATTTAGTTTCTGAATTGAAAGGCATGAAGACCGTCAATAATTTATTTATTTTCCAGGTGAACGGTCGATGTAGACCACACCCTTCTAAGAATGTTAATGACACCCTTTACCTTAGTAATGATATGCTAAATGCCAAGTTCACGGCAGGAATTTACAACTATCTGCCATGGGTCACTTAATTTATGTCTTACACTTTCCTACAATTGAAACCAACACATCATGGGCCTGAAAATAGGAATCGAAAACTGATTATAATTTCCATAACTGTTCAATTTAATCATGTTGTTAAAAACGAAAATGATTTGTTTATTTATGAATCTATTTTGTATATTATAAAACCAATCTTTTCCGGGTAAAATTTGTCTCAAGCGCAATCATGTAAAAAATTTATGAATAAATTTATTTTATAAATATCCTTCCATATTACACAGGTTAACTGGCTCTCCACATTTACATGGCGGATTAGTTTTAAAGATTAAAGTCTTACATGGCTGCAGCATTCTGAAAAAAAAAATTTTGTTTAAATCATTCAAATAACTAAATTATAAATGAAACTAACTGCCTTTATATTTTTCAAGATTTCGTTCAATGCTTTAATAAGTTTACTAACATTGATTTATTAAATCTAGGTGAACGGAAACGGAATATATTTTGTTATTTTGTAGGTTTATTTAATTAAGTACTATTCATACTAATTATATTTTTTTTTCCAGGTCCTGAGGCAAGGATCCGCTTTGTACCCAATCCTGTTCGTTATCCGCTACGAGTTCGTCGATATAAGTCAACAAGGACAACCGATTCGTGGCTCGCACAATCCTTGCGACAGGCTGTTCCGTTCATCTCCCGGAACACAAATGTCCTCGGGAAGGTTCCAATCTCCCAGAAGTATTTTCTTTTACGGCAGAGGAGGATCTCAGAACATGAGCTGCATCCTCAGATTCGAAGCCGGCCTTGGCGAGAGAATCAAGTTGACGTTCACCAAAACTTCATTTGGAAACAAGGAGTGCTTTTCTCACAAAGACATTCGTACGGGACGGTGGAAGTGTGACAGGTCATACTTAAGATACGACGCAGGGGCATCTGCTCACGGTTTTGCTGAATTGAAAATAACTGAATACCCTTGGACAGGTATTGGAATTCCCAGAGATTGCATCTGCTCAAACATGAGCGAGCCTGTTATTATTCATTCTCTCACAGCGTCTGTAGTTGAAGTCAACCTAACAATTACGATGATGAACATCACCGAAGACTTTCACGATTTCGGCTTCGAAGGAGAGTACCAATTTCTACCTGTCAACTCGGCGGAAGATAATGTATGTTCTACAACTTGGGGCGAAAAGAGACTCAAAGGAAGCAGCGGAGAGATTATCTTGAAAAATCCTCAATTTGATGACTCTTCGATTTCGGAAATCATTGACACCAACATTGTGTCGGAAAGCGTTAGGT
Source organism: Molanna angustata (assembly GCA_963576475.1). Lineage (NCBI taxonomy): Eukaryota > Metazoa > Arthropoda > Insecta > Trichoptera > Molannidae > Molanna > Molanna angustata. The sequence continues at coordinate 26,276,643 of OY754975.1, forward strand.
CCGAAGATTCGGCCATCGATTGTATCCATCAACCTTGGCTTATTGAACCGGTAGATTCAAACATGAACTATTTGTACATCAAAATCAACGGTTTCGAAGTTAATGAAATTTCCTCTGTTATATGCCCGACTGCGAACAGAATATTGGTTTATTATGCTCTCGAAACAAATTCCCCCAAAGAAATTTGTCCAATACCTACAAATGGAAATTACAACAAGGAAAATACCGAAGATCAAACTGTGGAAGTGTTTTCGAGGGGATGGAAAATGAAAGGCGACGATTCAGACTCGGAATTAATATTGGAACCGAATTCTAGAAGTTTCATTGTTGAATTTATACAAAGGGAAGCGGGAAAATATAAAGTGAAATGGATTGAAGTATCGAAGCGAGCAACGGTTGGTGCATCTAGTTCCTTGTACGTCTCATCTATGTCGTCAATGCCGAACATAATGCTGGAGTGTCCTTATAGGTAAGTCATTATATTAATACGTGATACATAATACTTAAACCGCAAGATTATTATTGGTTATTTGAAATGACGGACACCTGATGTTAAATGTTTGGTAATCCATTTGATATTTTCTGAATTCTTTCAATGAAAAACCACAACAAAAAACAAACGTTATACATAATAACATATATTCAGTGTGTGAATCTGATTTTCATTTTAATAATAATAAGCTCAGCGCAAGTAGCTTGTTATAAGATAAGATGTCAAATAATAATGTTTACTTATCACTAGTTGCATGTAACACATGAGATCCAACTGTCGATAGCGATAGTATGTATAGTTGAAGAATAAGTACCAAACTATAAACCCATAAATACAAATTATTTAATATTTTAAGATATTTGGTTTTCTATACAACACATGTACCTAGGTATGTATGTCAAGATAGGATAGTATGATAGTAAATTAATTTGAGATTTTGTATTTTTCTATGTTTATACCAATTTTCAGCGTTCTAGCTTTTACGGTTTCTGATATATATGGAAAAATAAATCAAAATTTCAAAAGTTGATAACCCCTGACTGAAACAAAAATTCACAATTCTGAGTATAAAATTTTTGTAGGATTGTAATTTTTTATATATTTAAAAATTGTGGGCTCTGTAAATTAAGCGGATCAAAAGTTATAAGGGGGGGACAGACAGACACACACACAAACACACACAGAGACACACCCTCACACACACACACACCCTCACACACACACACACACACACACACACAGACACACACACACAAAACTCACATAAAATCTTCTACTCCGAATTCTGAGATAGCGGTGGCCATGTCGAACTTGAATTATAAAAATATTGCTCCGTTTTTTTTTTTGTTTTGTTTACGTATTTTAGCTACTTTTTCCTCAAACTAAAATGTCCCCTCTACTACCTTAACTGTTATTTGGTCAATGGTTTGACTATTTAATAGCAAGTGTTATAGCTTTTTGAATAGCTTAAGAAACGTAGAAGTTTTTACAATTATTTGAAGAATAAGTTCTATATTTTTTTTTTTCAAACAAAGAGCTTCAAACTTAAAAACACTTTGTGATAATTCTTTAATTCTAACTGTTGTCGAGCTGTAGGGCATTAACTAGCCTAACAAGGCGAAATAGGCCTATCGCGCAGAATAAAAAATTAATGTAGAATCAAAAAGTCTTTACTTTTAATTATAGATATAAGGAATATTTATCTCCTTGAACACCTGATCCCAATTTCCTCTCCTGTCCTTACCATATCCTTTTTCTTGCTATGAATTATAATTTTTTTTGTTTCAATAGTATTTAAGTGTTATACGTATTTTCTTTGATTTCTTTTACTCTTTTTTATTTGCTGTTGTACATACACAATGTTGTCATACTTTGTAATCTGGTTGGTTGGAAGAAATTGCCTAATGGCAATAAGCCCGCCAGTGTACAATTATATTTGTTTATATTATGTACAAGAAGATGTATAAATAAGTAAATAAATAAATAAAATAAAAATAAAAAATATAAAAAATCTATAATGGCGTTTAAAAATCATCCATAAAACATCATTTCTTCAACAGCGCATTCCAGCCATACCTGGCAGGCATATTCCGGTTCTTTTATCGTGGCAATATACACAAGTTTATGTATACACTATATGCGTTTTTTATAGCAGATCGTTATTCTGTTTTTCGCGGACATGTCGAGAGAACTTCCGTTCGCTGTTCGTAACGCGGTATTCTGATTGGAAAGAAATACGTATGACATTTGACAGGTGCATTCATTCGTAAAGTTTGATACGACATAATCGAGGTAGTATTAAGTTCTGTGTAAAGACAAAATTCGTTCATTTCACAGATTATAGTTATGAATGTCAGCTCGTGATACGTAACTTTCACTTAATACGTAAAGATAAGCGGAACTTATCGCAAAATATTACACTTGAATGTTATATTTTGCGATAAGTTCCGATTGCGATAAATTATATTGGATCTGACGTTCATGATTTCTGTACTGCATGCACCTGAGGATTTTTTTTATATCTCTTCAATATTTCGAATATTTCGCATAATGAAGACTCCAAATAATACTTGCATACTCAAGTCTACAGCGGACTAAACAGGTTAATAATATTAATAGGGTTTCTTTATTTTTAAACTTTTTATATTCTGGATTACAAGTTCCATGAAACGATACGATTTAGTTATAATTTCCTCTAGATGAGCGTGGAAGTTCAATTTGAAATCAAATATGACACGTGATTTCGTTGACTTGCGTCAAATTTACATTATTTATATTGTATTGATTAAAAAATATATTGTTGAAGTTCATTTACAGTTCTTTCATTACCGGAGAATGATTAATCACAATCGTTATGTTCTTAATCCAATGTCCATGTCTGTATCAGGGTAGGCGAAAACAACCAAAAGCCTTACAAAATCATGTTGATAAAAAAAAATTGTTTGCTTTGTTTCTGTATATATTGTTTTTATGTATTTCATGTATTTGCTTTGTTTCCATCGGCCTTCGTGGCTCAGTTGGTTGGGTATCTGGCTGCTGATCCAAAGGTCCCGGGTTCGATTCCCGGTGGAGACATAGTTTTTAATTGTGTTTTCAGTCTGGATCTGTGAGACTATTAAAATCGCAAGTCTTCAGAATGTGGCAACTTGTTATTGGGTGCGTGTTAAATTAATATTTGACATAGTACCTGTTAGTTGCCCGAGAAGCAATATTAAATAAATTAAATCAAATTAAAAAACACAAATCACTTTGTTTAAACCACTTTAAAAAAATAATAATAACTTTTCGTAATTTGCAGATCATATCATAGAAAATAATCATAGTTTCGATAATAATACTGGGTTTCAAATTCTACACGTTCACAAACAGGGTCATAAATTAGATAGTGTAGAAGCTTTAGAAATTAGAAAATATTAATTATAAGTAATATAAAATATTATAAATAACCAAATTTTAACAAATAGTCCACTCATAAATATGTTTCCTTTGGAAAAATTGACCCCGCCCCCATTACCAACCCCCTCGCCCCCTCTACTCCCACCTCCCAACAACAGTAACACACAATCGTAGAAAGTAGAATGTTAGTTATAATCAGTCCTGAGGAGGAAGCAGTCGCTTCGAAACCGGTAGACTTTTAAAAATAACTCAAAAAGTGGTGTAAACAAAGTGATTTGTGTTTTTTAAAAGTTTTTTAAAAATGTACCACAAAGTTAATACAGAAATTATTAATAATATTAAATAAATAAATATATATTCGTTAATAATATCTAAGAAGGTAGAAACTTAGTACTCAGTACAGTTTCACTAATAATAATATAATAAATGTACATATTATATAACATGCTTTTTGCTCACTTAAGTACAATAAAAACGTGAAGAAAAAAAATCCAAAGAACTTGTTGAATATTTTCCACGGTTAAAAATATTGTGTTGATGGTTGATTAAAATCAGCGTTGAATAAAAGAGATATAATTGTTCCCGGTGCCGTATCAAATGTTCTTTTTATCACTTCAGTTTTACTACTTTGCAACACTGCGAATCGTCCTAATAACTTTTGTAGGGAATCCCCGAAACAGGCAGGCCAATTGCCTATTCACCCGATAAGACCGGAATTAATGTATACGATCGGGTTCATCTCTTTTTTAATCACCAATTTATACACTCTAATCGTCAATTTAAATACAATAAAACTCGTTTTCGTATATTTTATAAAACATTCCGAAATTGGCCGAACGCTCTCTTTTCGTAAAATACGGCGGAAATCGGCGAGTATATTTTTGGAGGAGGAAAATTTTGCAAAACACCAAAAAGGAAATTATATCGGGTTTCACAGTACCGCGCACGGAGTCTGTTGCTTTGGTGAAAGTTTCCAATATTTTTTAACGCAATTAAATATTATTTCCGTTTGTTTTCCAATGTACATCGAAAATGTGTAGCATTATTTTTTTAAATTTATGAAAAATCTAGATATTCACTTTTGTTACTCGTTAGTGACGCCGAACAATTGTCTGAGAGTTTTACTCCACTATTTTTTGCTCCCCATGCTCAATCTTTCCTCTTTCTTTCCACTATTTTTCCCTCCATAATAAGTTGTAGAAGGGCATATCTATCACCACGGAATATGTGACCAAAATATGCGGCTTTGAGTTTCTTAAACATTGGTCAAAGACTCTCTCTCTTTCTCCATCCCTTTTAAAACTCTTTCATTGGAGACTCATTTGATCCATAAGACGTTTAGTTAGTTTAAGTAGTTACTTATTTTAAGCTCGACATAGTTTGTTACTTATTTTTAACTCAACATAGATATTTGCTTATTTTGAACTCGGCATAGGTAGTTACTTATTTTTAACTCAACATAGATATTTACTTATTTTAAACTCGTCATAGATAGTTAGGTACTTATTTTATACCTACTTGACATTAATAGTTACTTATTTTAAACTCGGCATTATGTAGTCATTTATTTTCAACTCGGCATAGGTAGTTACTTATTTTTAACTCCATATAGGTATTTACTTATTTTAAACTCGGCATAGGAATTTACTTATTTTAAGATCTATTCGATACCAGCCGTGTTCACTTTCAACAATACTTTGAATGACTTTTGCGTGTAGTTTGACAATTATTGACAATTATTTGACAGATGATGTTTTCAATTCTTTGAATAACCTGAATCTTGATGAACACAAATGAAGCTCGGACACGTTAGAATATACCAATAAATGAACGTAAATAAATTTGTTACAGAACGTAGTAAAACAGAGAAAGAAATTACCAAATAAGGAATATTTATGAGGTCGTACGAAGAAATTATATAATTTTTCGTAGTACATTTCAATTCAATTCATATTATTTTAAACAATTTTGATTTTGAAAGTAAGTTAAAGTATATTGAAATCTAAATTCTTGGTACCATAAGTACCTTAAATTTGCATAGCTACAATATATAAATCATTATGTTTATTAACTATTAAAGGCGATAAAATAATTCAATGGACGCCAGCAAATATGGCGTCAAAAAGATGGCGCGAGGATTTGAGCTTCAAACGCAAAACGCCAACTAGTAAAAGAACGAAGCCCTTAGTTATATTAAATGGGAGATACTTAATGATGGATGAAAACTATACCTTAATAATAAACGTCGAAGAAATAAAATAAAATTCATTCTGACTTTGACCAGATGTGTAAAATTACATAAGAAAAACAAAATTCATATCATGGTAGTTGAATATGCTGGTTTATTAGTATTCCATGTGAGTACCTACATCAATAAATCAATAAAGTATTAAAAAAAAACTCTGGCTTTTTGTTCCATACATCGACGCTACCGTGCTCTTTCCTTCAAAGAAACATTAAAAATGTAATTTTTTTTTCGATTTAATATTAATATATTTCTCAAAGAAAAAGGTTTGACTCGATGTATATATTTTATAGCTAACGTAGCAGTTTTATTTTTGTACAAGTTGTGCTGCATTTTATATTAAATAAATTACTCTATGGGTTAACCCGAGATAGAAACGCGTAAAACCAGAACCGCACCATCATTATTTTCCCCCGTCTTTTTGAATATTGTCAAATTTATGTAGGCACAAGATTGTGTGCAATGAATTCCATTTTCATTTCTTATTTATTTAAAATACCTATATTAGGTTTGGAATGTTGCTTTCATTGTTTAAAAATAAACCAACTTCTCAATAGATGGCGTTACAAAAAGGTTTATTCGTTCCTTCATAGATGGCAATAGTAAATATGTCTCATTTTCAAACTCATTATTAAAACATAGAACTTTCAAAAATTGCATTGATAAGGGAACTTAATAAGAAGGCATAATCGATAATCGTTGCGCAGGCGCATAAAGTGATCGCGTAAACCAGTCGATGACAGGTCGTAAGCCCTGTAGGTGCCTTGATTTCCTGGTTCTTATATAATATTCCAACTTCGTATCTATTGAGATGTTAAATATTTGTTGAATTAGTTTAGAAATAAGTTTGATTCGTTCCTATTGCATATGTATTTGTTACAATTTTTAAATGTTTTTCTTGCCCCATACACAAGTGTGTACACTTTCAATGTAGCAATAATATTGATTTTTTTATTTTGTATTTTTAATTTTCATATGTACTTTTTTCCTGTAAAAAAATTGTGCTGTACTACGTTATAAGTTATACGTTATTTTTTAACAGAATTTTAATTATCTCAATAGAGACGAAGTTGGAATATTTACTGTAGGAGAACCGGGAAATCAAGGCACCTACAGGGCTTACGACATGTCATCGGCTGGTTTACGTGATCACTTTATTAACGTTCACCAATTATGCCTTTTTAATGAGATCCCTATCAATTCAATTTTGAAAGTTCTATATATTGTAATACTGAAGTTCTTTTGCTTGAAAATAAGGAATTTTTACTACAGCCATCTACATATGTGTGAAATTATGAACAACATTCTTATTATTTTTATTTATTTTGTTGTGACGCCATCTATTGAGAGAATTGGTTTTTTGTAAATAATGAGAGCAACAATTCTTATGCCTGAGGTGACAAATGCATTTTCGCATAGAAGTCACTCCTGAATTGCGCCAGACTTATAAGGTCATTTTTGTCTTATTTACCTACTTATACGTTATATAATTTAGTATTATTTATATCGTTTTAAGTTGACATGCGATGATTTTCGTTATGATTTTACGTGTATTGTGTAAGTCAGGAATGCATATTGATTATAACGTACCTACATAATTTATTTAAATCAAAATAAAACAAAAACTAGATTAAATTTCGTATAAAATAAAGATAATGTCAAACGAACATCGATATATTTTTACTTCCAATCCTTTTCTGGAACATTTGAGGGTAAATTCAATAATATTATTGGGAACATTTATTATTTGTTTGCTTATAGATCAGTTTTGGTGGTAGAAATCTGAAATAATAAAACCATTGTGAACATATGTCGGCAAGTCGTATCAATTTATATGCACTGCTTACTACTACAACATAATGCCAGAGTCTAGATATGCCTGGGAGATTGTCTTCTTTGAATTTTAACTAATACTTAAAAAAAATACCTATTCCCTGGGTTGAAAAACGAGGGGGCTGTAGGCAACAGTTGACTCTTGAGTTTGAGTGCACTTTTTTCTTTTTGAAATGTTAATGCATTTTATTAAGTACATTTCTTTTTTTTATAGAAAAATACTTAATTTTCCAGAACATGACCATAGAATTATAATAGTATAGAATACTCTTTAGCCTGCAGTAAATGAGACTGCTTCATGTTGATCACAATTTTGCTACGAGCATTCAGTAATCATTTGGCCGTCTGCGTGATACGTTCCCCAAATAGGGAATTTTCTAACTGCTTGCAAAATTATTTACGGAATAGTTAGCAAAATAGTAAAATTACTTGCTAAATTATAGCAGAGTCATACCTATATATATATTGACACGAGCCGGCCAATAAAACGGCTTCACTTTTTCAGCGAGGTATTGTATAGGAATGAGTATTCTAGAGTTTTATTATTATTCTATGAACGTGAGTTATTTTTTTCAATTTTTGACGGATGAAATCGCCGATCCAACTTTTAGTTTTGACCAAAAGAGGTGATTCACAAATTATAATAATACGCGCTTCCCTGCACCCTACGCATAACCTTACGCAAGCAGCGAGCTTATGGCCATTCGTGATATCTCTCAAATTACCAGTTTTTCCAGCCCAGAGAAGCAAGAAATGCGTGAGAAATAATTTTAAATAAAATTTTCCTCTTCTGGAGGCTAACGACATACCAACGTCGGACAACGTATCAAAACTCATAGTATGGCATTCTGTACACAACACGCGTTTTCCCCCGTCACCACCCTCTCTTCTTATAGGGACTAATAACAGCCCCTTGTAAAACTCTGAAAGAACACATAAAGAACATTAAAAGAGACTCTCAAACCTTGCAGACGCTGTATTTAAAGTGACAAAGAGAGCTAATTCTGAGGATACAGCTGCCCCGCCGTCCACTGAATGTGAAGATAAGATTGAACCGTATTTTCGACAAAAAGTTTTGAAAGCCCTGAAGTTGCTCATCACGGCCACGAGGTCCACATGTCCAATGGGTCCAAATAAATTTCCTCATACAACACCTGTTTAGATTTACTAAAACAAATTGGCAGTAAAATTGTGAACGTCTGAACTGTATTCCATAGTAGGTATTATTGAAGAGTTAAAAAAATTTGATTGTGTAAACGAAATGGACTTATTAATCGTATCAAATTTACCATTTTTTTCTTTCTCTTCCAATCAATATGTTGAAATACAAATTAGAAAGGAACATTACCAATAGCATGACGATCAGATCGGTGGTGGATAGAAACCGACGGGGTGTAATCCTACACTCGAAATGGAAGCAATTATATGTTTTATATCTCAGAGACCACACGGCGTCCCACACCAATTAATTTCCTCTTTTCCAAGTACCATTCGTCCGAGCTCTCAGCCAGGATCTTATCTACTTAAGGAATCGACAAGGGTTTGCCCCGAGCGCTTTTATTTAGATAATACAAGAATGCAACACAAAAAAAAGATCCATAACCTATTGACTGCAGGAGCATCGTGGTTAGACGTTTGACTTATGTGCAGACGTCCTGAATACGTTCCCAGCATTCTTCTAATTTTCGAAGTTCCTCTTGTTGAGTTTGAAGTCAATATTGGTTTCCGTACTGACGTCATGGATTCGATTTCTATCAGAGGATTAATTCATATTTAATTTTTAATACGCAAGTCTCGCCACAAATCACTATTTGATCATAAACTCGCCACTAGTTTAATATGTTGCAAGGAAGTGTTTGTCCTTTCCCAATCCTTTTATAGCTATTAAATTTATATATATTTTTTTTTATCATAGTGTAACGTATCTTTTGTTTGTTTTTTCGCATTCATTATTTTGTTGATATACGTATAATTTTGTCATGCTTTGTAATATGGTTGGTTGGAAAAAATTGCCCAATGGCAATAAGCCCACCAGTATGTATTTTATTTGTTTATATAATGTACAAAATGATAAATAAATAAAAAATTTGTTTAATTTGTATGAAATACAAAATTTTTAAATTTTAACAAACGAATGAAGCTAAAAATTTTATCGAGGATATTCATTCATTCGTCCTTTTCCTCATGACTGAGGATAGCGGCTGTAGTCTGTCGCCACACGTATGACCCGCCTCCATGCCAATCTATTTTGGGCTGAACGCAGAGCACCAGTCACCGAAGACCCCATTGTGGACTTAACCAAATCGCTCCATCTGATCGTGAGCGACCACGAGATCTCCGTCCCTCCACGCTGCCCATCACAACAAGCTTCTCGAGGCAGTCTGGTTCCCTTCTGGCAATGTGTCCAAAGAATTGAAGGATACGTCTTTAACATATCGTCGATAGACGATCCTCGATCCTTAGCTCGTCTAGAATTGACACATTGGTTCTTCTGGCTGTCCATGAGATGCGCTGCATACGCCTCCAGCACCACATTTCGAAAGCATCGATCCTCTTTCGCTCTGACTCCCTAAGTGTCCATGTTTCCACACCATACAGGAACATCGGGAATATCAGAGCCCCGATGAGTCTAGCCTTCGTGTTTTTGGTAATGGTCCTATCCTTCCGTACTCTTGTGAGCTTTCCCAGTGCTCCCTTTGCCATGGCGATGCGTCTTTTCACTTCCGCTTCACAACCACCGGTGTCACATATGTGGGAACCTAGATATGTGAAGTCATGTACTATCTCAAGATGGTTTAGAGAGTTTATTGGGGGAAGTTTACATGCTCTATCAATCACCATCAGTTTGGTTTTGCATTGGTTTATACTCAGACCGAGTGATAAACTTTCCCTCTCAACACGATCCAAAAGTTCATATCGGTCTCGTTTGTGGCTACTAGAGTTGTGTCGTCTGCAAAGCGTAAGTTGAAGATTTTCTTGCCACCAATGCTGAATCCGGCCTCCCAACCATCCAAAGCTTTCCTCATTATATACTCTCCGTATATGTTAAAGAGAGCAGGGGACAGTATACATCCCTGTTGGACACCCTTCTGGACTGAGAAGGCAGCGGACAAGGCATTATTTAATCTTATTGAGGCAGTACTATTTGCATACAAGTTTTTTAGGATATGTATAAGATGCTTTGGGACTCCCATCTCATCCAACACCATCCACAGCTTACTCCATCTGACGCAGTCAAAAGCTTTGCTATAGTCGATGAAACATAGAATAACTGGTGCATTTGTATATCGAGGATATACAAATTCTTAATGTTACAGAGCTCCAACTGGTCGGGAAGCTACATAGTTAAAAATCGATTGCAAAATTTCGATACAGGCAGACATGTGAAGTTTTAAAAATATGTCAAAAGATAACGATTTTCATACATTGGCCAAACGAGCTTAAAATTTGTCAAATTAGTTCATTTTTTTTTAATATGGCTGTTTGAGGTCACGTACCGGCCCATTGCGATATTTATAGGTAGTAGTAACATATCTAGAACAATCTATGATCTCGTTTCTCATCCATTCTAACGCGAGTCTTCTTATTGGAAAAAGATTTCTTTCGTATATGGATTGGAGTTTAATTATGATGCGCCAAATGTTAGGAACAGGATAAATTTTCTCAGAATTATTTTCGCTAACGGATTTCACTATTTTGATGTATTCAACTTGATATATAGGTTTGTACTTTCTTCAAGTATTTTGTTACAAGCAACATATGCCGGTGTGATTAAATACGAATTGCCAGAATATATTATAAGTATTATACATACTTTGTACGCCGCGTTAACTTTCAATATGATTTGAGAAGTGTGGAAAAATCTACACGTGCTCACCTACATAATATCCGATTTAATTTTAACATATTACGATTAGACTAAGAGTCAGCTAAGGCCAAATTTACGTCATAGTATAAAGGCTGATTTTTCCGTTAAAGGATAAGACAGCAGGAAACAACGATTGGATAATATGAACCCTGAGTAGTAGTGGCTTTAGGAGATAGTGGACTTAAAAATATCAAAAATTGCTATAAAATACGTCAATTTCTGGTATGAAGCGTAATAGAATAAATATTGATTTTTTTTATAACCACTACGGAAGACTATTAAAGATCACGCCATCCATTGACAAACACTTTAGTTGGTGGAAACCTCCTTGCAGACACCTTTAAAATTTCATATATTTGTATGTCTGTTTAAAGTTGTCCAACGGGAGTTTTATATTTTAGTCGAAAGTAATTTATATACTAAAAACCTCAAGCACCACTCATGTCAAAGAGTTCATTTTTCCACTGAATAACCTTGATTATCGGAAGCCACTTTATCGGCTCAATCTGATTTCTTTAAATTATTTGTATTCTGTGATTCAGACAATCCTAATTTTAGACTTCTTTCTGATGGCGCATTCATTGGACACAGATCTCGAATGCAATGCAAAATCAAATCATGCAAAGTCTTGAATATCATCAAGAACTCTATATTATTATTATTATTTCGTATGGCATATTAAGAAAAGAAAAATAGCACTAGGCACGTCAAAATTAAATATATATATGATAGCAGGGTGCTCTTCACAAGTATATATCCAAGTCATGGCCATGATAAAGTCACTTTTTTTTTACTCTATATTATATGTAGTCCAATTGTTGTGGATGCCTCAACCATTGCAGCTTGATTAGGAGAGGTGTTATGTGACATAATTTATCTGCCCTATTGATAAATCATTGCATCTGCGTAAAACACCACTTGCAATAATCTAAAAATATATCTTAAATTTTTTGTGAGTGATTATGGATTTTTATTTTTTTACTAATATATGTGTGAATAAAGCGTTTTTTTTAGTTGCCCGGTATATTCAAAAGCCTTCAAAGTTTCTTTTACAGCCAAACATCACCTAGTCTAAAATTACATTTATCTTTTATTATTCGTTGTCTGCAAAAATTTCACCCCGTCATCCCTTATCAAAGTTTCGTTCCTCACTCATCACTTCAAACATTTGATCTCAAGTTTTGAACACACCGCAAAACACTTGAGATGTACATTGAAGACTGTGTGTTGTTTGTTTATTTTTATAAAACCTCTCAAAAGTTTCAAGTCAATTATCATCTCTCTCTTTCTCCGCTAAACTTTTGCTGTTTTCAACTTTCTACTATGAGTTTTCTCTTACACAAAGTCTCATAAATTATTAAGTATATATGTATATAAGTACGTGTTTAGAAAAAATACAAGTTGTCAATGGTTTGCACCTATGTATTTAATATTAAAAAATAATACATCTTTCGTAAAATCCGAAAGACTGCTTGATGGTCTTAGAGCCGGTATTACAGTCTCAATTTAAGAGCTACATAAACTCAAGTTCTACAAAAACAAAGCGTATTACAGTGTCCGTTTAGGCCTAATCTTCCCTCAAATACGTCACTAAAACGACAAATATTTAACTCAACGTTTCTGGCGGATTAAGTACTTAACGGTGAGTCAACTGTCATTTGCTAGGCAACGCGTGTAGTTTCAGTTTCTATCACTAGAGGCGTTAGGCAACGAGTGTAGTTTCAGTGTTCTATCACTAGAGGCGTTAGTTGTATCGACGGTGGCGCCACACAACAAAACAAACCATATTGAACATGGCCATTTAAAAGCATTATTTTGGTGAAAAAAAAAATTAAATTTACCATGTTGGATAATAAAACAATAGTATTTCAAGTCGTAGCGTCCCGTTTTGTAGTTCGTATTATTTGAAGTTATTTAAAATTTGACAGATAATAACCACAGAAAAAGTAAAATATGTCTATAATTGAAGATTTAGTAACTGATTTGTCATATTGCACTGTAATATGGAAATGGGTTCAATCTCCCCTTAACATTAATCTTGAGTTTAACAAACTCAATGAGTTGAAGGCCGACTGTAATACCGGGCCATAATTATGTATTAAGAATTTATATTTAAAATTGCGTTTCAAAGAGTGTTCCTTTTAAAAAGTATCTACCTACATAATATACATTGATCGACATACTCTTCCCTAAAATAAGCAAATACATTCTCACTTTGGGTGAATAATATCGATCTAGGCAGATTTTTTTAATATATATTTTATTAACAAACATTATGATGATTTATTGCTTTTAAATAATCTTCCAACCATCTAAAGAGATCGCCAATGAGATTGAGGGATGACATCAGCTGTCATGCTGGTCTCAATTAGATGCTTAGAGCACAATAAAGAGTGGCTTGGAAGGAGATGGAGGAAGTCTTTGACCAGGAGTGGACGGGATAAGACTGAGAAGAAAAAGAACCAAATTAAACCATGTAAAACATCAACTTATTTATGTAAATGTTTTATTTCAAAACAACAGTAAAACTAACAATTACAAATACTAACAATTACTGATTGCTGTTATAAGAATAGGAAGAAAGACATTGCGGAGCATTAAGAAAAGTCTTCATGACGTTTTGATATATATCTTTTCCACCATATCCGATCATCTTGGCGAAATCTTTCTTCTCCAAACTTTCTCGTAAATCAGCAAATTTGCAAATGATATTTTAGTGATGAAATCAAATTAATTATGTCACTTAAAAAATACTTAAAATTTTTTTATTCGTTTCATCGCCACTCGCTTGTTACGCCTATATTATGCTTCCTTGTTCTTAAATGTTTTCTAAGTAAACTTGTTTATATAAATAGACAGAATTGTTTTATTTTAACACAACAGGTCTTAAGTGAGATAGTTCACACCGCGTTTTCTCATATTCACAACACGTTCACTTTTTTTTTTCATTTTACATGTACGCTTTTTTCCATATTTCTCTTTCTCCGTTGTATTACCAATATATGCTTCGCTGGAAATGCGTACAAGATATTCATTTTTATACTCTCGCCAAATTCTGTGGATTACTTTAATGAAATACACTCCCTTGAATATGAAAACACAGGCTATTCTAAAGTGAATTTCAAAAGATATATTATTGTTATTTTAACTCGGGAGATTTCGCGAAAAAATTCTTTCATATTATATTGTATTATAACTTTTTCTCTTCTATAGTGAAATACATAGTTCATTTAGACTTTTTGTGTCTTAAATTCATGGCAGATGGAATAAGTGTTCTCTGCACAACCCAAAGTATTTACAATTTCAATCGATTACATATTGCCATCATACATAATATGATGTGAATTTCATTGACTAAGATCTGATTAATTTTCCATGGACAGAGGAATTTCTTCACTTTGGTTTGATCTGTAAAAACATTGTCAAAAATACTTTCAGAAATTTTGAACATATTAAGATAAATATGTGTTCTTTTCAGAGTTCAAACTATCGGTTTAATTGACATTGATATCTTTCTTACGTAGGAAGCTACAAACCACTTGCTATAATTAAATCACTATTTACCATTATACACACACCACTCTATCTCAAACATAAAATGAATGGCATTTAATCTGCTGGCTGCTGATATTATACTCAAATTAAGATTGGTCCGTATTTAAAATGCGTCTATATTTTTGTAGATGTCAACAATTCATTCGTTTTTAATAATATCGCTCCAGATTCAACATTACTCTGCCGTATCCTTTTAAAAATATTTGGCGTTATTTACTTGTTTATGGTTAGTTCATTTATTTTTTTCCTTCTTTCGTCCTCCGCAATTTGAAAGAAATGACTCTAGGTTTTTTTTCTGTAAGAGAAAATAATAATAATAAACGGCGTGGGTAGACCGACCCAAGTCGATGAACTTTATTTCACATAAAATTATTATTTTAATCTTTTAATATCTCGACTCAAAATGTTTTCAGTTTTAATTTTATTCCTTATTTAATTACTATTTGATTTCCGGGTGTGACACGAGGCATATTAATTAAAAAGTATTTTAGAATGACATAAAATAGAACATAACTGTCGATTTAATCAAGAGAAATCACGACATAGTTTCAAGCCAATATCGGCGAGATTTTGTATTGCCAGTAAAAAAAAACACCAACTGAGAAACTTCACAGCATAGTTATATATTATTATACATGGATAAACTCAGAACATAGAACAATTTACGACCACAAAACTATTTACCCAGATTGTGAGTTTTTTTTTATATTTGTCAATAACCTTAAAAGCTGGAACGCTGAAAATTTGTAAAAATACAATACCCGGGTTGCTCTGCCACAAACTCTTCTATGTAGGCCGAATTTCATATTGAGCTCATTTTAAGTATTTTACCATTCTTTTTTCGTACATTTCTCTGTGGTATGTTCTATAGATTCGTAATGCATAATATGTCAAGAGATTTTTTCACACCGCCATCTTTTGAAAGCGGTACGAAAATGAATTGCAGTTCTTTTTTTACAAAAACAAATCTGATGAGGGTGTGAGTAACTGAAAATTGCTTGTTATAAGTATTTTTAGATGACAAACCTAAAAAAATACAATATCGGTTGGGAGGATTCGATAGTTAGCGTATACGAACATCATGACACGAGAGTTGTATATATTAAGATACGTACATTTTAGTAAAACATCTTAACTTATTTAACGTATTTTTGCGAAAATTGAATTAAGTGACGATATCGTTTCATACAATTTGTATGGCAGAATCCACAATGTCTACGGGGACTCTCGATAGTCTGATACTTTATCTACATCAAGCTATTTACATATTCGGGATAAAGAAAAGGAATACCTACTGTCCTATCCTGACATACATGTTTTGTATAAAAAATAATTATTTTAAAAATATTCAATAATTTGGATTAAAGAGTTTAAAGTTTGTATGCTTCAATTCTACATAATATCGCCATCGACAGTAGGATCTCATGAGTTATATGCAACTAGTTTTACATAATTTACCTGAAGATTCATACTACTTGCTAACATCACGCATCATCCCTCACGAGATAGTCGGAACCGAATCGAACGCCACATGTCTCTATCATGACACACACTCAACCATCATCTCATCAACATATATGGAAATGTAATGTTTTAATACAACTGTATGTTTCCTTAATAATAAATAAAATTTATTCATCGTCTCATGCGTGTTCATTTTTTGTTCAAGCTTCTAAAATTTCTCTCAGGATGTTGTTCGCATGATAGTGCCATCCTTTTCTTGGAAAATCTCGACCTCAAGTTCAATTCCTATTGAATTTGTATATTTTCTTATTCTTTGTTCAGTATTCCCTCGTGGCCAAACCATCGAAGCGCACATACATAAAAGTTATATTTTATTTTATCCAGTCATGAATGATTTCCCATATACCTACGTTTGATCTCAGATGTATGATAAATGCCGACCACCGTGGCACAGTTGGTAAGCCGTTCGGTTTCTGTGTGGGCGTCCTGGTTTCGATTCCCAACAGAGGAGAAATTTATTTAAATTCATTTCTCACGCAAATATTGCTTCTCGGTGCTGGAAACACTGGTTAGTTGGAAGAAATTGCCATACGGCTATAAACTCGCCACTTGTGCAGGGAGCAAAGAAGTGTTCATTTATTTATTTTTATGTGTGATTAATCTTCTTTCTTCAGCCATACTCCTCTGCTGGATGTAGGACGCTTTTAAATACTTCCACTCGCCTCTTTTTTGATAAATCTTACAATTTAAAAAAATTGCAAAGTTCCATAACTAAATCATAGCGCAGAACCAAGTTACCGCAAAAAAAGGTTGTTCGCAATTAGGGGTAAAACGGTCCACCAGTGAAAAAAGGAGGAAATTTCATTTCACATCGGTGAAAAATGTCGCGCGGGGCCATTAACTTGATGAGTTTATTTCTACCGTGCCTACCTACCCACCTACCTTCATACATCCTCGAACCTCAGGCAATCCCTTCCACCCATTTCCTCCATACCCCACACCCACGCTACTTCAATCAATCTCTCAGACTTATTAAAAGCTAAAAAAATACACCCTTTCTGTGTTCGCAAAAAAATAACACTCTGTTTACGTGTTATCGTGCAAATTATGTTACATACATCGTTACATATTTTTTGTCCCGAAACCCGCATAAAATTTTACTTTATTGTAAAATAAAAACCCAATATTTAATATAATTGTGTTTTAATCTGTATAAATATCTCTTGCTAAATGTTAAAAAGCCCTTTAAATACTTAAAAAGCCCTTTTTTGGGCTAAAATATTAATTTAATTTATAATTGATAATACAACAAAATGTTTTGTTTCTAATTTTTATTGAACTTTGTAGAAAATCCAATAACTAAGCAACCACTTAGCCACGTCAGTACATTATCCTTGTACATAACCTGTCCCATCTCTTTTGAGATAAAATTAAACTCAAGAAAAAAATAATGATTCATTAAAGATCTTTTTTCTTATTTTTTCAGATGTCCCGAATTGAACGCATGCATTTCCGCTACTCTATGGTGCGACGGTGTCAACCATTGTCCTTCGGGTTTCGACGAAGAGGACTCGAACTGCGCCTTCCAATTCGGCATCCCCTTCCTGTATATCATGATCGGGGCCGGAACCGTCTGCCTTTTGATCATCCCCATCGTCTTTACAATGTGCATCCGCTTCTGCCAGCACAGGAGTAAGGAAAAGAAGAAGATCAAAGCGCAGATGGAGGCCAACTCTAATCCCAACAACCACCTTCACGTCAATCACATGCACTCCAACGGTACGGGAATGCCGAGATATCCCGTCCCCACACCGGACACTTACGTAGCCAACGAACCAGCCTACCCCCCGACACAAAAGTACGCCACGATCGATAAGTACATGGGATCAAAGTACTCCTCGGAGAGGTATGGGCTAAACGATGCCAGGTACATAGACAACAGATACGATCCGAGAACGGACGAGAGATACGTCAAAGACGCGGCAGATCTCAGATACGGAGGTACCCTGGGGAGATACAACAACCATCACAACCCTATGGGTTCCAGGTACGGAAGCTCCAAGGGTATCTTCGTCCCCTCCACGGAGGACATGTACGCCGAGGGCAAGGACAGCTTTTGTTGACAAGAACTCGAACTAGTGGAAACTACCGTTTAACGCACATCGTGTTATTGAATGTCTCGTCAAATAAAAGAATAAATTTAATAATGTCGATGTATGTTTTTGTCAACGCAATTTTTTGTTGCCGCCAAAGACAGTTTCCACGATACGAATAGTTAAAAAAAATCGACTGATTTTGTATTTAACGAACATTTAAAATAACCATCATTTTATATAAATACATAATAAGTAGTTGGGATACAATTGAATAACGGGATCGAGGGAAATATTGCGTGTAAATTTTTCTTATATAAGACTTGATACCTATATCTTAAGATTTTAAATGTATCTTTAAGTATCATAATAAATAAATAATAAAATGCTTCAATAATGTTAATTTACAATATTGTAATAGACGAAATAATATATTGTAATTTTTTTATAACTCAAATCCCATCCCCCGCCCCCTCCCCATTGTAAAATACTAATTAAAATGTTGTGAGTAGATAATAAAACCCGTAAATGCGTTATAAAAGCATTCATAAAAGCATTCTTTTATCCCGTTATAACATTTTATATAACTTATCTTTGAAGCCTTCAAAAGTTATTTTCATACTGTAATATATTTGATGTATCATAGATGCGAACTTTTTAACTGTTCATTTCAAGACAAATAATTTAGATTAAGATATCTTTGTTCATCCGAGCTCATCGTTGTATAATGTATGTATTTCTGGTTTTATTTATAGATAACTTCAAATAACCTACTTTGTTGTAAAATTAAAAGGTCATATTTGTAAGTTACTATCGGTTAAATCAATGAGAGATATCTTATTCTGATAATTCCGTAATATAACTTTTAAATTTCTATAATTCAAAACACTGTGTTTAGATTCTGCAATTTTTCTTATATTTTTTTCTCTAATAGGTAGTTCGTCTTATAAACACTTTATAAAGACGATTCTATATTTTGGAATAGTGCTTTCACCCCCTTCTTCAATCGTTTTCGGGTATTTCATAAGAGGAAAAAAAAACAAGTAATTTCAAGAGACAAAATAACATCTCACATAGTTGAGTAATCAGTCTCACCGCCCATTACGAATGTTGCCTTTTATGTGAGAGTAGACTGGTGTGTGTGGGGGGGATACACCCACGTGTCGTGCTTCCATTTACAAGGGAATACACACCCGCACACCTTTCGCTGGTTATCCAACATTGTGGGATACGCCGTTATATGTATGAATGAATTATTTACTTGTCTTGATATTATCCTAATGAAACGATATAGATATTGGAAATATAAATAAAATACTTTTGAATCTATACATGGTGATTTGAATATAATATACATACATAGTAGATTGTTTATTTTTTATTTTATAAAGATTTATTTCTTCATAATATATGTCTTTGGACTTCATAAACTAACGGTAAATTCAGGAGAAAAATTATCCATTTTTATGTCAATAATAAAGACGTTTTTTGTATCAAGTTCTGTAAGTTGTACATTATTATAATGATAATAATATAGTATAAAAAATATATACAATAAAAATCGATTGTAATTTTTATAATAATATATTTTGTTTTCAATTATATTTATTTGTTATTAATTATTAGGATTATTCGTTATGAGTTTACTAGGAATATTAATTTAATGAATAATATTAAAGATATGTACTTAATATTATATTACTGACACGATTGTGTCTCTTTTTGTTTATTTTGTTGATAATAAATATTAAAAGATGGTATATTATATGTTTATTTATTTATTAAGTACCTATGAAGTACCTGCCTACATCGATATTGTTAATTAGTCAACGAACGATTTTTAGTGAAAATCAATGAAATAATTTCGTATTTTAATATTATGAACGAAAAATGGTAAGTATGAAATACCTACATGGATATTGACCGACGAACAATTTTTAGTGAAAATTAATGAAATTATTTCGTATTTCAATATTATGACCGAAATATTATGGTAAGTATGAAATACCTACATTGATTTTGATAATCAGTCGACGAACAATTTTTAGTGAAAATTAATGAAATTATTTCGTATTTCAATATTATGACTGAAATATGGTAAATATGAAGTACCTACCTACATCGATTTTGTTAATTAGTCAAGGAACGATTTTTAGTGAAAAATAATGTTATAATTTTGTTATTCAATAATATGGTAAGAAATAAAAAAATGGCCAAAATATGGTAAGTATGAAGTACCTACATCGATTTTGTTAATTAGTCAAGGAACGATTTTTAGTGAAAATTAATGAAATAATTTTGTATTTCAATAAATGACCAAAATATGGTAAGTATGAAGTACCTACATCGTTTTGGTTAATTAGTCAAGGAACGATTTTTAGTGTTGAAAATTAATGTAATAATTTTGTATTTCAATAATTACTAAAATATGGTAAGTATGAAGTACCTTCATCGATTTTGTTAATTAGTCAAGGAACGATTTTTAGTGAAAATTAATGTTATAATTTTGTTTTTCAATAAATGACTAAAATATGGTACGTATGAAGTACCTACATCGATTTTGTTAATTAGTCAAGGAACGATTTTTAGTGAAAATTAATGTAATAATTTTGATTTTCAATATATGACCAAAATATGGTAAGTATGAACTACCTACATCAATTTCGTTAATTCGTGGACAAACGATTTTTAGTAATAATCCAGGATTAAAAAAAACAAAAGTATTTTTCACTTTATAAATAGGTGACTGAACCACTGAACGATGAAGTCGAATTCTTTGCAGCCCAATAAAGGCAAGCGTCCACACAGGCGCAGCGGGCGGATCGGACGGAGCGCATCACACGGATTTGTTTGTGGCAGTGCATCCACAGAGGGGCACAAATCGAATTGCCGACACAACTGTCATTTGGATTTGTTGACAATTTTTGATTGAAAATGCAAATGTACAAATGATTCTTCGGCTTGGTTGTAGCATGCTCGGATCGTACATTATTTTATTCAATGAAAATATTTAATGAAAATTAATTAGAATGAATTTAAAAATATATAGCCCATAACCTTTAATAGGACATAACAACAAATCTTAATAACAAATTTCATCCAAAATCTTTCAGCCGTTTTCGCGTAATTGCTGAGTAAAAAACATCTAAGCATCCAAATGCTCGAATTTATATTATAGTGGTTTATTTAAATATAGTTTGAAAAATTTAAATGAAAATTTTCCTTAAAAAGGCGATATGCATACAAAAATGACAGATTCGAGCGGATTATTGCTTCTCCTAGCAAGGGCAAAGGCATTCCGACGATCAGTGGACGCACTTGTATGAATTCCTATACAAAGAATTCTAAAATCCGTCAGATGCGCTCCGTCCGCTGCAAGTGTATTGACGATAGCCTTAATGGAGATTTCATCGATTAGTACACACACAAACAATAGATTGTTAGGTATATCTGAACTAAAATCGTAGATAAGCTTTGAAAATATTTCTTTAATGTTCCTAATTGTAGATTTATGTAATAAATATTACAAAGAACGATTCGAATTCAGCCATTAAATAACAATAAATTATACAACGAACAAGTGTCCGATGTTTTCTTTTTTCTAATACAAAAACAAAAATACTGAAATATAAAAGAAAGCAGACGAGACAAAAAAGAACGTTAAAAAGAAATGAATTATAAAGAAACTTCTGAATATTCATAAAAAATTATCCGACACATTTTTTGATATGATCAAATTTTCAAAATGACGAAAAACACTTACCTTTTATTTTTGTCCCTTGGAGCTATGCCACATGAAAACGTTAATGGTTCAACTGACACACACTGAAATGATTTCTTTGAACTCGGCGCATTACTTAAGGAATAGAGCGAAGGATTGATGAATATCGCTTTTTTTTCAAAATGTGAGTACACGTTCTACATAATAATAAAACAATGAAACATTTTTTACAAGAAAGATAAAACATAACTCAACTCACCTTTGAATATCATGATGAAAAATATCCTTATTTCAATTGCAACAAAAGTTTAAGAAAACAAGTGGGTTATAGCCAACACTAAACTGTAAGGGCCTTACTTACTATTTGCAATTTGTGTTTAAGCCGATACTTACACAGTTTTTTGTATGGCCGAAACTGACTTAGCACCGGCTTAAACTCGTATTTCAAATAGTAAGTAAGGCCCTAAGTGTTCATTTTTTTCTTCTTGAAAAGCTGACAATATATTATTAACATAGTTTACATTTTCTATGTGATACCTGTTGAGAAATTTTAAGTAAAATTGCATTACTAGCAAAATGAGCATGTACAATGTACATATGAGACAGTGTATCAATGTTGATGAGGCGATGTATGTGTCATGATAGAAGAATGCGTTGTTCGATTCTCACTGCTCACCCCTTGAAGAAGATAAAAGTGGAAGATAAAAATACACTTGTCTATAGAGACACATACACTATTAATATGAAGTTGATCACTCAATTTTCCCTTACATAAGCTATTTTCCTCTCTTTATATATATTTTTCATACAAATATGAAATTTATTTCACATTGATATAACGGCCATAGATTTATTTTCTTTAAAAGTTGACAATCCCTGAATGCATTGTTGATAAGTGTATTTTTACTGTATCAAAATTTCAAATAGTATATAAATACTTCGATTTTCCAGACCGTGAGAGCATTTTGAAAATTTGGACAGATGAAACCATAGAGAAGAAATTGACGGATATCTATGGAAAACTAATCAGCTCTAAGTTTATGGACTTAACATATTATGATATCGATATATTGCCAATCGGACTAATAGTTTGGGCTGCAGAGAGGACTTAAAAAAACGTAAATGATGAATTCATAAAGAAGAAATGAAAAGTTTTCCATTGAAAACTAATCAGGTCTAGGTCCATGCACTTTACAAATAATGATGTTAATATGAAGTCGATCGGACTTACAGTTTGGGCTGTAGAGAGGAGACGAAAATGATAATATGTACGGCGTACGCCATACATACAAACACATCACGACGATACTCACAGTGTGCATTCTCTACATGATACCCGTTGAGAAATTGATGTAAAAAAAAGTTTAATAATTGTGAAATCATGACTCTCCACTATTCCATATTGTTAGCGCCGAAATCACCGATTGCAACTCGGGCTAAAAGATCAAGTGGACTGTATACGAAAATAAATAATTGCACTTGTCACGGCACGTTATTCACAGCGACGAGGTAAATAATAGGACAAAAGAAATGGATCGAGAAAAGAAATCACCTACCAGTACAGAAGAAGTCCTCGCCTCGATCGCTCACCCAGTCCGAACGAAATATGCAGTCTATATGCCGGGGCACAGCACTACACAATGATGCTTCCCACAACGGGCACCTGTATGGTCGACGACGGCAACGAAGTCCGAATTGACATCCGCGTAAGGCCGCGTGCGGACAAGTACTAATTGGTGTGTAGCAGGAACGGAACAAAGCAATGCATGGAAGGGAATGAGGGAAGGAACAAGACAGGTGATTTGTATTCACGCCAAAAGTAAATACCGTACCGAACACATATTGTGGAAAGTAAAAAGGGATAGTCAGTAAGAAATGATGACGAAGGGAAACATATATTCAGATATATTATATTTTTATTATTTAAAAAATAAAATAGCGATTTCATTAGATAATAATATATTGGATAAGTTATTATATTGCACCATTTAATATATTATAATTTTTATATTTTTAACATTCCTTGTTATTACTTTTTATTTCATTGACTCATTAATATTAATTTAATTTTTTATAGTTTTAGTTTTTTCAACTTTATAATTTCTAGTTTAATTTACCTTTCGTTTTTTGTTATATTTTTCACTAATTTTGATATGTTGTACATGTATTATGTTTGTTTATAAATTTTGTATTATAGTATTTGCCTTTAGTTTTTTTTTATTTTTTTTTACGTGTCGTTTATTTATAATTGAGTTTCTTTATTTAAGTTTATACCCAATACGCGTTATTTAGGTAATATTTTGTTTATATACAAAAGTTCTTCAAGACTTTTATGAATGAATAAATAATTAAATTTATTTATACGAAAATATTTTTTTTTATTATTTGTAAAATCAAAAGTAAGGACTATCTTATCATTAAAATATCTTTTTCTCTAATACATGGTCCTGCACCCAATATGCCAGTGATATACATAACCTTTTTGTTTTTCAAAAACCAACATTATTTCCTGTTGTATTCATCTTTCGTGTAGGAAAGATCGCTAAGGTAGGGTCGACCGATACCTTCGGAGAAAACCTGATACATTTCGCCTGTAGTATTTTTCAATATTCCGTCGTATTATATTTCTCATAAATGACATCTTCAATCAATCAATTATCGTCACTCAATTTGAAAATAAATAACCCGGAGTCACTGTCATTCGTCTTAAAAAGGATACATTGTTTGATGGAAATGTAATAGAGAAAAAATGATCATTGTATGAAGGCCATTTTATTTTTTAAATTACTCACTTTTCGATTCGCTGATTTCCGATGGGTTACTTGAAGAGTATCTACAGTTTTTTGTATATTTTTTTTTTTGCAAACAAATTGAAAGTGAAAACTGTCAGGCTTGAAGTAAAATATAAATACAAAAGAAAGACCTCAATCAGAATTACATTTATGATTTAAAAAATATAATTTTTAAAATGGTTCATGGACGTTTTTATTCTATTCTAAATTATAGTCTATTGTATCAAATTGAAAAACTCTGTAAACGAAAGAAAAAAAAGCATTTGAAATGTGAGTGCAATTATCATAATATAAAATCATTATCTCGATTAACAGGAAATTACATAGATCCAGAATGCATTTTTGAAGTAAATGGTCAAGAAATATCATTCCTCCTACATAGTCCAAGAGATAGCAACGTTTTCGATGAATCATTTTTAATGTTTTTTTTTTATATTCTCTCTCTTAATGAATAAAGGTATAAAAAAGGTAAGTCTAGCACATGGAAGTGATTGCGATTCCCAGTGCGCATCCTCTTAATAGGTGTAAATTGCAGATTTTAACATTATTTCAATATAATTTGCACTCGTATGTTATTTTTACCTACCTATAAAATCCTTCCGTTTGTGAATTATGTACTTTCTGCTATTGAAATATGTAAAATAAACGGATTTAAAAAAAGAAAAAGATTTTTTTTCTGAAATCTTCCCGGTGTGCACTGAACAAATCACGAATTTTCATTGTAATCAGATGGATGGTATAAGTGCACAATAAGGACTTACAAAAATACAAATGATACAAAATCTGCAATTTTCACCTATAGAAAGAGGATGCGCACTGGTAAACGCAACCATTCCCAGATGCCAGACTTACCTTTTTCATACCTATATTCAATCATCATCATCAGCCATTATTCGTCCAGTGTTGGATATAGGCCTCCCTTTTCAACCTCCTTGCTTCCCTATCGCTCGCCACTGACTATATTCAATAAGGATGGAAACAGTAGTAAAAATAGTAATTGTGTTTTGACGTTGCTATCTCTTCGACTAATAGGTCTTGCGAACTTCAAATTCAAATCAGCTATAGATATTCTTCTTCTTGTGTCATATTAGGTCTCCCCGATGTTGACGACCACCATAGAGAAATCCTCCCAGTCCTGTGCAGTGCGAAACAGCTCCTCACTATGTTTCATCACTTATGTTTCATTTCTTACCTCGTCAATTATTATTTTTTTCACATCGTGAGTAATGATTCTTTACAAAATATTTTTCATCATTGCTTCATTTTTGTTCATTATCTAACAGTCGATTGGTTCAAGAGAATTTATTTATCTTAACATATCGACAAAGTATCAAGCCAAGACACGCGAGATTTGTATAGCCAGGTCTATATTTTTCATGGTTTTTTATATATTTTTCTGAGTAAATCTATATTTTTCATACATAGATTTACTCAGAATTTGGAGTAGAACATTAAGTGTGTCTATGTGTGTGTGTCCGTCCCCCTCTTATAACTTTTGATCCTCTTGATTCACATTATCTCAAAAACCATAAAAGCTATAACGCTGAAAATTTGAACAAATATAGACAAATACAAAATCTCAAATGCGTTTTTTTTTTAAAAGTTCCAGAATTTCAAAAACATATTTTAAACAAATATTTTTTTATGATAAATTTATGTGTTTTAGGGCATTTATATATTTTTAAATATATCGAATAACGTCGAAACACCCCAAGTAGATAATTTAATTTTCTATGAAAAATATAGTTATTATAGTAGTACCTACTACTCAAACATTTTTTAACATTTTTTATAAATATTGAATTTAGTGATGACATCGTTTTATACAATTTGTATGGCAGTATATACTACGTAATATCTACGGGGACTCTCAATAGTTTGATACTTAATATCCAAACATACATACATACATACATACCATCAAGCTGTTTTCATATATTGGGTAGGAAAAAAGGGGTGACCTCCATACTATCCTATCCTTACATAATATATACCTACATGTTTTGTAAAGAAAATAATTTTGATTTATAGGTTTACATTTTGGTACGTATTCTTCAACTATACATACTATCACTATCCACAGTTGGATCTCATGTGTTACATGCAACTAGTTTATGAAGATATGTTTTATGTATATGCGACGTACAAATATGAGTATTCATAAATTCAGTGGCAATCCAATGTTGTTAATAATTCAGACTTCAGCCGTTACAATATTCACAAGTCGGTCAAAATAGGTATCTACTATTTCGGAAATTACATTTTCATGTTCGTGTCACTATATCGTGCCATTTCACTTTTACATGTTTGATTCGTTGAGGCCAACACAAGACAGACATAGTTTATTTAAGCTATGCCTCGCTCGGTATGAATCCGCAGAACCTCGTCTTTTATTTTTAGGTCTCTAGTTCCTTTTCGGCGGCATACAGGAATGTATTATTGCCACGGCCAAAGGTTATCAAACGAAAATGCGGTTATATCCCATGTCCTTATCAAACTGTGCTAGGTTGACCTGCGATATTTTTAGTAAATTTATTCGCTGCTTCGACCAAACGAACGGGACTCGTAAAATAAAATGTTTGTGTCCGAAAAAACTACGGAAACCGAGCTCTCAATTAAAATTAAATAATTAACATCATTTGTAACAACTATGCCGTATTGTGTTTGCGATGCTCTTTGAGTAACACATCAAAATATTTTATTTGATTTGGGAACCATGTGATTCATATTAATTACACCAACATAGTTAACTAGTCTCTTTCTATGGCTCTGAAATAAAAATTGCATCAGATATTGGATTTATGGCAGGTATTATGGCGGACATTGGGAACTGATTGATCTGTTTTGTATGAGCCCATATGTTTGTTGAGGTAATGATTGTGATTGCAGAAAGTTGAGATTGTGTACATATATAGTGTGGAACGGGAACAATCACCTGGTTCATAATTACATATAATTGTCAATAAAAATTGTAAACTGCTAGCCCTAGAACAGGATTTCCTAGTTTGGCAGCAGTAATCTACTTATTGTTGTCATTATGAATATGGTGTGATACAAAAAAAAACTATTGTCGTACTTTTAATAAACATCTGTAAGTGCGTTAATTTTAGTCATTTATTTATGTATGAATGTATATTTTATTTGGATGTTAAAAATAAATGCACTTTCTTACATCTAGTATAACCAATAAGTATATTTACAAGTTGAAAAAATTAAAAAAATTCACGATATAAAATATGTATATAAAAACAAGAAAATATTTAAAGTTACACAAAAATACAAAGGAAGCCCTCGATATCTCAAAAGAACTTTTCCTTTAAGTATTCAACACTTAGACGACGAAAAGCGGCAAGACCAGATGCTTCCTTCACACATTCTGACAAATCATTGTACAGAAGAGGAAAAGTCGCAGTCACCTACCCCACTCCATAGGCAACGTTAGAGGACTAAGTGTTCTGTTCATCCCCGGAGCGGCTGCTCGTCGGACGAAACAAGAACTACCACCATACATATTTCATACCACTGCCACTATGAGTCCAACCACACTCGTGAAGGCCCGTGAATCATAGCAGGGGTTACCCTCCCAGCAGCTCCACGAACAACAGACTGCCACAGGGAGCCTTCACCACGCCCCTAGTACTTTCAGTTCTTCGAATTCCACACCAGACGCAGCGTCAGCTGCACCTGTCTAGTCATCAGCTCGGGTACCGCCGAGTGGGTCATGCCGACCAATCATCACGGGGGGCTCCACCACCCCTTAGTACTCATGTTGGCGAATTTCAGGTACACCACAGGACAGTACTTTCAGTTCTTCGATTTCCATCGCCCGGTGATGCAGACTTACTCATCGCCACGTTTGATGAGTCACCGCCGAGCGAGGCATTAAGGCGTCTGCCCATTGTACATTAGGAAAGTCGCAGTCACCTACCCCACTCCATAGGGAACGTTATAGAACTAAGTGTTCTGTTCATCCCCGGAGCGGCTGCTCGTCGGACAAAACAAGAACAACTACCACCATGCATATTTCATACCACTGCCACTAAGAGTCCAACCACACTCGTGAAGGCCCGTTGTATAGTTGAAAACCTTTGTAATATAGCGCCGTTTGCTTCAGAGTGCTCACAGATTGCGTAAATATTTATTTATTTTTTTTTTATCCGGCGCTGCTCGTGAAAGTAATTGTAAGGCAATACGATAACTCATCAATAAAAACAATTAATAAAAATTACATACGTAAGTTTTAAAAAAATCAGTGTCCTCCGTCTCTTCCGTCCCTCTCTTCAGTTCATCCTTCTCCTTCAGTCTCAAATAATGGACTTTGGAAAATGGTTTGAAATTAGATTGAATATTATCATAGTAAAGAATGTATAGTTGGTCACAACCCATTTGTTTTTTTTTCTTATATACTTTAATGAAAAATGAGATGGATTGGATTATCAAGACCATGGAAAATGATTTAAAATGTAATTGAATAAACCTAAGCGTTGTGTATAAAGCGAGTGTGTACAAAAAAAAAACAATTAAAGATTTGACTTTGGGGAATTGTATGTAGTATTTTAAAAAGGTTTTCATTTTTGTTTCTTGAAAAACCTTAAATATTATTACTCTTATAATCTTAGCGTTTTAATCAAATTTAAATCCCGCATGTGCTTAGCGTTTCCATGTGGATACGCATTTTTTCTCCTATTTCCCATATTTTTTTTATTTCCTCAGTAATGTGATTATAATTAAGAACTTTCCTAATAGAAACTCAAAATACATACAAAAAAAAATCGAATGGAGGATCTGTTTCGAGCAGAAAGTTACTGTCGATAACGAGGGGCCTGATACGGCATGAGAAGGAAAAAGTATATTACAGAAACTTAAAAAATATATAATTACCATCAAGAGTGAATGTATTTGAAATATTCTTTGTGGCAAGGATCGCGAATCTCTATTTATCTACGTGCCCTTTTTTCCATACTAGTTGCATGTAACACATGAGATCCAACTGTCGATAGCGATAGTACGTATAATTGAAGAATAAGTACCAAACTATAAACCCATAAATACAAATTATTTAATATTTTAAGATATTTGGTTTTCTATACAACGCATGTATGTGTGTCAAGATAGGATAGTATGGAGGTCAGTCCTTTGATCCTACCCAGAATATGAAAAAAGCATGATGGTATGTATGAATGTTTGGAGATTAGTATCAAACAATTAAGACTTATATATTTTGTGTAGGCTACTGCCATACAAATAGTATGAAGCAATGTCGTCACTAAATTCAATTTTCCAACTGTCGATTTGTTCAGGAGAACTTTGTTCTCTTAGCATATCGACAATGTATCAAGCCAGAATACGCGAGAATTGTATGGAGAGGTCTACTTTTTCACGGCTTTTCCAACTTTGAAGTCAAAAAACACCAACTTAGAGGCTTCGCAGCATATATGTTCCATACACGGATTTACTCAGAATTCAGAGTAGAACATTTCGTGTGTCTGTGTGTGTGTCTGTGTGTGTGTGTGTGTGTGTATGTCTGTGTGTGTGTGTATGTGTCCGTCCCCCCCTTATAACTTTTGATCCGCTCAATTTACAGAGCCTAAAATTTCAGAATATATAAACAGTTACAGGCCTACAAAACTTTTATACTCGGAATTTTGAATTTTTGTTTCAGTCAGGGGTTATCAACTTTTGAATTTTTATTTTATTTTTCCCT
Source organism: Molanna angustata (assembly GCA_963576475.1). Taxonomy (NCBI): domain Eukaryota; kingdom Metazoa; phylum Arthropoda; class Insecta; order Trichoptera; family Molannidae; genus Molanna; species Molanna angustata. Next base: position 26,307,306 of record OY754975.1, read on the forward strand.
ATATCTCAGAAACCATATAAGCTAGAATGCTGAAAATTGGTATAAACATAGAAAAATACAAAATCTCAAATTAGTTTTTTCAAAAAAATTCCAGGGTTTCTCAAACATTTTTTAATTAAGAAAAGTATTTTTTTTATGATAAATTTATGAGTTTAACTGCCTATATTTCCATTTATTTTTAAAATATCGAAAAAAGCCGAAATACTCCAACTAGATAATTTAATTTTATATAAAAAATATTAACATTGTAGCAGTACATCTCAAATTTTTTTTAACAATTTTTATAAAAATTGAATTTAGTGACGACATCGCTTCATACAATTTGTATGGTAGTCACCTATACACAATATCAAAGAAGACTTAATAGTTTGATACTTCATCTCTAAACATACAATATACATATACCTTCATGCTGTTTTCATATTCCGGGTAGGAAAAAAAGACTGACCTCCATACTATCCTATCTTGACTACCTAGGTACATGTGTTGTATAGAAAACTAAATATCATAAAATAATAAATAATTTGTATTTATGGGCTTGGTACTTATTCTTCAACTATACATACTATCGCTGTCGACAGTTGGATCTCATGTGTTACATGCAATTAGTTATAAAAATTGTTAAAAAAATTTGAGATTTGCTAATACAATGTTAATATTTTTTATAGAAAATTAAATTATCTAGTTGGGGTGTTTCGGCTTTTTTCGATATTTTTAGAAAATTTGGAAATATAGGTAGTTAAACTCATAAATTTATCATAAAAAAAATATTTTTCTTAATAAAAAATGTTTGAAAAACCCTGGAATTTAAAAAAAAACTGATTTGAGATTTTGTATTTGCCTATATTTATACCAATTTTCAGCGTTCTAGCTTTTATGGTTTCTGAGATATATGGAAAAATAAACCATAATTTCAAAAGTTGATAACCCCTGACTGAAACAAAAATTCACAATTCTGAGTATAAAAGTTTTGTAGGCTTATAACTATTTATAACTTATGAAAATTTGGGATCTGTTAATTGAGGGGATCGAAAGTTATAAAGGGGGACGGACACACAGACACACACAGACACACACACACACACACACACACACACACACACACACACACACACACACACACACACACACACACACACATACACACACACACACACACACACACACACAACTCACATAAAATGTTCTACTCCGAATTCTGAGTAAATCCATGATGGGAACATATATGTTGCGAGGCCTCTAGTTGGTGTTTTTAGTCCACTACGCCATACAAAATGTTCCTTCGTATTCGCATCTTGGCTTAATAATGTCGATTCATTCAGAGAATTGAATTCTCTTGAACTAATCGACAGTTGGATACATATTAAAAAGTATACCATGACGTGCAGTCAAATATTTAAATGTCACAATGAACTTTATTGCTATGACTTCAAAATCAAATGTGGATGAACAAATATTTTGTTTCGATTAGGTAAGTACCTAGGTAGATAGGTTTTTTTTAACTATTACAACGATTGATTTTAAGGTGTTCATATAAAGTACAATTATGTGATAACTTTCGTTAGCCTCGATCCATTAATGTGTTTGTCAATTTTTTTGGAAAACGGCTACAAAAGAACAGATTTTTTTACACTTACTTGTTTTTTCTGTTGAGTTATGTATTTCAACTCATTATGAAACGACGCAATTCGAATAGTGATTTCACAATACACGTTCATACTAATGGAGTTCAGGCTTAACTGTTGATTCTACGAAACAAAATAGTACCTTTACGAATGAATCTAACGAGAAAAATCTCTTTTAATACTCAAGACAGTCTTCTTTCATACTGACGTATATAAAATTATTACTACCAATCGAGATTGTATCGTGAACAGTGCAATCGAAAATAATTGGCTCTTTGGTATTATTATGTAACGTACCTACCTACTCCCTTATGTTAACACAGAACCGTCTCCAGGTTGATAAAAAATTTTTTTTTTCAGCTTAAAAATACGAAGTTGATTCAAAATCCTTAAGGTTATAAACACGCTCTTAGTTCAATATCAAATTATAAGTTTCAACGATAATTCAACTGTTGATTTGTTCAAGAGAATTTATTTCTCTTTATAAATCGACAGTATTGAGCCAAGACGCTGGTAAAAGGAAGAAACATTGGATGGCGTAGTGTACTTTTTGCATGCAAAAATCTGTTTAATTACCTATATTTCCAAATTGAAAAAAATATCGAAAAACGCCAGAGCACCCCAACTATAATATATTCTTTTTTATTTTAATTTTCAAACTGCGGGGCAAGCCTGGTCAACCGGCGGAATCAAACCATCCATATTTTCCCATATCATGGATATATTTATGTTATAGAATTCTATAATATCTTAAGATGTTATAGGACTCCATACGATAATTATATCCATGATATGGGTAAACATGGATGATTTTGATTCCGCCGATTGACCAGACTTGCCCCCGTAAAAAAAATAGTGACGGCATCTTTTCATGCATTTGTATGACAGAATACACAATATCTATGAATAAAAACAAAATATCTTAAAAAATTAAATAATTTGGATTTAAAGGTTCATAGTCTATACACTGTCTCAGAACAGGTTTTACCTAGTGAGGCAGTTTATGACAATAGTAAAATATCTGGTAACTATTATGTAACCTAAGTTAAATATATTATAATGCATTAAAAAAAATTTGTTACTAGAATTAAGGAAAAATTGTATTTTATATAATAAATAAATAAATAAATAAATAGTTTGGTACGTATTCTTCACTTATATATAAGTTATAGATACATGCTATAACCATCGATAGTTGGATCTCTACCTGCATTGGAAGTTAACCTGTCTATATTTCCATTTTTTTAAAACCGAAAAACGCAGAAACACCTTTACTCGATAATTTCATTTTCTATAAAAAATATGTATGTTATAGTAGTACATCTCAAACTTATTTTGACATTTTTGCAAACATTGAATTTAATGACGACATCGTTTCAAACTAAATGAGAGTGTCCGCCACATTATGACATAAGGGATAGAAGTAAGAAAAGCTGCCCTAAGCCGATTGCAGACCAAAATCTTAGCTAAGTTAGCTTAGCTTAGCTCGCATAGCTTAGGTCATTTTATATGATGAGAACAAATAACCATGTAATATCGATGGTGTATCAAACAGCAATAACTGATCACTACAGTACAATAATTGCCTTTTCTGGCAAAAAATCTTCGACAAAAAAGATCAGTAGAGTTATTGAGAAAATAAATATTCCTGAACTCGAACAAAATATAAGGAATGAAAGATGGAATGAGATACTTTCATCGAATGAAGTAAACTATGCAACGAATAACTTTATTAGGACTCTATCCTATCATATAAACAAAGCAACCGAAGTGAAAATCGTATCGAAAAATAGCCACATAAAAATTAAGCCTTGGATTACAGATGGATTACTATTCTGTATCAGAAAGAGAAATAAACTCCATAGAGAAATGTTAAGGTTAAACAATCCCCAAACCACTACCTTCTACAAACGTTACCGTAACATCTGTAACTCCTTGATTAAAAAAACAAAAGAAAATTACTATAGATCAAAAATTATTGAAGCTATCTTTGACAAAAAAGAAACATGGAAAGTCATTAAAGAAATTACTAGCCCACATACTGCTAATCAATCCCCCACTACGCTAAAAATAGATGGAAGAACTGTAGACTTTGATAACCAACCTGAGAAGATATTGGAACACATAAACACTTACAACAACAATGTTGGAAACAAACTTGCTGACAAAATTCTAAATCAAATTAATTGCTCCGAAGCTGAACTAGTACAGAAAATTCATAATTTACCTTCATTAATAAATGCACAATTGATATTTGAGCCAACCTGTGAATTAGAAATTATTAACATAATAAAAAGTCTCAAATCAAATAGTGCACCAGGCATTGATGGTATTCCTTCACACGTTATTTAAAATAACTACCGATATATTGCTAAACCGCTGGTCCACATAATAAATCTTAGCCTAAAAACTGGTATATTTCCAGATGCTCTCAAAAACTCTATTATAATTCCCATTCATAAACATGGAGCTACGGATGAAATTCAGAATTATCGCCCCATATCACTTTTAAGCACTGTCTCAAAGGTATTCGAAAAAGTTGTAAAAACTAGATTGGTCAACTTTTTAGATAAAAATCAATTGCTATCCAACAACCAATTCGGTTTTCGCAAAAATATGAGTACAGAAACTGCTCTATTGCACTTAACAAAATCAATTTACAATTCTGTAGACAAAGGGAAAAAATGTTTGACAGTATTCCTTGACCTATCAAAAGCTTTTGATACAGTCTCACATTCCATTTTATTGGGTAGGCTTTCTCAGATTGGAATTAAATCCAACTCTCTGAATTGGTTTACCACATACCTAAAAAATAGAACACAGACTACTAAACTCAAAAATCATCATTCATCCTCTCTAGATATTAACTATGGAGTTCCATAGGGCAGTGTTTTGGGTCCTATCCTATTCCTCATTTACATAAATCAATTATGCGATATGGAAATTGAGGGAAGGATTATTTCATTTGCTGATGACACTTCATTGATTTTTCACGGAGATACTTGGGATAATGTCTTTACTATTGCGCAAAGAGAGGTTTTTAAAGTAAAAACTTGGCTAGAGTATAACCTTTTGACCCTTAACGTGACAAAGACCAAATATCTTACCTTTGGCATAAACAATAGACCTCTACTATCGGCCAATCATACACTAACTATTCATGACTGTCATAATGGTGTACCTTGTCACTGTTTACCTCTGGAGAGAGCAGACTCTATTAAATGTTTGGGAGTAACTATAGACTCATCACTTAGATGGGATAAACATATAGAACATGTCACTAAAAGAACACGTCAGTTGGTATATATCTTCAGGAGTATAAGAAATATTGTCGACCATCGAACTATCAAAACTATTTACTACGCACTATGTCAATCCATCATTACTTATGGCATTCTTATTTGGGGCAACTGCGCAAATTCAATATTAAATTCCCTTTACAAGTGTCAAAAACTTGTAATTAAAATTATTTTGTCCCGCCCTATAAGATTCCCTACTCGAAACTTTTTGAAAACTTCAAAGTCCTAACTCTACATCAACTCTACACTAAATGCCTTATTTGCTACTTTACATTTAAAGACACCGATAAAACACGATCACAACAAACAAGATCTACACGTACGTCATCTCACTTAAACTACCATATACCTCATCCAAACACTAGCCTTGCTCAGCGACACTATTCATATCAAGCTCCTACTATTTACAATACCATCCCAGATTCTATTAAAAATATCAATAACTACCAAAGGTTCAAAAGGGAAATAACCCTATGGATCATCGAATCAAACCCACCACAGTAACTTCTTTCTCATTTCTTTTAACTTATTGTTTGTTTACTGTATGTATGTGTGTGTGTGTGTGTGTGTGTGTGTGTGTGTGTGTGTGTGTGTGTGCTGTGTGTGTATTTTATATGGTTCAGTATATTACGTGTGTATGGAGAGTGCCTGTGCATGTATGTTAGGAAGTGTATGATCAATTGTGCTAAATCCACTTTAAAATAATGTTGTTTAACTTACAAAACCAAAGACTGCATCCAATATAACACAGGGATTATCCCTAGCATATTGGAGAGCAAAACCTCTAATTGACAACAAAGCGCAAGAGAGTGTCAATGGTCTGGATGTGTATGTGTACCCTTCCATTGTCTCTGTCTCAAATATATACATAATATTTTTTTTTTATATATACCTTTAATATTGATGTCAAACCTCTTAATGTACAATGTCATGTTTATTATAAATAAATAAAAAAAAATATACTAGCTCACATAGTTTGCGGTCTGCACACTAGTATGAAAAACGACCTCAGCTCAGCGAGCTAAGCTAAACTAACTTAGCTTAGCTTTTGGGTGCAACCGGCTTTAGGGTGGCTGAAACGAAAACCGCCACCACTAAGAAAAAAAATTAACTTTACCCCATATATTACAAAAATATTAATAAAAAACATGACATCTTCCAATTCGGCCCTGACATTCTTCTTGTCTCCCGACATCAAAGGTTTTTTTAAGGATGCAGATTTTTAATAAAGCATAGGTACTCTTTTATATCACAAGTACTATAAAATACTCGAGAAAACCCATTGATTTAATTGAATGGTACCATTAATAATTAAAAATTAATATATATTATAGATGATTTCATATATGAGTTTTGGAAAAATTAAGAGGTAGGTAGGTATGATATATGTATATGAAAATATGAAAAACAGACCATCACAAAAATTTTATTACAATCATTTATGACCACTGTGAAACAGTTGGTAAGTCGTTTGTTTTGTATGCAGGGGTCCTTGGTCCGATCCCCAGCAGAGGAGAAATTTATTTAAATTAATTTCTCTCGCTAATATTGCTCCTCTGTGGTTAGTAGGAATAAATTGCCACATAGCAATAAACCCGCCCCATTGCGCAGAGTGCACAGAAGTATTTATAATTACTTTTATTATTATTATTATAAGACGCATTCAAGAGATTTGCGTCATAAGCCCATACTAATTTGGACCCTTTAAGATCAAATTCACCATTTTATTGCCACGAAGCAATCTCTTCTGATCACCCCCGGGCTACTTCAAACTCCAATACCTACGATTCAAATTTATTTGAGGCAACTTTTGTTTTATAATATAAAAAAATAATATTTCCTTGTTAAACAAATACACATACATCTTCCTACACTCCAAATTAAGCATAAATGCTGGTGCTATGGGTGAACGAAATCGGTCGAGGCAGGATTCGAACTAGCGACCACTGTATTACTAGCCCTGCGCACTAACCGCTCTGCCATCGACCTTTCTAAAGATTGTATAAGTACATCGTATAAACATTGTATACGTACATATCGTACATCGCTTCGTATGCATTATTTTTCAGGGTAGAGGCGAGATTCGAACTCACGACCCCTGCATTACTAATCCAGCACGCTAATCTTTCTACCACCAACTCGTCTGTGGTATATGGTTTTGCCTAGAACCTATACACATAGATATTTATATCCTCGGAGATGTCGGATGTCTTCGGATGTATTCCGTAAAAACGGCTCGTGGAACTGGGACAAATGGACAGATACACGGATGATGATAGGTGGACCCAGAGAGTCTTGTATTGGCTTCTGAGACAGAGAAGGATAAGTGTAGGACGTCCTCAAGGCACGAGATTCTTGTTCCGAGAAATCCACTTATGCATTTATCAACATCAAAAATAGTGAATTTCCGCGGCAAGGTATGAAATGATAAAACAAAAATAATAAAATTAAGCGAACGGATAAAGTAAAAACCATAATTCATATTCATAACACCCCCAAGTCTGTTCTGTCTCTCTCTCACTTCTTCTTCTCAAGATTTACTTCTCACTTCTACTTTTCAGTTTATAAAAAGTTGTAAAATATTTCCAACGAGCATTTATAAAAGCGAATAAAAACGCTCGTTAAAGTGAGATACGGTCGGTCTTATTTGAACTGACCTATTATTTTAATTAGTGGAATAATTTATGCCGAGAGAGACGGAGATACTCTGTAAAAAGAAAAAGAAGATAGTGGTTTCCCTTTACTTTAATTTCTGCAAAAGCTGCAGTGTCCACCTAAATTATGGTGGTATTGTGAGTAAATAAAAGTTATATGTATTTTTTTCTGTTTCTCTGTCGTCCGTGTCCCTTTTCACAGTTTTCCATTTTTTTAATTGATTGCAAGGTACCCATACCAGTCCTCAATCAATTCCATTCAACTTATTTCATCGTAATGGAGAGTCATTCTTTCAAAATTTTAAGCGTATTTTTTTCATCGATTTCTCAATGGGTATCATGCAAAGAGTGCATACTTAAAGTTTCGTCGTGATATTTTTGTGTGTATACCGTATTCCGTAATTCGTATACCGTGCACAAATATGAAAACTTGTGTCCGGTTAAGCCCAAACTAAAAGACCGATAAACTTCATATTGATACGACATTTGTGTAGTGCATTATCATCAATCGTCCTTTTCCTCATGACTGAGGATAGCGGCTGTAGTCTGTCGCCACACGTATGGCCCGCCTCCATGCCAATCTGTTTTGGGCTGAACGCAGAGCACCAGTCACCGAAGACCCCATTGTGGACTTAACCAAATTGCTCCATCTGGTCGGTGAGCGACCACGAGATCTCCGTCCCTCCACGCTGCCCATAACAACAAGCTTCTCGAGGCAGTCTGGTTTTCTTCTGGCAATGTGTCCAAAGAATTGAAGGATACGTCTGTAACATATCGTCGATAGACGATCCTCAATCCTTAGCTCGTCTAAAATTGACACATTGGTTCTTCTGGCTGTCCCTGGGATGCGCAGCATACGCCTCCAGTTGTGCATTAACTAAGAGCTAATTAAACAATGGACAATGGTTCCATAGACAATTATTCATTTTTTCTATTTAAACTTTAAAAATGCTCTCACAGTCTGCGAAATTGAGATTTTCTTATTCCGTTTGAATTTTCGATACGATAGAAATAGACTCTTCAAAGGTGCTTCAAGAAAAAAATAGCATCTATTAGGGGAAATTGAGTTATCGACTTCATATTAATATTGTATGTGTTTCTATAGAAAACCGTATATTTTTACTCTCCACTACTATGATTATAATAGTATTTATCTACATACTATCACGCCATTTTCTATATGGGGTAGGTAGAGAGAACCAAACACGCATTCTTCTATCTTAACACACCCATCATCTCATTAACAGTCAAGATCATCTATTGTTAAAGAAAAAAATTTCATCAATTTCTCAACAGGTATCATGTAGAATGTGTGTAATATGAGTTTATGTGTATTTTTGTCCTCGAGCAAACAAATATTTGTTTAAGAATCAAATAGAAATGTACTTTATAAAAATACATTTAGGGACTGTGAACCATTCAAGAAGAAAAAATGTACACTTACTATGTAAGGAAAAGTTTAGTGTTGGCCACAACCCGCTCGTTTTAAGGAAAATTTCTTTTTACAATCTTAGAGATTGGTTAGCAGCAAAGCGATGCATATTTTCCTTTTGAGGTTTGCTAATTTGGTACACAAGCCGCTACGCCACCGACCTGTCTGAAATCAAAATATTTCTAGCATACCATTAATTCTTCATGCAAACTACACGGAAACTACATTATATTGTTTTCCGGAAAACCAACAAGCATTGTGTCAATAATATATGGTAATAGTTTGGAGACTAAAGATGTTGATTGTCTTAAAAATGCAGGCTGAAGAAAAAACATTAAACTCTTCCTAAGCAAAGATCAAAACTGTGACTTGTTGCTCAGGGGGGCAAGTTTGGTCAACCGAAGAAATCCAAACCCTCACGATTGCTTATATCATGGGTATTTATTTTATTTTTATTTTATTTTATTTTACATTACTTGTCGAGCAACTAACAGGTACTATGTCAAATATTAATTTAACACGCACCCAATAATAAGTTGCCACATTCTGGAGACTTGCGATATTAATCATCTCACAGATCCAGACTGAAAACAAAATTAAAAACTGTGTCTCCACCGGGAATCGAACCCGGGACCTTTGGATCAACAGTCATGTACCTAACCAACTGAGCTATAATTTATATATGGAGTTCTATGATATCCTAAGATTCTTGACATTGTAGCGATGCTTCTACGGCACATCACTAGTCACCCCCGCCGAAGAGATGACGTAGCAAGCACTATTTAACCTCTATGATAGTGAGTTTAGGTATGATGTACATACCTATACGGAGTGAGTTATTTTAAATATAAAAGTTTAAAATAAAAAGTATTATGTTTGACGACTCCTGACACAATAATCGGGTAAAAAAAATTTAAATGTACCATTTTTCAAATTTCATATTGAAAAATCGTATGATTATTTCAGGTGTCTTCAACGACTGGTTGCGCTGTCAAAAATATTCGTTCTCTAGTAAAAAAATCTTCACTTCATTTCTCTAGCCGTACCGGTTCGGCCATACTCCGATTTGCAATGACATTTCCTGCCGTACGGGTACGGCCATACACACAGGTTGGATTGTTTCAACAAAAGTTTCAGTAATAGTATAGTAAAAATACTTTAATTTCATAAAATTGTTCAAAATTGTGTCGTTTGACAGCATAAGATTTCAATGAAATAACCAAAAGTATTGCACAATTTTATGAAATCTAAGTATTTCAACTATACTTTTACTGATACTTTTGTTCGAGAAACACAGCCTTAGAGGTTAAAACGCGCGGTGACACCGCGCGTGTCATTATCTCTAGAACTCCGCGTTTATAGTATTGTTGTTCGAATTAGTTATACCAAGTCGTGTATTTAATTAAGTTGTAATTAATATCCTAGTGCAAAAATTCTACAAATAAAACCTATTAAGAAAATCTATTCGTTCTTGAATTCATTGAAATAACTATTGCTTTATTATCTCATTTGCTTAATTTGAAACAGTGTTTGAATGTTATGTGTTTGCCCTCCACAACACATTGTATTGACGGGGATTGGTTTGGCCTTGCAACACGCATGAATAAGATTAACATATTCCGCCGATTAATTGATTCGAACCCGATTAATCAAGGAGTCGAGTGGGTCAGATCATAAAGATAACTTTTTTATAGCATTAGTCAATATATGCCGGTTAATCGGTTCGATTCCGATCAACCGCGTCTTTTTGAAGTACATGTAGTGAATCCCATCGGCCAAACAACCAAAATCGACCCGCACTGGTGACCCAAGACGAACCTATTTTTAATTATAACAATATATTATTTAATGATTTTTTTACAAAAAGTGTGTGCTTTTTTGTTTTCTTTTGTTTGTCAGGGTAACCAGACATTAATCCAAATTGTTAGGTTAAGCCAATATTCAAGAATCGAGAAAGTACAGCAAAAATTCGTACACTATATGAATCATAAATTTCACCTTAACTTCAATAATTAAGTCACTTTAATAGCATAGTTTTGATACGCTTGAATGTCGGAGAGTCTTACACGACCAATCGCTGCTGCATAAAATTTTGAAAAATGCCATAGACTCGCCTGAAACAATCAACCTAGAAGGTATCCATGTTTTAGGTAGAATGGTTCGCAGACCTCAATTACTTCATGTTCCAACAAGTATATATAACGAATATCAGGAAAAATTCCACAATGACACGCATATGCAGCCAATATAACAATACATTCTCAGCTGAGATAGACATATTCAACGCGAAATATTACAGATTTAGACGTGATGTTCTGAAGGTGATGCGCAACCAATATCCCTCTGCCCTATCCTCTTAGTTGTATATGTGTGTATGTATGTGTGTGTGTGTGCGTGTGTGTATGTATGTGTGTGTGTGTGTGTGTGAGGGTGTGTGTGTGTGTGTGTGTGTGTGAGGGTGTGTTTGTGTGTGTGTGTGTGTGTGTGTGTGTGTGTTTGTGTGTGTGTGTGTGTGTGTGTGTGTGTGTGTGTGTGTGTGTGTGTGTGTGTGTGTGTGTGTGTGTGTGTGTGAGAGTGTGTATGAAGGTGTGTTTATTAATATTTTTGGCTTGTAATTGTTATCTCAGTCGCCGTCAGAGTCAGTCGCCGTCAGTCGCCGCGCGCGCACGCGTTTGCGCGCCGCTCCGTAAATGTTTGGTTGCTAGTGCCGTAAAGTAGTTTTTAGTGTTTAATTATACCTAACTTTAGACTTACCTATTGACCACGTGTTCTCTAGTGTGTCACCCAAGTGTATATATCCGTGCATATTGTGCTCCTAGAAGCGCACTAAAGTAGACTTTTACAAAAGGGTATAATTCTACCTACTCTTTGACCACGTATTCTATAGTGTGTCACCCACGTGTTGTTAGGCGTGCATGCTGTGCTCCTAGAAACGTGCCTTATAATGTAGCCATATAGTTGCTCTGGACGTGCTGGACGTGGGATCATCGTTCGCCGCACTATACACAGTGGAGACCGTCATCCTTGTACGATCTTTTGACCGACATTCTTCTCTTCTCTTCTCGCACTGTACACAGTCGTCGAGACCGTCAACCTGTACGACTCTTGGCCCACACACTTCATCTACTCCGTCATTTGAGCAATTCTGTGATGCGGCACATCGTACGCGTAAGCGACCGTTTTTGTGAACTACAACTAGGACGACATCCGCCACAGCAAATTCGTCTCCATCGTGGCTCAGGATATTTGTAGAAATGCTTGTAGACAAAAAGGACATTCTTGTTAATTTTAAGTATCTTTTTTTTTAGTGTTTTAGTGTAATGTATACTTAGTATGTAAGCAATAAAACCCCCTGGATTCCCTCGGGATACGTCGATGCAGCCTGCCACTCGTCATGTAACGGTCCAGGGGGTAGGCAAAAAGAGGAGAACAGAATGCAGAATAGGAGTGTGGAATATTAGAGGTGGAATGGATAGAAAGATGAACGAAATGTGTGACGTGATGAAAGAGAAAGAGATTGATATTATGTGTGTAAGTGAAACAAAAAAGAAAGGTAAAGGGATGAACGTAAGAAACGATGGTATGATAGAGCTTTGGTCGGGTGTGAAGAGTGACGATTTTGCATGCGAGGGAGTCGGGCTGATTCTAGCGAAACGAATGGGGACATGTATGAAAGAGTACAAGCTTGAATGGTCTAGACTGATGTGGGTAAGGCTGAAGATTGGAATTACAAGCGTGTTTCTAATTATAGGATACGCACCTGTGAACTCCGATAGCGAAAGTGAAAAGGATGAATTCTGGAACACGCTGACTGAAATAATGAACATGAAAAAAGATAATGAAAGAGTGATTCTGGCTGGAGATCTTAATGGGTGGGTGGGCGTCCGTCGGAAAGATTTTGAGTCTGTCCTTGGTCCCCACGGTGATAGTAGAGTGAATGAAAATGGTAAGAGACTTCTGGAAGTCTGTACGGAAGGAAATCTATTTGTGGCGAATACTGTATTCAGCCACAAAAGAGTTCACCAGTATACATGGCAAAGAGGGAATGAAAGGTCGATAATTGATTATGTATGTGTGGACGCCGCACTGAGGAAAGCGACAGTGGATACTAGGGTGTATAGGGGCGCGGAGCTGGAAACAGACCATTACTTGGTGATATCCAAAATTGATCTGTTCACCGGTTGGCGCTCAAAAACCCACCGTAGTGATCCACCGAAGCGAACCAAAGTGGAAAGGCTGCAAGATGAGAATGTAAGAAAACAATATGTGAAAGATATCGGAAGCAAACTTCTTTTAGCTATAGACAGTAAAGGAATCATCGAAGAAGCATGGACGACCTTGAAAGAGACCGTATGTAAGACAGCAGAGAGAGTTTGTGGTGTTGCTAAAAGAGGCGGAAAGAAAGGCGACGCATGGTGGAATGAGAGAGTAAAGTTTGTTGTGGGTGAGAAGAAAAAAGCATGGATGGCATTAATAGCAGCGAAAGGATCTAACAGTGAAGAAAGAGCAAAAGAGAAGTATAAAGAATGTAAAAAAATGGTAAAAGATATTGTAAAAAGAGAAAAAGATTTTCTGAAAGAGAAAGAAAGCCTGAAAATAGCCAATGACTTTCCTGGTAACATGAAAATGTTCTGGAAAGGCGTGGCGAAAAGGAAAAATGGAAGTGTCAAAGTATCGCAAGGTATAAATGATAAAGATGGAAAATTAATTATGGATGAAGATGGCGTAAAAGAACGATGGAAAGAATACTTCAAGGAGCTGTATGATTGCGGTTTGAGTGGTGGCATGAATCAGAGAGCATGGCAAGTATACGAAGATGAAAAAGATGAAATTACGAAAGACGAAGTGTTTGAAGCAGTTAAACACGCGAAAGCGGGAAAAGCTGCTGGGTATGACAGTGTATCAGCTGAACTTATAAAGTATGGCGGCGATCAGATGTTGGAGTGGTGTCACTCTCTTTTCAACAAATGTTGGGAAGCAGGACGCACTCCTTCAGACTGGAGAAATGCAGTCGTGGTCCCCTTGTACAAAGGTAAAGGATCGAAGCTTGACTGCAAAAACTATAGAGCCATAAGTTTGCTAAGCTCAGTTGGTAAGATGTATGCAAGAATTTTGGATCAAAGAGTACGAAAGGTTACAGAAAGCAAGATATGGGATGTCCAAGGAGCGTTTGTGGGCGGCAGAGGATGTATAGACCAAATTTTTTCTCTGCGTATGGTTACAGAAAAGGTCCTGGATAAAAACCAGAAGCTTTTTTGTGCTTTTATAGACCTTGAAAAGGCCTATGATAAAGTCAACAGAGAAAAACTATGGGATATATTGTCAGTGTACGGAGTGAAGAGCAAGCTGATACGCGCAATCGCGTCATTGTATGAGAATAGCGAGGCATGTGTTCGTGTCAACGACACAGTAACGTCGTGGTTCTCTATAAATAGTGGCGTAAGACAGGGGTGCGTGTTGTCACCATGGCTCTTCAATCTGTACATTGATTTCTGCATAAGAGCCCTAAGGGATGAAAATAAGGGTCTGAAACTGAGTACTGTAACAGTGCGTGATTTGATGTATGCAGACGATAAAGTCCTGTTAGCAGAAAGCGTGGAAGAGTTACAGTATCTAGTAAGCATGGTATATGAAGGATGCATAGAGTACGGACTGAGGATGAATGCTAGCAAATCAAAGGTAATGGTCTTTGAAAAGTGTGAAAGTAGAACATCGTGTCAAATAAAAGTAGAGAATGAATGGCTTGAACAAGTCGACGAATATGTTTATCTGGGAAGCATGCTCCAACGGAATGGACGGCCTGATAAGGATATTGAAAGAAGAGTTATGGCAGGAAACAGAGTGAATGGAGCACTTAAACCAGTTATGAATGATCGTAACGTATCAAAGGAAGCTAAAGTTGCCATTCATAACGCAATTGTAGTGCCAACCTTGATGTATGCAAGTGAAACCTGGACATGGCAGAAGTCGCATGAAAGTAGAATAAATGCAGTGGAAATGAGATCGTTAAGAAGAATTTGTAATAGAACGATGTATGATAGAGTTAGAAATGAGGTCACTAGGAAAGAATGTAAGATGAAGAAAGATGTAGTAACTAGAATGAAAGTTAACACACTTAGATGGTTTGGTCACGTGGAAAGAATGAATGAAGAACGCTTGACGAAAAAAATATATAAGGCTGACAGGAATGGAAAAAGAGGTCGGGGGCGCCCAAGAAAAGGATGGCTCGACCATGTGAATGATATTCTGAAAGAAGGAAATGTTAGAAGTCTGAACAATAGAAGAACATGCATGAGACGTAGCATGAATGTTGACGAGGCGGTGAATGTATGTCAAGATAGAATAGTGTGGCGTTCTGTTCTCTCTGCCTACCCCGCGAGGGACATGGCGTGATGGTATGTATGTATGTATGTATGTATGTAATTGTTATCTCTTTTTATATTAAGTTGATGATATGCTTTTTTCGGCTCTAACACTGTAAAAATAATATTGTATCATTAAACTGTAAATGAGCTGTAGCTTCTCAAAGAAAATAAATAAATAAATATTGTACTTAAGTATAGACTATGTCATTTAAAATTAACATAAAGCT
This sequence comes from Molanna angustata, assembly GCA_963576475.1. NCBI lineage: Eukaryota > Metazoa > Arthropoda > Insecta > Trichoptera > Molannidae > Molanna > Molanna angustata. The sequence continues at coordinate 26,322,908 of OY754975.1, forward strand.
ATTCCGACACAATCACTGCTTAGTGGAATAGTTCTTATCCACTGGATTTTGGCAAATTGTAGTATAGTTGTACTATTGTATTATTGTTATTTTGGTACTGGCAAATTGTATTATAGTTGTACTATTGTATTATTGTTATTTTGGTACTGGCAAATTGTAGTATAGTTGTACTATTGTATTATTGTTATTTTGGTACTGGCAAATTGTAGTATAGTTGTACTATTGTATTATTGTTATTTTGGTACTGGCAAATTGTAGTATAGTTGTACTATTGTATTATTGTTATTTTGGTACTGGCAAATCGTAGTATAGTTGTACTATTGTATTATTGTTATTTTGGTACTGGCAAATTGTAGTATAGTTGTACTATTGTATTATTGTTATTTTGGTACTGGCAAATTGTAGTATAGTTGTACTATTGTATTATTGTTATTTTGGTACTGGCAAATTGTAGTATAGTTGTACTATTGTATTATTGTTATTTTGGTGCTGGCAAATTGTAGTATAGTTGTACTATTGTATTATTGTTATTTTGGTACTGGCAAATTGTAGTATAGTTGTACTATTGTATTATTGTTATTTTGGTACTGGCAAATTGTAGTATAGTTGTACTATTGTATTATTGTTATTTTGGTACTGGCAAATTGTAGTATAGTTGTACTATTGTATTATTGTTATTTTGGTGCTGGCAAATTGTAGTATAGTTGTACTATTGTATTATTGTTATTTTGGTACTGGCAAATTGTAGTATAGTTGTACTATTGTATTATTGTTATTTTGGTACTGGCAAATTGTAGTATAGTTGTACTATTGTATTATTGTTATTTTGGTACTGGCAAATTGTAGTATAGTTGTACTATTGTATTATTGTTATTTTGGTACTGGCAAATTGTAGTATAGTTGTACTATTGTATTATTGTTATTTTGGTACTGGCAAATTGTAGTATAGTTGTACTATTGTATTATTGTTATTTTGGTACTGGCAAATTGTACTATAGTTGTACTATTGTATTATTGCTATTCTGTATTGTTTATGTGGATTAAAAATAAATAAAAATAATTGTATCTATGATTTCGGTAATCACGAGGGTTTTGATTTCGCCGATTGACCAGACTTGCCTCCCAGAAGTCAGATGTTCTGCTGAGCCGCGAATGTTGAAGATATATTGGTATAAAAAATATATGTCAGCTCATTAATACCATCATGACATATCCCCAATGTACCTTGTAAAAACACGACACATACGTGTTACCTCAAATACCAGCATATGTATTCACACCAAGGGCAATATTCAGGATATTTTTACTGACAAATTTTTAATATCCCATTAGAGATTATGTTTGGATATTAAATCAGAACCAGGAACTCAAGGCACCTACATGGCTTACGACCTGTCATGGGCGTATATGCAATTAAAAAAATATTCGATTTAACATTCAGGATGGTTGGTGAAACTCATTACTGAACTTTGTGAAATCGCCTCTTATATTTGAGATTAGTCGGCTATTATATGTAGGTAGGTACACGACAACAATGGTTATAGAAAAGAGTGAAAGCCATAAGCAGGTACGTACCTTACAGCAAAATATAGGTATAACAGTGAGTTTGATAAATGCATGTTAATCTATCTACGAATATCTAGAATTAATCACCCGCTTAACACGCACGCTTAATACAACCACTAGCTGTGCAGTGCATTTAATGTAGGTACATGAATTTGTCACTTTAGAATTATAAAAAATACTCTTTACTTGTATTAAACTTAGTATATCACGAGGTATAGAAAATTATCCTTATCTTCAAGTATAAGTCAAGTTAAATTAAGTTGACGTTAAACACTGCATCTAGATTAAGAAGGATTTCTTAAGTGTCGTAAATATAAGTTTAAGCTTTCATTCGCCACATACTTCAATTGTCATTTAACTAAAACAATAAATTATATTAAGCTTAATATAATTTATTGTTTTAACTGTTTTTACTCGCAAATGCTATGATAGAATGGAGAGTTATGATTTCGTGTTTAAACATATTTTTTCGTAAAATTCTCAAAAGGCATAAATATACCCGATGTAACAGGTTACTTTAATAAATTGTGCAGTATTTACCTTAATAAAATAATAGAATCTTGTGCTTAAAAAGGGATTTTCGTGAACAATATTGATAATAAGTTACAAAAAACAAGTTAATACAAAAACTAAAAATCAATCAAAACCTTAACACTTTAATCAAATAAATAAAAATAATAAAACAGGCAATTGAAACATATTCGGTCCATATATCAAAAGAAAATACACCAAGTATAGATCGATATCAACACATACACCAAATATAGATCGATATCAGCACATACACCGTATATATTGTAGACCGATATAATCACATACACCAAATATAGGTACATCGATATCAGCAGTGATCAGCACATACACCAAATATATGTAGATCGATATCAGCACATACACCGTATATAATGTAGACCGATATAATCACATACACCAAATATATGTAGATCGATATCAGCAGTGATCAGCACATACACCAAATATATGTAGATCGATATCAGCACATACACCGTATATATTATGTAGACCGATATAATCACATACACCAAATATATGTAGATCGATATCAGCACATACGCCGTATATAATGTAGACCGATATAATCACATACACCAAATATACATCGATATCAGCAGTGATCAGCACATACACCAAATATATGTAGATCGATATCAGCACATACACCGTATATATTAATGTAGACCGATATAATCACATACACCAAATATATGTAGATCGATATCAGCACATACACCGTATATAATGTAGACCGATATAATCACATACACCAAATATACATCGATATTAGCAGTGATCAGCACATACACCAAATATATGTAGCTCGATATCAGCACATACACCGTATATATTATGTAGACCGATATAAGCACATACACCGAATATAAATCGATAGGTGGATTGTTAATTTTTGTTTATATATTATATCTAAAGATTTGTTGTTGATGACAGTCTGCGAGCGCGAATATTCCATTCACACCTGTGTTTCTTTTTGCCGAGCCGCATTTCCGATATCGCTAATCTGAAGGGCTCAGTGAGCTAGATAAAGAACAAGGATCTTAATTAGATATTCTTTAATGTCATCTGTCAAAACTGTCAAAATGTCATTCGGTTTTTTACACTGTTTCGAGTATTCAAAATTATTATCTTAATTCTGTGATATCACTTTATAGTCAAAATATGAAATATTCTGAGTACCTACTGATATGAAATTGAATATAAAATACATCTAAGGAAATCAACTGGTGTCAATCAGGAAGTAAGGGAGCTGTATTGGAAATTATATCTCGCGAATGTGATTTGAAATATATATTTTTTGAAAAAAATATTTTTTATACGTTTTCTTCGTGAGTCAGGTCCTTCCCGGCGTAGACTAGAAAGAAAGTCTCTCGGTTTTTGTCAGTGCAAAAAGCTTCTTTAATTTCCACATTGAACATCGATATAATAAACCCTTGTTCTTTTATAGATATATGCGGATTTGTTTACAAAATACTTACTTGTGACATAGATTCTGTCTTGTCCTGGTGTGTGGTTAATATTTTAAACACATATGCAACATTTTACTTGGTTTATTACGTAGCAGAGCTCTTGGCCGAACAAGTACCTACACTGTTATATACCTAGCTATCTGAATAGCGCGCGGAAGCGATAAGACGCCGCGAATCGCGTCTCTACCGTATTTATATCTTTTAGATAGCGTCGAGCCAAGACAACAACCAGGCAAAGGTCTGCAAGATCGCATATCTGGGCCACATAATGAGGGGAGAAAAATACCAGTTGCTATAATTAATATTGGAGGTCGCAGAGGGACTGGAAGGAGAGAGATGTCCAGACTGCGGGCATCAGGGAATGGACGGGCTACAGAACTGTGTAGCAGACATTCCGGGCAGCACAGGACAGAGAGGGATTCACCATAGTGAACGCCAGCGTCGGGGGTTCCTGAAAGGACACCAGAAGAAGAAAATGTATATGCACTTTTTAGAAGGACAAATTTATTCTTTAAAAAATACAATTTTCTTCTAATCAATTAATTAGCAATCAATCATTAAATAAATATTTAATTTTAAAAAACAATTATTACTTTTTTAAATACTTTCCATCACTGGGCTCAAGAAGTATTTGGGTTCATTAAATCCTTTACGGTTCCCGACTTTCCAGGTAAGCAAGTGCAAAAAAATCCTTCGGGTCGCAGTGCATTAGGCTACCCCAACTACTATTAACAAAAATAATAGTAGAAATCATCCTAAATAAATATTTTAATAATATACCTGTTGGCGACAATATGTTATTATATTAATTATCGTATTTTTTATTTTTAATATATTAAGTGACATATAATTGTTGCAACTGCTGCCCGCCCTACACCCAAAAAAAATCAGTTTCCTTTCATACTGCGTCCTATTGACACTATCCGAATCTCTTCCGTTTTACCGCTCCCTTTACACTCACTTAATGCATAATTGTTTTCTTACCGCGCGTGTGTGGGATCCAAGTGAAAGTTGTGACCATCTAACAAGGCAGAGCACCAAGGAAAAATCAAGTAATGAGTGTTCCTTACATCCTTCCTTTGCCTTGCAGTGGTTGCAACGAATCGCCCTTCAAAATGCAGTCCACTCTTACTTCTCATTTTTTTAGATTATAATTCATATTCGCGTCTTCAATACCAATATGAAAATTAATGAATTTTCATTTATTGTTAATTAGTGTATGAAATATTAATGTTTGGTTGCTTTTGCATTATTAATTTACTGGTTTTCATATTTCATGTGGTTTCAAAATAGTCTCCAGTTGAGGTAGAAACAGGAATTTTCCATCGAACATACACAATTAATCCATTAAACTTTGTAATTTCTCTTTGTTCATATGTGTACATATATTAATTATACAAGTTTAATTTACCAGGAAAATATTTTACATTCTACAATTATTTAATTTATGAATATTTCAAATTACTTTCACGTTTTAATAAGCGAATGTTCGCATATTTCCATATCACTACAACAATTCATTTATAATAATAGCTATTTAGAATCAGTCGATCAAATTGAATAAAACCAACAACACTTTACACTTTATTGCACACCCTACTACATCCCTAGCTGCCACAGTTGTGCTCATGAATATAGAAAATTTACTCTCAACAATTTAAATGTTTAAATAAATTAATAAATTATTACGTATCGGAGGCGTCACTGTTATGACCGTATTCACCAAGGAACATCAAATGGATTATCAACAGTAGCGTCTAGCCCTAGCTTTTCTTTTTTGCATTGGCTCCTCTCTGATTGGCTAGGGCGAGATAGGGGCGTGTACTGTCAAAACGACGATCCGGACGATCTTCCGACTGCTTCTCCGACTTCCGTCCGACTTCCGACCATATGGTTCTCTTTTCTATGCTTCCGACTGGATCTCATTATCAAGACAGCATGGTGAGTTTATTTGTTTTTTCTTATTGATTTTTGGTAATTTAACTTTACTATTATGTTGTACAGTGTTTTAAATAACCCCCTGTAAAAATGTTGTTCTATAATTAACAGTGGTGTGTTTTGTTTTACGTTGCCGCAAAAAGTTATAACTTTAAACTGTCAGATTTAACAATATGTTGTTTTATTCATTTAGCCGCCCAAAAAACACACAAAAGTCTTTGGTACAGCAGATACAATATACCCAAAATAAGAAGGAAGGATCCGAAGAAGGCAAAGTTAAAATGAAGGTATTTTTTAAATAGTCACTTGTCAAATTTTGTTAGGTTATACTTATTCTTATTCTTATATAATTTCAGTTAATTAAATACTTGTGTGTCTGTGAAGGCAATAATACTGATATACTATGAATGATAGCTGTAAAAATCACTAGTTTGACACTTCTGTTTGTATATTGTGATTATTTTTTTAATTTCTAGAAGAGTTCCAAGGGAAAAGTTCATGACAAGTTAAACAACAGGATTGGTTGAGAAACCAACATATTATGAGAACCTGTACAAAGAAATTCCATCTTATAAACTCACCACGACGGTAGCTGTGTCTGAAAGTTTGAAAATTAGATGTTCTTTAGCCACCAGGGTCTTGTCGAGCTTAAAGATAAAGGTGATATATTTGAATTTTTTTTAACAAGCCATACTTGTATGTCAAAATCTTACCTGTTGTGTTAATTTAAAATGTTTTTAGTAAAAATACATAATGTCTTGTTAACATTGGTTTAGTAAAATGGCAAGTAACAAGTAAAATGGTAGGTGGACAGTGACCGTTTACACTACAGACACTGTCTTTTCAGTAGTGTCTACACCGCCCATTTGTTATTCAGCATTGGGTATAAATTTTCAGTTAGGTTTATGGTTGTTTATAATAACAATAGCGACTCGCGTGAGCGAGTTGCTTTATTATTTGAATTATAAATTATTATAAATCAAATTTATAAAATTTGCTAAAATTTTCGCATTTAATACCAACTTTGACAGCTCATTTGCAGAAACTTTCAGAGGATGATGAGCCAACTAGTACTGGCCGGGTACTTCGAGAAGTTTGTCATGGTGTATGTAGATGACATTGTCGTGTATTCAGTCGATTGGGAGAGCCACCATAACACCATAGGTTAATTTTCGAAAGATTGAGTTCGGGCTGCAGTGCGCACCAGAAAAATGTAAGATCGGCTCTCCAACCATTGAATATTTGGCCCACATGGTGTCGGCCAGTAGAAACACCCTACAACCGGTGCATGAGAGAGTCTTGAGAGAGATGCCGCCCCTGCGGACAAGGAAGGAACTCACAGCGTTTCTTGGGCTATGTAATTGGCTGCCGGAACGCGTGCCAAGGATCACGACCATAGCGGACCCATTAACGGACCTACTTAGCCCGAAGAGATCATCCAAGTGGACACGCCAGGCCCAATTTCAACAGGGAGTTCATCTTGCAAACTGATGTGAGTAAAGATGGAGCAGCAACTTGCTATTTCACCAGAACGAGGACGGGTCACGGGAGATTATCTCATATTCAAGCTGCAAGTTCGGTGAGGCAGACAGGAAATGCCATTCGAACAAAAAAGAGGACCTCGCAGTGGTGTGGGTGAAGTACCGACCATTCATTGGAGGATGACGATTAACTATGGTGACGGACAACCGGGCCATGTTTTTGCAAGAGTACAATTTCGTCATCGAGCACTGTCCTAGTCCAGTCGCACTAGCGGCTGAAGTGGAAGACGTAATGGGGAGAGCCACCGGTCCATCTACCTCCTCAACACTAACCATCCCCGAGGAGGTTCAGGAGAAGTAAACATTAGATGCAGCTCTTGTCAAGACGAAGGACACTGAAAGTCATCCACCGCTTACACGGGTATCTCAGGCGCGTTAGCACCTCTTTACCCGCACTTAGTTGCAAATATTTTTTTATGCACGCGGGCTCTGAGTTCGCCGGATGTGCTCTTCCCAACAAACCCCGCCTGCTAAATTATGGATTCTCAGTGCCCCTATCCAGGGGGTGACGCCTACCTAATACACCTTACTAATTAAAACTAATCTTAATTTCTAGGTGCTTCTAGACCATCGCACCCGCATTACTAGATGCGATAGCTAACATCAACGCAAGGAAGGAGGACCCACCCAGACGGGGGCATGCAACCAGACACCTCCACGAGGGAGAAAGGACGGCACGAATTGTCAACGAGTCGTCGACCACCCCGCTACAGCATCACTCCAGGCCAGGTTAGGCCCACTGCTGTACGAAATCCTCGACCAGGGGTAAACCCGGTCATCCCAGCCACTCCCAGCGTGAGACACGCACATCAAGCATCATTCCATGCCAGATTAGGACATCGCTATACGAGATCTTTGACCGGGGGTAACCCGGTCTCTGGAGCTACATTGTGATGGTTCGCCAGCACTTCGCCAAACCAAACTGGCCGGGCGGTCAAGCACACATACCTCCTATCATAGTCTCCTAACACGAGCTGCAACGCATAGTGGCACAGTGCCAGCGATCTCATACGCATCCTCTTTCTTAGGTCAGGGAAAAACTAATAGGTAACCCTAGCAGTTCCTCCTCTATCCCAGCGCTCTTTCCAAACTTTCATCGTCCTTTCTCTGACTACTGATGGCCCCACTCAGACCACCAATTCCTGGCACAATACAAACAATCACTCCTACATGTTCAGCCCGTCTATTGAGCCTGATACTCCTATGTGCGACAAACTCCCGCACCTCAATATCAGCAGGCAGAACACCAGTGATGACCGGAAGACTGTCACTGGCCGCCGTGCGATACGTACCTGTAACAGCAAGCAAGGGAGGATGCTGGCCCCTCAGGATCGCAAGAGCAACCGAGCCAACGCTCAGCCGATGGGACCAAACTTCAGATGCGTATGCGATCTGGGCAATATACTTAGCCTTGTATATAGCCCTCACCCTACCCGAATGGAGTCCCCAGTTACTCCTGCTGATCCTGCGAAATGTCATAAACAAGGCCGCTACTTTTTCAGCCGAGGACTTGACATTCGGACGACACCTAGGTAGCGAACTTCATCGACAACCCTAACTCGCCTAGAGGCTTGCCCAGCTAGGTGCTCCCTTCACTCAACGAGGGCAACCCCGCAGCTTCAGGTTGGCCAGAATAAGCGGCCACCACGCATTTTCGAACGTCCCCGTTATATCTAGGAACATGCTTTTCTTTGCATGCATTCTTCCAGCACAGTGTTCACAGTTTTTTATTTGTAATTATTTCCACAGGTTTAACCAACAGCATCATGGTTATGTCATCTACATAAGGACCAAAAAGGGAGACGATCTAGTGGTACACCACCACATTCATTTCATATAAGTAAATATAAAATAACAGCTTATTCAATAAATTAACCATTTCAACATTTTTTTTTATTTCAACAATTTTTTTGTTTACATACATTCTCTCCTATTATTATTACTTCTTACAATATGCCCTATTCTGTTTCGTTTCAGAGTAAGAAGTGGTCTATTACCAACGGGCGACTTGTGTAAAAGGATTTCATTTGTGCAGTGTGACGTAATGAGTCCCATATAAATGCAGTCAACTTTTTGGCATTTCTCATATACTAAAATTCAGACGGATAAATTTATACGAATCAGAATAGGACATATTATGTGCAATTCTGATTCAATTCAGAGTACGAAGACATCTAAAATATCGGCCAACCGTGGATAAAAAGATTTTATCCGCGCGGTGTGACGTAATGAGTCCCGTATAAATGCAATCAACTTTTTGATATTTCTCATATACTAAAATTCTGTATAAAATTTTTAGTCGAATCTGAATAGGGCCTATTATGTATTGTTAAGAATGATTGATAATATTATGTATATATTTTGTTATGAATAATCAGTAAATATATTTATTTATTTAATATTGCTTCTCAGGCAACTAACAGGTACTATGACAAATATTAATTTAACACACACCACATAACAAGTTGCCACATTCTGGAGACTTACGATATTAATCGTCTCACAGATCCAGACTGAAAACACAATTCAAAACATGTTTTATTTTGACCTTCAATGAGTCACTAACTGCATACAACATCTTTCTTAAAAAATGTATAAATATTGCTTGTGATGTGGAACTTTTACAATCAATTTAAATAACATTGTTTATCGGTACTCATGTGTGGGTGGTCAAATGGATCTTAAGTATTGTCTTCAGTTTTTTTCACATTGGGAGCAATAATCCACAAAACGTCCAACTCAGTACTCTTATTTATTTTCACTGCCATTTTTTCAAGTGATTTATCATTATCTAATATTCAAAATTGAATGCATTTTTTCTTTAAACAATAAAAACAGATTCATATCTTCATGCTATATTACTTTTGTAGTAGGCGGAGAGCCGAGCATCACACTTCTATCCTGGTATACATTCTTCACCTCGCCTACATTCATACATGTTCATCTAACATTTCCTTCTTCTAGAATATTGTTCATATAATGTTCGATTTTTCCTTGGGCAACTTCTTCCTTCTCTGTATAATTATTAGTTTTTAACATTTTTACACATCTCATTTACATATAATTGAATTATAGAAACTTCTATTCTAACTGTATATAAATATAGGCTTTGTAATAGGAAACTTTTTCTAATGTATAAAGGTGAGAAGTCGTTACAATAATTAAAATTGGAAATTAAACTTATTAAATAAAATGAAAACCAACAGTTTCAATATAATATATTTTACAAGTAATTCATAATATAGGAAGAAAGTATCAACCAATAAAAAGTTTTAATAAATGGGAAGGAAATCTATATAAATAAAAGAAAGTCAGATGAGTTACACTATTTATAATTCAAGAACAGCTGGAACAATTGTAATCTCTTATTTGTTGGATTTGTCTCCGCCCCGGATAACATGGTAATTATTTAACAATAGAAAATAAAGGACATAGGAACATTAACATAAATCGCATCTTTAAGACTATAGCGTCAAATCTTAAAATTTATTCAAAAATGAACTATGGATGCAGTAGGACAAAAAAATAACTTTTTAGTGCTAAACGGACTGTCTTCTACTTGGAAGCCGTGGTCTCTTACACAATTGTTTCAATATGGTTGTTTTATAGATATTCAAAAAGAGATTTGGAACTTTAGCTTTTGTTTCAATATTCAATCTCAAATTACTCAGAATCATGTCATTTGCAGTAATGACCCTATACACATGATGTATGTTAGAGATTAAGTATCAAACTATTGCGTACCCGTAGAAATTGTATAATGTACTGCCGTACAAATTGTATGAAACAATGTCGTCACTAAATTTCATTTTTATAAAAATTGTAAATAAAAGTTTGAGATGTTCTTCTACAATGTTCATATTTTTAATAGAAAATTAAATGATCTAATTGAGGTGTTTCGGTATTTTTAAAAACTTTGGAAATATATATAGGCAGTTAAACACATACTTAAATTTATCATAAAAAATGTTTTAAAAACCCTGGAACTTTAAAAAAAACATATTTGAGATTTTGTATTTGTCTATATTTATACCAATTTTCAGCCTTCTAGCTTTTATGTTTTTTGAGATATATGGAAAAATAAAGTAAAAATTAAATAGTTGATAACCCCTGACAGAAACGAAAATTCTGAGTATAAATGTTTTGTAGGCCTATAACTATCTATACATTCCGGAATTTTGGGTTCTGTGCATTCAGCGGATCAAAAGTTATAAAGGGGGGACGGACACACTAAATGTTCTACTCCGAATTCTGAATAAATCCATGTACAGAACATTATTTGTTGCGAAGGTTCTTTTAGTTGATGTATAATAATAATGTACACTTCCTTACACCCTGCGCAAGTTGCGAGTTTATTGCCGTATGGCAATTTCTTCCACCTAACCAGTGTTTCCAGCCCAGAGAAGCAAAATTTTAATGAAATAAATTTCTCCTCTGCTGGAAATCGAAAACAGGACGCCCGCTCAGAAATCGAACGGCTTACCAACTGTGCCACGGCGGTGTAATATGTATATATAGAATTTTTTCTGAGTTCATCCATATATTATATAAGTATATGTTGCAAAGTCTATGATTGTAGACCACTTCGTAATTTTTTTAATACGGATGATAGAAATTAATTATTGTAAACATCTCGACGGTTCGATAAAATTTAAAATAATCAAGTTCTTTAAATGTAGGTACATATAAATATTATACAGATTTCCAAGATTTAAAACTTATTAACATAATTCTGGAAGAAATCAATCGATTAAATTGTGACACCATGAACATATAATAGGTATAGCTTAATACTTTCTTTAAATATAATTTAAATTATTAAAAAGTAAAGTTCTTGTTTTACTAAGAATCTTATAGTAAATATACATTGAAATATACAAAATAATTATTTACTAATGCATACCTACATTTTATTTTATTCACGATAAAAAAAAAATATATATAAATCCCTGAAAACAAAATATTTTTGGTTTTATTTTTTTCGTCTGTTAACATTTACACATGGTACATCCGGTTCAAAGTTACCGCCTACCAACCAATCAGAAATCGGGAAAAGCTAGGTGTAGACGCTAGTTTATCAACTAACTACCTGGTCGACGATTGAGTGCCGTGCGAAGCGCACGTGTTTTGGTTCGTTGTGATATTAACGTGTTGTTGTTTATATTGACAGTATTTTGGTGAGTTCGTTCCATTATTTTCCTTTAAATAATTTATAAATACTTTGATTTGTTATTTCGTTTATATGAACGTTCGTTCATTTATGTTTTCTTTTTTTCATTTTCGTTTATTGTCTGATTTTTTTAAAAATATATCGAGAACTAGATTAAAAATGGAGACTGCGGGTGGGGAGGTTTCGCACCTCCCCACCACGCTTGTCGGCAAGCGAGGAAGGGACGATGATATTACAGCTCCGGCGAACAAAAAAAATTAACAACGGTGTTACTATTAAAGACTCCAGTGGCGGAGAGTACAAAATTAGGTATAATTCTACTTTTTCATGTCCATTCGTAGTTCACGTACAAAAACAGACGGATAATGGTTTTGCTAGTATGGATTCAGTCTCCTTTGGGTCGTTTATATACAGGAATAATTTTGAAAATATTTCGAGAATAAAATCCGTGGGAAAACAAAAGGTCGCCGTAGAGTTTAATACCATCGAAGCCGCAAATAGATTTTTGGACGATGAAAACCTGAGTAATTATGGGTATATCTCATTCATTCCAAAGTATCTGTCATCACGAATGGGGGTATTGAGAAATATTCCGGTGGACATGTCTGAGGAGGATTTGCTCCAACACATCTCCACACCCAGGGGCTTTGGAAAAATTATAAAACTGCGCAGACTAACATTTAAAACTTTTGAAAACGATAAAACTGTTTGGAAACCAGCGAGATCAATCGTGATGTCTGTTGAAGGACAGGAATTACCTTCTCATGTATATCTATTTTTCAATAGAATACCTGTAGAGACATACGTCCTCCCGACAGTGCAGTGTTACCAATGCTGCAAATTTGGTCATACTAAACTGCAGTGCAGAGGTAAAGAAGTTTGTTACAGATGCGGTAGTAACCATACAGGAGACAAGTGTACGATTGGGGACGATCATGTATCGTGTGTGAATTGTGGAGGTCGGCACCCTGCAGTCAGCGTTCTTTGCCCAGAAATAGCGAGACAGAAAAATATTAAAAAAGTAATGGCGGAAAATTCCATATCATACTATGAAGCAAGCTTAAGATTCCCAAGAAGTAAACCGGCCTATTCGGCAGTAGCTGCGCATAATCTTAATCAAAGACCAATACAGGATGGTCCACCTCCGCGGTCCCCTACTCGGTCTATACCGAGATCGCCACCTAGAGGCTCGGAGAGTTTTGCAGGTAAAATCAATCCAAAAATGAAGGTTACTCAACTATCATCAATAACTATCATCAATAACAACAGTAAAAAAAAGTACCTCTCTAAAATTGTTGATGAGCTAAAATCAATATTAGTAGCCCCGGATGGCAACTATCCCCAACCGGAGGACGGCTGCATTTTTAAAGCAAACAACCTGATTGTAGAAGCTATCACCGCGATAACCAATCTTGATAACCATCTAACGGCCGGTAATTTTATATCTTCCCCGACTTCAGATAAATTTATAATGTCCCAACTTGAAAATATTCGAGCCGACAGGCAACTTGTTAATATAACTGACAGTTTATCATCTCAAAGAAAAAAAACGTTTACCGAGGACTCTGAATAATAACATTTTGTTTCTTAAACATCGCTCTTGCTTATAAATTCATATATATTTATATATATTTTTTTATTTTTTATACAAATACATTATTTTAATTATTAATGGCGGGAAATAATTCTATCAATATCCTACAATATAACTGCAGGAGCGCTATATGCAACAAACAGGATATTTTAAAAATTGCTTTAGACTATCAAACATCGATAATGGCTCTCTCGGAAACCTGGCTTAAGCCAGAAAGAACATTTGGCGTAGAGGGGTTCACGTGCTTGAGAGATGATCGGCCTGCAGGATATGGAGGGGCAGCATTACTAATTAAGGACAGCCATCCCTTTTCCGCTATTTCTGTTAAACCACCACTATGTCCATTTGAAATTGTTGGCGCTAGGATCTTTAACACCACATTTCTCTCTATTTATATTTCCCCTAGTATTTCACAAGAATCTTCCACATATTTAAAAAAAGTTTTAGAGAACTCTCCAAAACCATTGGTACTCTTAGGAGACCTTAACGCGCATCACCCCTTGTGGGGTTGCCATAATACAGATGTACCGGGCAGGAGAATCGTGGAATATCTGAACGACTTTGATCTTTGTGTATTGAACGATGGCTCCCCTACAAGAATTCCGGTTCCTAACCAGCAGGCTAGCATCCCTGACTTATCAATTACCAGTTGCGATGTGGCTTCTGTGTTTTGTTGGAATACGTTGGAGGAAGTAGGTGGTAGCGACCATTTTCCAATTCTATTGGAATGGAGCTCCCCTGGGATCAAGGTTGTAAATAGATTTATTAGAACAAATCCTGCTACTGGCAGCAAAAAGAATATTGATAGGAAAGTGTTAAGGAATGCCAATTGGGGAGATTTTAACGAATTTTGTGATCGATCTTGTGGTTCTCTGCCTCATCCAACAAATGATAACATAAATGAATGCTCTGATTCTCTGAATAATATGCTCCATAAAATTTCCAACTTTCAGAATAAAACTCCTTTCAAAAAGACCCAACACCCGGTTGTCCCATGGTGGGATGACGACTGTGAGAAAATGTTACAGAATCGTAGAGAGGTACTTAAAAGATATAAGTATAACTCGAATTTTGAAAACTTTATTGCTTTTAAAAATACCCAGGCTCAGGCCAAGAAATTGTTCAGAGCTAAAAAGAAGGCTGGATGGATAGCTTTTTGCACTTCTTTATCCCCCCAAACACCAATCAGTACTGTATGGTCTAACATACGTAAATTTAGAGGCACTTATAAAAGCAGAAAAACAAACCATATCGCTGAACTCCCTTTCTCCGCCTTCATCAACAAGTTGGCTCCCCCCTATGTACCGAACTTAAAGGAGATTTGGTCTCTAGATAGCTTAAATGTGCAAAGGTATACAATAGACCTGAATATCTCTACCGCTGCAAAAAAATTGGATGACCACTCTTTCTTGGTCTCGCAGTTCTCTTTGGAGGAGATCAGCTCTGTCCTGAGATCTGTCAGGGACTCGGCTCCTGGACCCGATGAAATTCCATACAGTCTTCTATACAAGAGTGGTAGCTCAACAATTTCCTACCTTCTAAAGGTAATGAACATTTGCTTTGACAACTGCATAGTGCCAAATACATGGAAAAGTCAGGTGATCATTCCTATTCCTAAAAACCAAAGCAATAACCCAGAAGATATTTCTTTCAGGCCGATCGCTCTGTCAAGCGTCCTACTCAAAGTGCTAGAACACATGATAAAAAGACGACTAGATTGGTTTGCAGAGAAAAGTCAGAGTTTTTCTCCTCTAATGTTCGGGTTTAGGAAAGGGAAATCTAAGATGGAAAGCGTCGCTCATCTCGTTACTGACGTTCTGACGGCCTTCTCTGAATCTAAACATGTCGTGGGGGTTAGCTTGGATATTTCTGGTGCTTATGATAACGTTTTGCTTTCAGTATTGGGCGACAAACTCAGAAAATTCGGCATACCAAACAAAATTGTGTCCTTTTTACATTGTATACTAAGCGAAAGGAAGATCCTGGTGGAAGGCCCCGGTGGTACTACTCACAATAGACTCGTCTATAAGGGACTACCGCAGGGGTCTGTCATAAGCCCTATATTGTTCAATATATACATCCACGACGTATTTGAGGACCTATCCGCGGATTTTAAACTGCTTAATTATGCTGATGATTTTTTTATATACTGTGTAGGTAATGACATTAATAAAACAGAATATACAATGAACTCTAACTTAAGGATACTCTCCAACAAACTTAATTGTTTAGTACTCACATTTAACCCTTCCAAATGTAAAAAAATAATATTTTCTAAAGCAAGAAAACCCAAGCCATGCAATATATTTATTAACGATAGTCCACTACCTCAGACACAAGAGTTAAAATTTTTGGGTATTATTCTGGACACTAAACTGACGTGGAATGCTGCCACCTCCTACATTTCCAACAGATGCCAAGGAGGACTCAATGCGATGAGAGCAGTTTCAAGAGTCTGGTGGGGATCTCACCCTAGGATCCTAAAGCTAATGTATAACTCTCTCTCACGATCACAACTAGACTATTGCTGTTTTCTAATGTCACCCTTATCTAAATACAATAGCAAAAAATTGGATAGAGTCCAATATGAGGCCCTCCGAATTGTTCTAGGAGCTATGAAATCTTCGCCAGTTGAAGCATTACAGGTTGAAGCAGTAGATTTATTTTGTTTATTAGATGTTAAACAAAATAAATCTACATCAACATTAGCGAACCACGTGATGACAGAAGGTCATAATATAAATTTCGATGCAGCAAAAATATTAGTCCAACTTAATACTGAAATAAACAGAATATACAGAGAGGCAATCGAAATCGAAAAACGGCCTCATGCCATGAACACAAGAGATGATTCCCGCCGCCTGCCGCTAGCATGGAAACCAGTCCTCGATTCATATTCAAGCGACCGCGTACCAACAAATATATATATATATATATATATATATATATATATATATATATATATATATATATATATATATATATATATATATATATATATATATATATATATATATATATATATATATATATATATATATATATATATATATATATATATATATATATATATATATATATATATATATATATATATATATATATATATATATATATATATATATAATATATATATATATATATATATATATATATATATATATATATATATATATATATATATAATATATATATATATATATATATATATATATATATATATATATATATATAATATATATATATATATATATATATATATATATATATATATATATATATATATATATATATATATATATATATATATATATATATATATATATATATATATATATATATATATATATATATATATATATATATATATATATATATATATATATATATATATATATATATATTATAATATTTTTATCTCGGTTTTCCCGTGTCAGTAGGTCTTGACTAAGACCATTTGTCTTCCGACGTTTCGCCTGAATATCACCAGGCATTTTCAAGGACTTAACGAAACCTTGACGGTGAGCTTTCAGTGTGAGTAGACGTGTGTCGCGCGCGTGCTTTTCGTTAAGTCCTTGAAAATGCCTGGTGATATTCAGGCGAAACGTCGGAAGACAAATGGTCTTAGTCAAGACCTACTGACACGGGAAAACCGAGATAAAAATATTATAACATATTTCACCCGTGAAAACATCAAATATAACATATATATATATATATATATATATATATATATATATATATATATATATAATATATATATATATATATATATATATATATATATATATATATATATATATATATATATATATATATATATATATATATATAATATATATATATATATATATATATATATATATATATATATATATATATATATATATATATATATATATATATATATATATATATATATATATATATGTTATATTTGATGTTTTCACGGGTGAAATATGTTATAATATTTTTATCTCGGTTTTCCCGTGTCAGTAGGTCTTGACTAAGACCATTTGTCTTCCGACGTTGTCTTGACGGTGAGCTTTCAGTGTGAGTAGACGTGTGTCGCGCGCGTGCTTTTCGTTAAGTCCTTGAAAATGCCTGGTGATATTCAGGCGAAACGTCGGAAGACAAATGGTCTTAGTCAAGACCTACTGACACGGGAAAACCGAGATAAAAATATTATAACATATATATATATATATATATATATATATATATATATATATATATATTATATATATATATATATATATATATATATATATATATATATATATATATATATATATATATATATATATATATATATATATATATATATATATATATATATATATATATATATATATATATATATATATATATATATATATATATATATATATATATATATATATATATATATATATGTTATAATATTTTTATCTCGGTTTTCCCGTGTCAGTAGGTCTTGACTAAGACCATTTGTCTTCCGACGTTTCGCCTGAATATCACCAGGCATTTTCAAGGACTTAACGAAAAGCACGCGCGCGACACACGTCTACTCACACTGAAAGCTCACCGTCAAGTGACTCGTAGCGTACAAGATGGCTGCTTATGTCAAATATTGTTAGCGCGACGTGATTGGCTCCTTGTGACACGCCCACCTGCTGTCGTGTTCGTTGGTAATAATATTTTATCATTATTTTTGTGTTGTGATTTATTGTTAATTTTAGTTGTGACATTAATATTATTATTGTTGTGTTTTGGGGTTATTTTCGCTATGGTATTATTAATATTATTATTGTATTGTTTGTCATATAAAATGTTCTTCCAGGTACTAGGCAAACGAACTCCGTCGTCCCGATTGTTCATTATATCCCTTCTCTTATATATTTCTATAGCTTCCCTGTAAATTCTGAGAGGTTCACTGTTTAAACTTGCTATTATTTTTGAATGGTCAAAATCTATTGTATGTCCTTCTGTGAGCGAGTGTTGTACAAGTGAGGATGTAAGTTTTTTGTTTCTCATGTCGACTCTGTGCTCCGCTATTCGTGCTTCAACTTTTCGATTGGTTCTTCCTACATAAGTCTTATTGCACGATCCGCACGGTATTTCATATACTCCATGAGCTTCAAGTGGAATGATGTCTTTCGGGTTTCTTAGAAAGGTTGATATTTTATTTGTTGTGTTGAAAACGGTACGTATGTTATTTTTGTTTAATAGACGGCTGATTTTATCGGTGACGCCTTTGATATATGGTAGTCGGGCTGTTGATAATGGTGTTTCATTGGATTTTTCTTTCACTGTTTTTGGACTCTTTAATGCTTTGTTTATTATATAGTCTGAGAAACCATTACAACGTAGAGCATTTTTCGTGTATTCTAATTCTTGTTTTTTATGCTCGTGGTCTGCAATTCTTTTTGATCTTGTTATTAGTGTTTTTGCGACTGAGCATATTTGTGCGGGGTGATGATTGGACGTTGCGTGTAGGTATCTATCGGTGTGTGTGGGCTTTCTATATACTGTGTGCCCCAGTTTACCGTTTGCTTTTTTTAACACTAAAACGTCTAAGAAAGGTATTTGTCTGTTATTTTCCTTCTCCATTGTAAACTTTATATCTTTATGAATGCTGTTAATAGTGTTCAAAAAATTATTTAATTCTTCTTCTCCGTGAGACCATACAACGAATGTGTCATCCACATATCTTAGCCATTTCTTTGGTTTGAGTATTACTTTCTTTAAGACTTCTTCTTCAAACCTCGTCATAAATAAGTTGGCGACTGCTGGTGACAATGACAAACCCATAGGTGCTCCTTTTATTTGTTTGTATGTCTTATTGTTGTAATAAAAAAATGTGTTATTTAAACAGTGATAAAATAAATTTAAAATATCGTCTGTGGTATTGAGTGTTTCTTTGATTATGTCTAGTGTCTCGTTAATTGGAATATTTGTAAATAAAGAAACAACGTCAAAACTCACAAGAATATCTGTACTTTCCAGTAAACGGTAAACTGGGGCACACAGTATATAGAAAGCCCACACACACCGATAGATACCTACACGCAACGTCCAATCATCACCCCGCACAAATATGCTCAGTCGCAAAAACACTAATAACAAGATCAAAAAGAATTGCAGACCACGAGCATAAAAAACAAGAATTAGAATACACGAAAAATGCTCTACGTTGTAATGGTTTCTCAGACTATATAATAAACAAAGCATTAAAGAGTCCAAAAACAGTGAAAGAAAAATCCAATGAAACACCATTATCAACAGCCCGACTACCATATATCAAAGGCGTCACCGATAAAATCAGCCGTCTATTAAACAAAAATAACATACGTACCGTTTTCAACACAACAAATAAAATATCAACCTTTCTAAGAAACCCGAAAGACATCATTCCACTTGAAGCTCATGGAGTATATGAAATACCGTGCGGATCGTGCAATAAGACTTATGTAGGAAGAACCAATCGAAAAGTTGAAGCACGAATAGCGGAGCACAGAGTCGACATGAGAAACAAAAAACTTACATCCTCACTTGTACAACACTCGCTCACAGAAGGACATACAATAGATTTTGACCATTCAAAAATAATAGCAAGTTTAAACAGTGAACCTCTCAGAATTTACAGGGAAGCTATAGAAATATATAAGAGAAGGGATATAATGAACAATCGGGACGACGGAGTTCGTTTGCCTAGTACCTGGAAGAACATTTTATATGACAAACAATACAATAATAATATTAATAATACCATAGCGAAAATAACCCCAAAACACAACAATAATAATATTAATGTCACAACTAAAATTAACAATAAATCACAACACAAAAATAATGATAAAATATTATTACCAACGAACACGACAGCAGGTGGGCGTGTCACAAGGAGCCAATCACGTCGCGCTAACAATATTTGACATAAGCGGCCATCTTGTACGCTACGAGTCACTTGACGGTGAGCTTTCAGTGTGAGTAGACGTGTGTCGCGCGCGTGCTTTTCGTTAAGTCCTTGAAAATGCCTGGTGATATTCAGGCGAAACGTCGGAAGACAAATGGTCTTAGTCAAGACCTACTGACACGGGAAAACCGAGATAAAAATATTATAACATATTTCACCCGTGAAAACATCAAATATAACATATATATATATATATATATATATATATATATATATATATATATATATATATATATATATATATATATATATATATATATATATATATATATATATATATATATATATATATATATATATATATATATATATATATATATATATATATATATATATATATATATATATATATATATATATATATATATATATATATATATATATATATATATATATATATATATATATATATATATATATATATATATATATATATATATATATATATATATATATATATATATATATATATATATATATATATATATATATATATATATATATATATATATATATATATATATATATATATATATATATATATATATATATATATATATATATATATATATATATATATATATATATATATATATATTTATATATATATATATATATATATGTATATATATATATATATATATATATATATATATATATATATATATATATATATATATATATATATATATATATATATATATATATATATATATATATATATATATATATATATATATATATATATATATATATATATATATATATATATATATATATATATATATATATATATATATATATATATATATATATATATATATATATATATATATATATATATATATATATATATATGTGATGGGATAGTTTTTCTGCATTAAACACATGCTAGGTATGTGTGGAAACAGAATGCAGCAGACAGAAGTACGTACTCATAGGTATCCTTGAAGAGATCTCAAGCAGAGATAGAGGGATGGAGAGAGATTTGTGTATGAAGACAAGGAAGACCACAAGACATTCCTACAGGGCTTACGACCTGTCATCGGCTGGCTTAAGTGATCACTTTGCACCATGGCAACAGTCATTCGTAATAATAATGTAGGTACATATGTAGATAATATATAAAAAATCAAATATAACAAAATTTAACACTTATGACACAAAACAGCTAAAAATAAGAGCTTAAATGTTTTTTGTTTATTTTTTTACATATTTTTGAATGTTTCTCGCATGTTTTTTTTTTACATATTTTTTTTTAAATGTTTTTCATTATTTTTTACATATTTTTTTTTAAATGTTTTTCATTATTTTTTACATATTTTTACATGTTTTCACCTTTTTTATATTGTTATTCATTTTTTATTTTCGTTTTGTATATTTGTTTGTTTTTATTTGTTTTTTTTTAAATTCTGTTGTTTTTAATATATTATGTATACTTGTATGTGTAAAAGGTTATCAAACCGTAAATTGAAATTAAATTAAATAAATAAATAAATAAATAAATAATTTTATTTACAAAATACGTTGATGAATGACTTGATCCACAATAGACCATCACTTAAGAATTGAGTCGCCAGCGTCACTAAACGGTAGTAAGAGTGCATCAAAAAATTAATTCAAAATGGCTTTAGCACAAGTATGTATATATGCTGTAGAGGTGGGGGCGAGAGGCCAGCCCGCCAAATCTTTATATTCCTACTTTAAAGACCTGGGTCTCCCAAGAGGTAAAATAAAAGAATTTTTGGATAGGGTGGTAAAAGCAGCATTATCCGCATGCTATTGGATTTGGTTGCGCAGGGGAGTGGAGTATCAGTCGGAGATTGGTGGGTGAGTGGTGAGCGTGACTTGAGTCATAAAGGGGCCCCTTAATCCCGCATACATGGTCGCAAGCCCATGTGGCTCGCCTGTTCTGGCTGGTACTCTGGTCGCCTGTGCTCGTGGGCCTGGATTCATGAATCCAGTGAAACCACGATTGCCTTTCTCTTTTGTATCTTAGCGCTTTGGAACCTTGGTGAAAGTGGAGTGCCATTTTTTATAATAAATTGTAAAAACACTTATAAAATGAAACACAGTTAAATTCAACAATGAGTATTTAATCGCCTTAGCGCTTTCACCGGTCTCAGCTGAAATATAAATTGTGCCTCTGAGGATGCCAGCAGAGATTGGTGACGCTTAGGCGATTAAATACTCGTAGTGGAATTTAACTGTGTTTCATTTCATAGAGGTTTTTACAATTCACAATCACGAACTTCCACTGTGTTTATGAAAAAACCTTAAAATTGCCCATTTTTTTGCACCATTTTTTGTGTGATATCTTTTGTGATACTTGTACCATTTGATTAAATAATACCAATTAATTTATTTTGTTTATGTAAATCAAGAGAAGAAAGAGCCCAATGCAATATTCAAATTATTTGAATAGTAATGTGACCGAATATAACTTGCACGTATAGCTCACAAAAAATTAAATAAACCAATATAAATATTGTTTGTAGAGCTCGACCAACAAGAGAATGCGGGTGACAGTTTTATAAAGCGTTGTTGAAAATATATGGATGGAAAGGTCAGGAAAAAAGTGACACGTAATTCGCTGCACAACGTCAAAAGCTGGCTAATTTTATTGGTTGATACAAATTAGAGTATTTTCTGCACTAAAATAGGTTTGTGAATAGGTTATGTCATCCGCATTCTTTCGCTTGGCGAGCTCTATAAATTGTTTTATTTTTTGCTTTTATATTCTATAAAAAAAGGTGTTTACTATATAATAAAAAAAATTCCGTTCCTTACCTACTATTTCATATCTTCGAGAGCCTCATTATACAGTATGAACAGGTACTTAGGCAATATTACATATAAATTCTACAATAAGTATAAATTTTCATATGATGATAATATATATGTAAATATAATGGTATTGTTGATAAATTATAAAGGAGCCAGACCGGGTGGCGTTTCATATAAATGAAAATTATTTTATAGTAAAGTTATATTATGTATGTAGGTACAATACCTACGATGCTCATTGCTACATTGTTTGATATATTACTTTAATATATTTCTTACATTCCAAAGTCTGGGAATGTTGAATGCTTCCAATATAGACCAACTGTATAATGTAAACTTATTTGATACAAATTCACCTAAATTAACCATTGCTTAGCGGTCTTTTTCTAATTTTTTAACTAGTTTTTTAATTACATTCAATAAGGAGACTAGAAGCTTTTGAGATGTGGTCCTATAGAAGATATTAGGAATTTCCTGGAGGTACCACATAATGAATGAGGAGGTTCTCCAAAGAATCGAAGGAGGGAGGCACCCGCTCAGGACATTGTCCGAAAGGCGTGCAAGATGACTGAGATGAGTCGTGTGGGAGACTTGTTCCGCACCGCTCATAAAATATAGAATTTCTCGCAAACCAACATCAACGTCGCGCGTCGTGTGAACTCGACAGGACAGATGAAAAAGAAGAATAAAGAAAAAATATAAACTCAATTTTCCAGAACGTGATTTTTTATGGATTTAACTGATCAAATTTGCTAAATTAATTTAGTTAGATATTCAGAATATTTTTTTATCAATTTTTAATTTATATTTTGCTTTATAGTGTTTGAATAATTTGGTTTCTTGCATATACGAAATACATATTTCTTCTTCTTCGGTGGCGCTACAGCCCAAGTCGAGCCTTGGCCTCCGTCAACTTCTGCCTCCAACCCCGTCTGTCCTCAGCTGCCGTCCTCCAGTTTGTAATGCTAAGAGCTGTACTGCATCCCTCCTCACCTCGTCCTGCCATCGCAACATGGGTTTTCCTATCTTCCTTTTTCCTCCTGGAGTCATAATTCTCTTAGGAATTCGTATATTTGGCATTCTCTGAACATGTCCAGCCCATCTCAATCTCGATAGTCTTATATATGTTGAGATACTGGGTGTTTCATATATTCTGGACAGTTCATCGTTTTGCATTATACGCCACTCTTCCCCATCCTTCACTGGTCCACATATGCGGCGGAGAACTTTCCTCTCAAATATATCCAAAGCTTTAGCAGATTTTATTGTAAGTGTCAACGTCTCGCACCCATATGTAACCACAGTCCTTATAATTGTCTTGTATAGGATAATTTTGGTTTTCCTATGGACGTTTCGAGACTTAAACACTGAAAGAATTAGGTACATATATTTTCGATAAATTTATATTACAAAATAGTCTGATTTGAACAGTTTTCACTTTAATCGAAACATATTTGTTAACTGGTTTTCTTTTGTCCCTGATTCAGCAATTTGTATATTATCATGTAGACTGTAAAATAATTCATTGAAATTAATGATCTGCAATTTTCAGCATCCCATGCAATTGGAATTTTTTATTTTTTAATGCTAGTCATTTCTTCCAATTAAACTGTGTTAGCCGCGAGAGTTCAAAATTGCTAAAGAAATATTTTTTCATTAACATCTCCTCCGCTGGGAATGGATCTTAGGACGTCATTGGATAGTTTAAAAATGGAAAATAATGTTCTGTTTTCATAGAGAAAACAAATAATTAAGAGCGCTCTTGAATCGTGTATCATTAAGGACACGCATGCGCGCGTTCAAATGTGATTAGTTGCATCGGCGTTTCCTCATTTACTCAGCCAATACTCACATTATCGTCTTGAAACTAAAGACAGTGATAAATTATAGTATTGTTTACAACTTAACAGTTCCATCTTCATTCCTCTGTATTAAAAATAATTCCGATAGTACCCCTGAATTTAGAGGAATTTCTCGTTGTACGTTTAGAAAGTACACAATACAGATTACACAATTTACTAAACAAACAATGTTGCATTGCTTTATTAGTGGACCAGTGAAAACTCCATGCATTATTCAATAGGATATCAATTACAAAAATTTACAAATTATACATAATTAATTTACAAGTACATAAAAAAACACTAAAATAAGACATATTCTACTTAAATCATACTACTAGATAGATATGAGGAGACAGCTGTCTTAAACCCACTGAAAGAGCTCGCAGAGATGAGGATTATGAATATGATGTTTATCATCTCACAGATGAGGAAGAAAACATAATTAAAAAACTTAGGTCCGAATGCAGAGTCCTACCTAAATACTAAATTCTAAATACTAACCAAATACTAACCATGTTTTCATTGCACAGTCGCTCACTTCAGTTAGAAGATCACGTGGCTTCCTAACTGGAGGATGCTACGACATATCTAGATACTTAGCGCATGCGCATCGGCGTAAACTAAAATTTGCGAATTGTCAAAAAGTAAGGTTGATAGCGAGGAACCTTACGAGTGGTTTAATACTAAAATACGAGATTTTTTCGGTAAATGATGATTTTATCGGCTTCGTTGAATATGTACTTGGTAATTTTGTCAAATCAAATAATACCAGAGTTTTCAGCGATCCATGCGAGATGCCGAAAATTCGGTGGAATTTCAAAAAAATCGTGACATCTATGTAGCTGTCAGTGTGAAGTGTGAAGTTGGTTACATATGTTTTTGTTGTTATAGCATAAAAACATTTTAAAAGTCATACGTCAGAAAAGAGATAGATAGCTTTCTAAGCCCAAAGTAAGATATCTATCTCTTTTCTTCATACACAATAATGTGAAATTCTACGCCATCGACCTTAAGTTTGGCATAGTATATAGTTAGCAATTGCGTTGCAGAGATGTCTCTGCAACGCAATTGCTAACTTTAGAATACTAAATACTCCAGTGAGGTTAGGAGTTAGTATTTAGGTACCTAGGACTCTGCATTCGGGGCTTAGTGTTCTCCAAGCGTCGAACCCGGGAAATCCGGCTCAGGCGACAAATATCTTGCTAAATTAATCACGAATGCTGTATAATCAAAAATAAGAGTTCGCGTTCAAATCCAGCTCCAGAGGTATTTAAGTCCGATACTTCAACCGCTCTAGCTTGGACCCATCTAAATACAACAAGCGTTGCATGCACAATGTTTATTTGCGATTTACAAAAAAAAAAAAAAAAACAACAATTTATTAATCAAAGCACGTTCCGCGAAAAAGATAAGGTGAAACTCATCATTCAAGAACTTTAGTCAATAAAAATTCTTTGTGCATTCGTAAATCTTCGGCGATAAGATCTCAAAGAACCCCTACAGGATCCACCGCCTTCTGAATGGTTAAATTCTTAGAGTCAGACTATAGGTATCCACATGGTTGCTCGCTTGCAACAACCCTAGCCGTGTATGTATTGTACGGTAAATACAATCTTGGTACTTTGGAATATTCAAAGTAAATTGCACGTTATTTACAATCCAGCTATGCATCATGACACTGGTTTATGGCAAGGAAAGAGGGAGATATGTGGAAGAAATGCACGTCGTTACATCACTCATCTAAGAACTAGGAAATTTGCAGTCATCCGGGAAAACATGGCTCAACGTTTTTTTTGTGATATTATGCCGGTGTGGCATGCATGTAAAATACTCACTTAGTTCGAATTTGTATACGTTAATCCAATTGCAATATCTCAAATGCACATAAGCAAGTATAAAAACCTTATGCCAGTGAAACGGGGACCACTCATGACATATTCTTAATACGTTCTAATTTTACATTTTGTTTTAAAATGTATAAATCAGTACTCTATCATAATCAAATCTAAATCTCACTCTTCATTGAAGCATCAAAATTTACTAAGCTCAATGTTTAGTATGAAATTGTCATGAATTTTTGTATAATTTAATATTATTAATCAATTAATTTTAACCTCAAAGTATTCTAATATCTGAAGCTGATCTTAAACTTATTTCAATCAACTTCATGAGAAGCACTGCTGGATATTAAGCTGTCCACTCATGAAAGGGGTCTAAAAAGTTTCTTCTTGGATACTGTTATTCATAAAAATAATAAAAAAATAATCTATACTAATTTTGGCCCTCTACCAGAGGCAACTTGTGCAGGTTGCAAGGAATTTGTTATTTGCCACATATGATTGAAATTAATAACTCCAATAATAAGGAGCTTACGAGCTAGTTCGAGTGAATTAGATTAATAAAGTTTTTTTAGCAACAATTTCATCTTGTTCGGCTAATAAAATTAACAAATGTACATTAAACTTCTTCTTCTTCTTTCAGCCCCTTTCACTCCACTGCTGGATAAAGGCCTCTTCCTGAGTTTTCCACTTATCTCTGTCCTGGGCGCTCTGTTTCCACCCATGTCCCACCAGTTCGACAATGTCAACATTCCATCTCCTCTGTGGTCTCCCTACACCCCTTCTATTATGATAGGGTCTCCAATTCAGAATTTTGGGGGTCCATCTATCATCTCTATGTCTTGCCACATGACCTGCCCATTGCCACTTCAGCCTTCCCACTCTTTCTGCAATGTCGGTGACCTTTGACCGGCGTCTTATTTCCTCGTTTCTTATTCGGTCTCTCAAGGATACGCCCAACATTTGTCTCTCCATCGCTCGTTGAGTACACTTAAGTCTGTGGAGGCTTCTGGCAGTAAGTGACATGGTTTCGAGACCGTATGTTGTCACTGGAAAAACACAAGAATTGTACACTTTGGCTTTTAGGTTATTCGGAATTTCCCTGTTGCCGAATATGTACCTCAACTTTCCAAAAGCAGCCCAACTCAGCCCTATACGTCTTGGCAGTTCGGCGGTCTGATTTTCTTTACCCATTAAACATTTTCTTTGTACATTAAACATAATGAGAAATCAAATGTTCATGTTGTTTCTTTTGGTAAATTTCAATATGAATTGTATAATATATCATTTTACTGTTACACAGCAATGTCAGATTGTTCGTGGGCAGTGAAATCTGTGATGGACTAAATATAGTACAATAAAAGAATGAAGATGTAGTCCTAATCCCGCTGTTGTTAATGAAGAAACACCCACTCTTATCACACAACCATAATATGGTATATTATTTTGAATGTTATTTTTGTATTCCAGGTTGTTGTTTGTATTTTTTGCAGTTCTTGTATACATAAAAAAAATGTTGGCCTTCGTAGCTCATTTAGTTCGGACTCGGGTTCGATTCCCGGTGGAGACACAGTTTTAAATTGTGTTTTCAGTCTGGATCTGTGAGACGATAAATATCCAGACAAAATGTTATTGGGTGTGTGTTCAATTAATATTTGACATAGTACCTACCTGTTAGTTTCCCGAGAAACAATACATAAAACAAAAATTAAATAAAATGATCTTATCAAAATATGTTACTCTGAAACTTAATAATGTTTTACTAGCTTTAATGTCCCGCCGTTGGCCAAGAATGTAAAGTAGTGAAGGAATAAGCAATCGTTTTAGTAATACTGTCACACAATTTTTTTACTTAATTCGGATTTTGAAAAGTGGTTTGAAATTTGATTGAGTTAAGGCGTTTTAAAATGTTTAAGTGATGGCCACAACCCATTTTTTTTTATAAATTGCTACCAAGTGTGAATAAAGTATATACAATTTCAACACGCTTGGACTATGGAAATTGTTTTTGGAAATTGTAAAGAGAAAACGTTGTAAAGGGTTTAGTTTTGGCCACAAACCCCATTTTTAAATATTGTCATCGAAAGCAAATAATGTGTCATGAAAATTTACTAATAATAACGAAAAGATATATAACATGCAGTTCAAATCCGTTATCAGTAAAAATATTTGTATTTCGGTTTGTATATTAAAACAAAAGTTCCTGTGGCCAAACGTAAAAAGGGCGACATGTCCACGTATAATTTACAGAATCAAAGTTATGTTCGAGTCACGTAGGTATACGCGCTTGAAGGTCTCTCGCGTACGCGGCTTATCTGCAGATTTAAATAGCGAATTTATTGCGGTTTCCGTGCGCGGATAATTGAACATATATGCGAAATGTTACATAATTTAATTGCGACATAGGAGTTGAACCACCGCCACACTCGCAATCTCGTATAATTAGGGTTGTCTTCCGTCCCGTGTATACGAAACTCTGAATAGCGTCCCGTATCGCTACATGTCCCGTTTTTCGTCAAAATACGTAACTGAACAACTGAAGCGGACGTAGTATGTAAACATTTTTATGACTGAATGCTGAACTGGCAAGACATATTAAATGGATAGGATGTTCTGCTCGTGTTCCATATAACACGTCAACTGCCTCTGATTTCTAGACTGTCGATAGTATTCAAGGTATTCACATGTATCCATATTCCCACTGTGAGGACAAAAAACTGTAGTTTTTTGAATATGGATATAAGCGAAATGCACGGTTTATTTTTCACTGCGTATGAAATGCCAATATGATCAATACTTTCGATGGTGGTGCTGGAGGAGGATATTATAAAAAATCTCAATCCTTGAAGAGTTAGAAATCACAGAGCGTCTATCTATTCGGGTCAAGTAATGCG
Source organism: Molanna angustata (assembly GCA_963576475.1). Classification (NCBI taxonomy): domain Eukaryota; kingdom Metazoa; phylum Arthropoda; class Insecta; order Trichoptera; family Molannidae; genus Molanna; species Molanna angustata. The sequence continues at coordinate 26,353,041 of OY754975.1, forward strand.
GTTTAAAGTATTCTGGACATGAGGCAAGGAAAAATTTGGATAGTCAGGAAAATTATTAACGGTCGGAAATACTCCCGGAAGAAGAGCCAGAAGGAGGACACCAATATGATAAACCGACTAGACCAGACAACTCGAAGAAGCTAGGAATATAAGTAAAAAAGAGTGCACGGTGTGCTGCATAGTGATCGCGATCTTCAATAGCGAGATCTACGACCAATGAAAATATAGTTGAAGTACTGCATTTCGGCGCTAAATGTGTTAAAGCGTTTAGGGCATCGGGAGGTTTTTTAGCCTGTAGGGGCATTAATGTAGCCTGTCGCTATATACTAAAGCTTTTTAAGTAGTTAACTTTAAACTGAAATTAAAATAAGCAGCGAAGGATCTCACCGAAAAAAAAATGGAAAGACTCGGTTACTTACATATTTTATTTTATTTTGTATAGTTTTCGGGCAACTAACAGGTACTACGTCAAATATAAATTTATCAAGCACCCAATAACAAGTTGCCACATTCTGGAGGCTTACAATATTTATCATCTCATAGATCCAGACCGAAAACACACTTAAAAACTATGTCTCCACCGGGAATCGAACCCGAGACCTTTGGCTCAGCAGTCAGATATTCAACCAACTGAGTTACGAAGGCCGACAAATTGTAAATATACATAATGTATATTTAAAATTCACAATTAAATAAATATGAATAGGTACCACAATATCAACTTTCACATTAATAATTAAAGAACAATTAAATATTGAGCAAATTTCGAAATGTGCTTGGGACGAATTTACCTATTCGCCGCAGTATGAAATGTCCCCGATTGGTTCCTAGAAGTTATGGCAACCCTGGGTATAATGGTTCATTAATTAACCCCGTTACCCACCTCTTTGAATATGTGAATTATTTCTTGTGCAGTAGGGACAGCTATTAGCTACTTCTCTGAATATGTGACTTATTTCTTATGTAAAGGGGACAGCTGTTACCTCTTTGAATAATGTGTTTGAGTAATGTGACTATTTCTGGAGGCGCTAGAGACTTATATAACTCTTATTGGGATACATGTCGTGACGCCATCAGATAAAATGTGTGTATCTTGGGGTTATATCGATGTCTTCTTCTTCTTCCTCTTTTTGTAGATCTATGATCTATTTTATAGGTCCTGGGACGAGGTCCAGCTCTCCCTCCATCTCTATGATGGTCTTCCTGTTGGTCGGCGTCCCTCTGGTATCTCGCGCATTACAATCTTAGGCAGCCTTTCTGGATTCATCCACTTAACATGTTAATCTTAACATCCTCTTAACATGACTCTTAACATATACCCTATATAACGATGTGAAGCTATTAAATCTTCATGTATCAATGGGTCTTTTTTGACAAACAACGAGTATAAAAGAAAAAAAAAATGTATATTTATTAGTAGGCAGTTGTGGCTTAGTTGGTTAAATGTCTGACTGCTAAGCCGACGGTCCGGGTTCAAATTCCCAGTGGAGAAATAATTTTTGATTGTGAATTCAATCTTGATCTGAGAGACAGTTAATATCCTAGGTCTCCATAATGTAGCAACTTTTAATGGGTGCGTGTTAAATTAATATTTGACATAGTGCCTGTTCTTCTTCTTCGATGGCGCTACAGCCGAGCCTTGGCCTCCTTCAACTTTCGATTCCAACCCCGTCTGTTCTCAGCTAACGTCCTCTAGTTCGTAATGCTTAAGAGCTGCGCTGCATCCCTCCTCACCTCGTTCTCCCATCGCAACCTGGGTCTTCCTATTTTCCTTCTTCCTCCTGGATGACCAGTCATAATTCTGTTTGGAATTCGCACATTTGGCATTCTCTGAACATGTCCAGCCCAATATGTACCTATTATTATCATTGAAACATTCATTTCGGCGATCTACAGTATTATTCGAGGTGACAACAATAATAACATTATGTATAAAATATTACCCTTGCACCATTTGAACGCATAAAGAATAAATTTTAGTTTGACTTTTTATAACAATACCTACATCTTTTGATACCTCGTTTTAAATCTTAATTATGTTTTACAACTTGCATAATGGCTCGGATCACTCGTAGACGAGTGGATAGCCGTAAAACAATATAGAATAGAATGTCCAGCCCATCTCAATATCGATAGTCTTATATGTGTTGAGATAACTGGGTGATTCATAAATTCTGTACAGATCATCGTTTCGCCTTATACACCACTCTTCCCCAACTTTCACTGGACCGCATATGCGGCGGAGAACTTTCCTCTCAAATACATATGTCCAAAGCTTCAGCGGATTTTATTGTAGGGGAGGTACGCCTAAAAGTACGCACTTATCATACTTTAACCTATATTTAATTTACTATACGGATTTTGTTAAAGATTTTTATGTCAAATAAATGCCTCATTATTATATAAAGTCTAGCAGGAAATATGCAGCAATCGGTAAAATACCATCTACGCAATAGCGAAAAGAAAATGAAATGAAAAATGCGTACTCTTAGGTTGAACGTCCCTACGAGTACGCAGTTGAGTCCCTAAAAGTACGCAGGTGGTCAAATAGCTGCAAAGGAAATTTTAAATAAAACATTTTACATCGAAAAATAAATATTTTTATTTAAAAATGGAAATAAATATTTTTATTTAAAATGGAAATGCCTTATAAAAATATATTTTCATGTCAAAAAAGTGAAATGAAATACACTGTTTTTCTATTACAAGTTAAAAAAAATATTAATAAAACTTCATAGTTGCTTCATCTTTAGCCTACAGTAAAAATAGGATTAAACATAGTTTGTTTTATATAAACCGATATAATAAATTAAAAAATTAAAATTATATAAATAAACAAACTCAACTGTCTTTTTCATTCAATGGATTTCATAGCTACACATACCATCATGTCCCACAAGTGGTAGGCCGAGAGAACCGAGTCCCATATTTATGATATTATAAATTACATTCATAAAACAGACAATTCCATCCCTGTCGACTTTGTCTATTTTCGTTTCTTCGTTCTTCTGCGTGGCCAAAGCATCTTCGTTAGTAATTATGTTGACACAATATTACAATGTACCTACACATTCTAGAATATCTCTATGAAAAAAGTTTCCTTTTTTTCTTCTCTTGTTGCATCTAAAAAAACAATATTTTCATATAATAAAATAGTGAAATAACGATCTGGTAATAACAACTAGTATTTTAGTATTGAAATTCATCAAGTTCTATGTCTAATCTTTCGATGTGTCCCCAAGAGTACGCATGCGTACTTTTAAGGAAATATAAATGCGTATTCTTGTGGACATAACCTATTCGACATATTTTTTACCAACTTTTCAAAATGACGTTGACAGTTAACAAACTTGTGAACAATCTGAATTAACAATTATAATATATGTACATCTTTGGTAAAACAACAAAATTAAAACATCTTAATAATAAAGACACAGTACCTTAAGTCGTATGTCCAAAATATTAGATGAAAATGCAACTTTTCAATTTATTTCGTCTCTTGTCCAGATATGTCAAGCCAGTTGGCAGTAAGTATGAGTGCATGGAGAATACATGTTTGTCTATGGAATGGGACTATAAGTGTTGCCCGAAATAAACTATATTATGAGATATTGTCAATTCGTACTCTTATGGACTGCGTACTCTTAGGCGGACCTCCCCTAAGTGTCAACGTTTCGCACGCGTATGTAACCACAGTCCTATAAATAATAGTCTTTTATAGGATTATTTTGGTTTTCTTGTGGACGTTTCGAGACTTAAACACTGGCACTAAGGAGAAGTATGTCCTGTTACCTGCTGAGATTCTTTTCCTTGTTTCCTCCGCTTCCTCATTGCATTCCGTGATATGAGATCACAAGTATTTGAATTGATTGACAGATTCGAATGTGTGATTCTCTGCTAGCTGCACGTTTTCTCTTGTTCTATATTGTGCGTTTCGGCTTTGTATCGGCAATCTTTGTATCTTTTTGGCATAGTTGCCAGGTATTTGTTTGTTTCCTTATATACATATTTTTTTGTTTCAATAAAATACATTAATAAAATACAAAAATGCGATATTCAAAGGTGAGAAGAGATAGGTACTCGTTTTTTTAAATGTAAAACTGAATGAAATAAATAAAATACATTTAAAAAATATTGGATTTAACTTTTCGATCGTCAGTTCTTGGTGGAATCCCATTTAAATTTCTTAAAATTTTTAATAAATAAAAATAAAAAAACGTGTTTAAAAAAAATTTCACTATGTATCATAGATATAGTGGAATTGATTTATAACATGTTTTTTATTTTCTATTTATTAAAAATTTTAATAAATTTAAAATATATATATGATGAAGAATGCACCAAACAATGGAATCTAGACTTTTGTCATGTTAATAACTGAAATAGTCCAAATCTGAGTCTTCAAACTCACTTCATAAATTAAAAAAAAACTAAAGAAAGAATGTAATACCTGTTCCCAATTTCCTTTTCTTTTATTCTCCCTTCCCCCTTATTTTCCTCTCTTATTTTTTCTTCGTACTGAACGAGATGAACATAGCCAAAACGTAATACTCTTGCATTCTCAACAATGTATGTACATACATACATTTACCTACATTGTTGTATTTTTGTACTTGCTCGTACTATTGCATTTACTAGTGTGGTTGACTGGTAGAAGTCCGCCACATTATGTGATTTGTTTTGCATAATAAAAGAATTTTATTTTTATTATTATTATAATCATATTACATATAAAGAAATTGTCTTTAATTTAATTTTCCCTCACCAATAATGACAACGACCTTATGTTACTGGAACTTTATAAAGATTACTCGGATAGCGAATTGCCAGGAGCGAAATGACGATTTCAGGCACACATTACACAGAACGTGCTTAAATTTAAATGAGAAAGTGAACATTAAAATTATAATATCCATGTAATTTAACACTTTATTATTATAATCAAATGAACCGGAATCCTATATATTTCTACTGTAGGTACTTATAATATGCGAAGGATTTTATAGCTCATATTAAAAATAGTGTTGGGGAAAAATGTATTTTGGTCTACATTAAAAAAGACCAAGACCTAATTTTCTAATTCTTCTTCTTCTTCGTTTCCTCAATGCTGAGGGTCGTGATCTATGGGGCCGCTAATGGACAGAACTAGTCGCCTCCAGTCCTTTCTGCCCTCTGCAGCTCGCACCTTCGAATAAAGGTCGTTCCCGGTCATCTCCTTAATTTGGTCACACCATCGCGCAGAAGATCTGCCTCTACTTCTTTTGCCTGGTACACTTACTGTGATAATATTTTTTTCTCTGCTGGCGATGTGACCAAAGAAGCTCATTACCCGACGGCTGCATAATTTTCTAAATAAAAAATACAAATGTCTATATTATAAGACGAAGAATATCGCAAGAACGATAGTCAAATATTATATATGCATGATTTAAAATTGTTTTTGACTGTATGGTGAAAATATCAATACTTATTTCAATGTAATCGTTGTATTTCTAAGTATGAAAAACTCTTAGAAATGACAATCGATACATAAATTAAAAACGTACAAATAATCGGCTAATGTATTAAATAAATTTTTAGCTTACAATGTTGATTTGTTAGTATGTAAATAAGTCACATTTTATTGATGAAATAACATGAAATAATGAAGATTCTATTTATGTTGATCCAACATGTATTTCTTAAATTACTGTAGCACATCTCTACGACGCTTGATCATTCCTAGTCAATCACTTGCACCAACATAACGACACATCGCTTTTATATACGGCCGCCCGCGCTGCCAACCTTATTCGGGCCCTTCCAGTCCTGGGTACCGTTCGGAAAGACGCTCGGCGATCGCTCGGCGATGTTAGAGCGTCATCCTAAGCGTTCGGAATTCATCGAGCGATTCGCGCGGCGATTCACTCTGCCCGTTCGGAATCACGGTTGACTCGCACCAATGTCGCCCAAGTCGCTCGATGAAATAGTAGGGTGAATGTCGCTCCTGTCAAATTTTTAAATTTTTTGGCGGGAATTATGAATTTTCGCATAGTCTAAGTGACATTTTATTTGGCGGCAATTTATAATTTTTCACATAGTTGTCAGCACTTTTAGTTTGGTATGGTTTTATTTGTATTTATAATTTAATTTATTTAATTATTTATTTATTATTATTTACAAAAGTAAATTCAATGGATATGAATTCATACAAATTTATCATGGATAATAATGGTCAACCACAAAGAAATGTGGAAGGCCATTATTTTATACATCAACAGTAAGTGTATTTTGTTTTATGAAAATAATGCATTTTTAAATGAGTGGTTATCATTTTAAGGGAAACAAACAATTTTTGAATGCCCAAAACACGAAAAGCTCGTGAAAGCTATGCACACACAAGAAAAAATCGTAAATACTTACGAATAATACGAATTACTTGTCACAGCACGTTTAATACTTTTAAAATTAATAATTAATAAATTATTCTCTCGTTATTAAATGAAAACATCCGATAAACACCAAAACAAATTATACAACCACTATTTTACTATAATTTTTGACCAAAATGACACAACTAACCTTGTAATTTTAAATTTCCCGCGCCCGTGTAATTTTAAGTCACCCCAACATCGCTCAGTACCGTTCGGATTACACATCGCCCAAATGTCGCTCTCTTTGCAACTTCAGGTCGCACCAGTAGAGCGATTCACTCTGATTTAGAACGCGACCCTGTGACAGTTCTGTGACATTCTGTGAAATAAACACATTTTAACTAGTTAGTTTCTGTCATTATTGAATAAATTGTACGATTTGTTAAAAATCTCTTCAAAATACTTTTGGGGGGTAGGTGTCTTGACACATTTTACAACACGCTGATATACAGGGTGGCTCAAAAGAATCGATTAAAAAAAAGTAAGCCGTGTATCGAAAAAATGTTTATTAATTATTAAAGTACACAATTTGGGAATTTCTTTCTTAAAAATAATATCGTCCAAATGTAGACCTTCGCGTTCACAAAACTCATTTAATCGAACAGTAAATGATTCTAGAGTTTTCGTGTTTACAGAGTGGTAATCCATTTTAAATGAATAAATAAATAAATTTGTATTTTTCCACAAATATTTTTTATATTAACGACCGAACGTTTTCGCCAAGGTGACTTGGCATTTTCAAGGTCCAAACGAAACTAACCTAACACTTGCTAATCCAGGCTAATCTTCTAGACTTATAATCAGCAGTTTTTAATCTGTCGATTGAGACGGATTCTCATTTGTAGAATTCCATAATAGTTGATTAAAGGCTAATAAGCCGGAAGGTCATCAGTAGATAAAATAAAATTTTGCGGAATAAAATACGTTCATATTTTTTTTTTTTCATTTTTAGCAGTTATATTGAGAATGTTCTAAAAAATAATGAAATGATATTTTGATAACAAATAAAAATGCAATCATATGACATGTATGTAACTGTCTAGTAGGACTAAAATACTAATACATATTATTATAATGACTAAGAAAATCTTGGTATAACTTTGCTCATCACTAACCTCCACGGGTATTATTTAAGATCATAATATTTTTGTTGGAGCAATTGCTTTTTCATTAATGCGATAAACTTACAAAGAAATAAAAAGAAATGTCTTTAAATATTTAAATATGAGGGATAACTCTCCTTCATTACCTTTTTATTACCGAATGCAGAACTAGAGTCAGTTATTAAAAAATAACTTAAAGAATACAAAATTATAAACATTCATATAAATTCCAGTAAATATACCTACTTACTACCTACTTATATACGAAATTACATTAGATGGGTGTATAAAGGGTTTTTGTTTTATAAGACATGTATCTATAGCACTCAACTAGTTACTGAAGAATTTTAACTCACCGAACTGCGCTCGCGAAACAATACGTGTGTTATATTGAAAATGGGACAAAGTTATAATTAAATGTTGTATATTTCTATAAATTAATGTGTTATTACAATTCACTTAATTATATATATTTTTGAAATATTGCACGAGTAAATTATCTATATAACCGCGAGATACAAACAGCGTCTGTATTGTAGTCAAATCAAAATCGGACTGAGGCACACCATTCGTTTTTACGAAGAACGTACTGTCTGTCTCTCCGGGGATATACATAACTATAAGGATATCTACGTGTATCGGTCAAACCGTATACCACAATATGTTATTATTGAATCCCGATTGATAGTGGAATCATCGAGCGAAAATGGTACCATTGTACAACATCAGACACTGGCGTTGTTCAATCGTTCATAGTCCAAGTGCCAGTATTGTTCCCCAAGCCTGTGTAACGCAACGTACATGACACAAACGGTAAGGACAAAACAATTTCATCAATTTTAATGACATCTGTCGGAAGGTTCCCACCAACCTAGATGTCTGTTAAAGGAAGACGTGATTTCTAAAAGTATTCCGAAGTGAAGTACTTAAAAAAAATCACTCTTTTTACATACTTCATACCTGACGTGTTAATATAGCAATTTTCCACACATTGATCTCTGAAAACCACTAGTACTCGGGGTTCATATTATCCAATCTTTGAAGCCAGCTATGGTTTGCATTCGCAGAAAAATAAACCTTTATACTACGACGTACAACATAAGTCTAGCATTTTAAGACTTTAAGACTTTTTGTTAAAAATGTGATTCACTCGTATCTTCACATTCAGTGGACGGCGAGGCAGCTGTTTCCTCATAATTAGCTCTCTTTGTCACTTTAAGTGCAGTGTCTGCAAGGTTTTAGAGTTCTCGGGACTCTCCTTATGTTCTTCATGTGTTCTTTCAGAGTTTTGCAAGGAGTCGTTAATAGTCCCCATAAGCATAACGAGTGGTGGTAGAGAAAATACAGTCGCTGACTCTTGGTCTATTAAACTGTGTATACGTTTAATCAACTTTGGTCATAACTGTTGTTTTAAACACGTTAGAATTCTGCTAAAACTTTTACGTAAAAAAACTTTAATTCACATCTATTTTATTCAACTCAGATTAAATTTGTTAAAGTTATTCTTCGTCTTTGCAAAATTCAACGAGTAAGTGAACAAAACAGATCAAGGAGAATTGTGTGAACGGTAAGAAATCCATACCCACTGGTAAGTTGTAGAGAATCAAATAAAAATAAATATATCGTGCAGAAAAGAAAAATGTGTCCTTCCATCGTATGTGATCCGTCCCATATATTCAAAGGCGAACAAAGGATTTACTGCCAGCTGGTGTAGAATGGATGTTATTGAAAGTAACACATCTAGACAGGGCCCATTCGAGAACGCGAGGAATCTGAAGCAAAACAGAGTGAGTATTTAATTGATAAAAGCGATTTAATTTTATGCATATTCCGTTAGCCAAAATTCTCTCTCTTCGAATACTTTTCTCGATTAATTTGCATCCACGTATATTTTATCTCCGAGATCTTATTTGGATGATCATGCCAAAATTTTCTTGGCCGATTCCTACTTCTCGTTCTTTCTTTCCAGCTTTGTTTTGTTTCTTTCTATGAAGTCAAAACCATCTCATATAATTTATTTTCATCTTATTTACAATATTTTTTTCTATCATTCGTTTATGTATTAGGTATTTATATTCTCATCATACCTATTAAAATTTCGTCTAATTCCTTTTTTTACTTGATTCAATCTTCTAAAGTGCAATTCCGTACGTTTCTTTACAGCCAGATTCCTCCTAAGAATGGAGAGATCTGTATTTAAATATTATTCCGTTTTATTTAAAGTCTGCTCTTTCATCTATTATATTGAATAAATCCATGTATATTAATTAAAGTAATGAAAAATAATGTTTTGGTAATACTGTGTGTTCACATATTCGTCTTTGGAATATCAAGTGATAAGCCATTGGTTGTCATGGAATCGACGAGCCAATTGGATCGCGCCATAACGGGTGGAATTTCTTCGTTGTTTTTTTTTAATTAGATAAAAACGTGTCAACTGTATAATTGTGTACTTTTCTACCTGCTGCCGCATACCTATCTATTTTTAATTTCTCAGATTATCATATATTTCCACTTCAATCAATGTGTTGTTTTTTGCGCATAAACTTTAGTTTGTGATTGAACAGTGACTTGTGAATCAACATCCCGCGGGCGAATTGGACTCAAACATGTCGCTCGATCACACCTAGAGACCATTGGTAAGTCTCTTTGATTTGTTCTGTGGACAATAGGTATATGTGAGGGCGTTATATTATGTTCACCAAAAATATTCATTCCGCCTCTTAGGATCGTATTAGAAGAGTTATTTGAGAAAAATGTATGAAAAAGGCAAGGTACCGTACTTACTTACTTTGCGTATGGCATCGGCATCTGCTTGGCTCAAAGTCGAAACTCTGCTGTTAATAGCCAGTCGACCGCCGTTGAGACGAGTCTGTGGATGTCCTCCATCTCTCCCTCGAATCCGTGTAAGGTGCACTCCCCCACCAAATGTGCCACCGTCTGCGAGAATACTGCTTACGGGACTTCAACTTTTTCTTTCATTATTCTTAAATAACTCTCATAATACGACCCTTAATCTGTTTATTTCCTGTTCACCCAATACCCTAATTCAATCATTTCTACCCGCTATCCGCTTCAACTCAAAACGGCTTTTTACACGCCGATACAAATAATATTAAGAGAGAGCGAAAGCATTAAATTAAGGCTAGCGACAATACAGGCGCAACGGACGGAGCGCATCAGACGGATTTTAGAATTCTTTGTATAAGAATTCATACAAGTGCGTCCAATGATCGGCAGCGAACGGAGCCCATCAGACGGATTTTAGAATTCATTGTATAGGAATTCATACAAGTGCGTCCACTGATCGGCAGCGGACGGAGCGCGCGCATCGGATCGTCGGAATGGCGACGCCGTTGCTTGGAGAAGCAATAATTCGCTCAGATCTGTCTGTCATCTTTAGTTAAATTATATCGCCTTTTTTAAGGAAATTTCTCATTTAAATTGTTAAAACTATTAATTAAATAAACCACTACCTATAAAATAAATTCGAATCTTTGGATGCTTAGATATTTTTTATTCAGCAATCACGCAAAAACGGCTGAAAGATTTTGGATGAAAATTGTCAACAAATCCAAATGACAGTTGTGTCGGCAATCCGATTGGTGTATCTCTGTGGACCCACTGCCACAAACAAATCCGTCTGATGCTCTCCGCCTGTATGGACGCTAGCCTTTAAAATGCAAAATGAACACCAGGTTGGCAGGTAGGTACTTGATCTTGCCGTAATTTTGAAACAGTTCCAAAGAAAAATGTTGAGCAAGTTAAGTATTTATCCCCGTAATTGTTTGCCGCTGTCTTTAACCAATGTAGGTACTTTTCCCGGCGTATACTTATACTTCTCATACACTTACGGGAAGAGTTTCACTTGGCACATTCATGAATCGCTTTAGCCGTTCAAGTGGCTGAGAACTTTTTGTGTATTTTACAACCGAGCTATGGCGCTTCGAGGAAAACCTCACTCAGCCTTAACCAGCGTCAAACGTCGGAGCGAGTTTCGGTGATTATCGACAACGAAGTATGCAAAAGACTATAATATGAGAGATTGTAATCAAATATGATTTTTAAAAGCTGATTAAATTCAACTAATAATGCAGTCTACATTATTGCAGAGAAAATACAGATGAAAATTATGATGAAGTATTTTTATTAGCCTCGAAATCTATAAATTGATTTTCACCTACTTAAATGGTAGGCAGGTACTTATTTTAGAAAACCAAGAGTAATTATATTTAAATTTTGATGGCACCGATTAATGGTAAAATACCATTGCAAGGGCGCTTTTACTGATTTTTTGGCTCTGTGAAACAAAGAAGTGTCAAGGCCCTTGTATACCCTGGTTATACGGATGTACGCAAAAATATACCTACACTAAATTAACTTCTGTGATATACAACTTTTTTTTGTACAGAAAAGTTAAAATTAATAGTATTTAAGTAAAAACAATAAACTTTTAAATAGAAACTGTTTGCTCTTGCACACACACTTATTATTTTATCTGGTTATTTGGAAGAAATTGGCGAATGGTAATAAGTCCCCTTTTATTTTAACGTAGTCTTTTTTTCAAAATCCTGCAAGATTTTATGAAATAGTAATATTGTGAATGTCATTATATCTCGACAAATTTCGATAAAGATTGTTGTAGGTATTAAAGGGTTCCAATTTACAATCCTATATAAAGGTACATAATTAGTTTTTACTGTATATGTAAATACTAAACTCATTGCAGCGGACGAGAGTCAACCACTCTTATGAATACAATAAGTTCATTCATTAATTCACACCATCACGGCATATCCCACAATTTGGAGTAACCAACGACAGGTGTGCTTGTGTGCATAACCTTATAAAGTTAAGTACGACACATGCGTGTATGCCCACACACTAGTCTCGTCTCACCTAAGAAGACAACATTCAGAATGGATGGTGAACCTCATTACTGAACTATGTGAGATGTTATTGTTGCCTGTTGTATTTTCGATCACCCGGCTCACTTGGTACACCCGAAAGCGATGATAATAGAAAATAGTGGAAACACTATTTTAAGCCGGTACCTCAGAGCAAAACTAAGTATAGAAAAAAATAGGAACAAGTAATAGGTACCAAATGCAATTAAAAATTTCAGGAGATCAAATTAGTGGGTACAAGTAGATAAGATTTTAAAATTCAAAGATATTTTATTTCCAAAAAAATTGAGAATTCCCCATTGAATATAATTCCTCATTTCCGCCTGTGTTGAATGATTCAAGAATCCTAATTGATTTGATAGGAAAATTCACGTAGTGCCATTTCCTGTGGCACGTTCTTGGAGATATATAAGTATTGAAGAGCAACGTTCCCCTATGAAAGTGGATAAAGGAGAAAATGCCCTGTTATTCCATTTGCTCTCTTCAATGCATCCTATCTTTCTAATAGCCCCTATTATTTGATTTGCCAACACACACCACCCATCTCAGACGTATTATAAATACAAATCCTTCTTCGGGGAAATTCAATAATACAAATTCACTTGTGAACTCAATTTGTCGATATTCGTACGGTGGATGAATTCATAACGTATCTCATTTTCAAGTTTCGAAAATGTAATTAGACACAATTCAACCACAATAAATGTCGTGATAATTTCAATTTATAGTACCATTATTGTGAAATTGAAAACTTTTGAGGCTCTCTTATTTATTTCAGAAGTAATCTTTTAAATTAACATGAACATATACCTACCTAATTTTAATAAATTCTTTGTAAAAATGAAGAAATATCTTAAGTTACATGTGAATTTATATACCTATATATATTTTTTTTAATATTTTGTTCGTTAGGATTAATTATCTTTTGTGATTATTTTATATTTTTTATGATTTCCTTTATATTTTTGCTTGGGTTGTCAAGTTATTACATTTTTATGTTTTTATATCAGTGTACTCCTATGCATCTTCTTTAATACCTAGGTTAAGAATTATATAGTTTTAGTTGATTTGTATATTTTGTGAAATGTGACTCACTTCAAAACACGAAAAATTCTCTTTTTGATGTTGAGTCATATATAAATATGTTTAAATTTTGTTGTTTGTTATTGTAGAAAAAAATTCTACAACAAACGTCAAATCCCATACAAAAAAAAATTAGCGTTTGGCGATATCGTTAAGCGTTTTAAACTTGACTTAGGCCCAAGATGTGCGGTGTATAATGAGGTTATGTTATTAGCTTGCAAATGCAAAATATTCAATACTATTGTATTCATTGTTTTTTTTTAATATATATCATCATCGTTGTCCCATGTGTTTAGTTTAAATCAATAATAAAGTATTGCTGCCAAGTTTCAGAGTTCGCAGAGTGCTTTAATATGTTTTATAGATTACCAGATTAAACCGGTTTAGAATAGTGCTTCCACTCTTTTCTATTATTGTTTTCGAGTGTCCCGTAAGAGTCGAGTAATCGAAAATACAACAGGCAACGATAACATCTCACATTGTTCAGCAATGAGGTTCACCACCCATTCTGAATGTAGTGCCTTTTTTGGTTAAACGAGACTGGTGTGTGGGTATACATAGATGTGTTGTTCTCCCTTTTATAAGGCAATGCACACCCGCACACCTTTCGCTGGTTACCCCACATTGTGGGATATGCCGTGATGGTATGAGAGAGATTCTTTATTTATTTCTTTTATTTTATTTTATTCAATTGAGCACAGACACAGGCATGAATGCCCAAATATTTCAGCGCATATAGTTTATACATGGGAAGTACATAATAAAATAAGTATTTTATGTAGTTTCCTACCTACACTACATTATGCAGTGTGCGGAAGGTGCAGTGTCTATTTCATATGCATATAATTTTCATGTTTCGGATGGAAGTTAAATAGTTAGTTTAGAGTTGTAGATTCAAAGATTAAACAAATGAAACATAAGAATCGAATCATAATTAAACATGAGAAAATTAACAGAGAAGTTATACATTAATTTAAAGAAAAGAATAAAATTAAGAGATTACGAACTGGGATATTATGTGTTTTTTGAAAGTTAATTTGGAGTTTGAGAATACATATATAAATATTATTAATTTGACGAACCGAGTTGTACATTCTGATTAAGCGAGGAATGTATTAATTAATGTATTAATCATTATCTAATCTGTAAATATTGTATCATTGTGAATATTGTTTTGATATTTTTTAATAAGTAAATAGATAGGTACTTATAGAAAACCTTTCCGAGATCATGTTCGTAATGTTGGAATACGAAAAACATGTTGAAAAGAGGACATCGTTCGGTGAAATAGATCCAGAAAAAGACATTGGAGGGACCACGTAGTCAGGATGGACAGACTAGATAGATTTGCTTATATAGCAGGAAATGAAATCCTCTCTGGTCGCCGTCTACCCGGAAGACCACCCAAAAGATGCAGGGATAGTTGGACTTCGTCATCTAAGGATGCATACTTTTTGAATTACAGACCAATAGGTCTTCTAAACGAACAAGAAGATGATTGATACTTATTTTATTTGATGTACTTTCAACTATCCATTTTCATTGTTTCAATAGATTAATCTATTTATTTTAATCTTTCTTTACTAAATCATATGATGGTGCACACTGGCGAGTTTGCTGCCCGATAGTAATATCTATCAACCATCCATATCCATTTGTTGAGGTAATTTGGGTGTATGGTACATACATATGTATCAACGTTGGAAGATAGATTCAATTGTAGTAGCATTCATAATTTTCCTATGCCTATAATTTTTTAACGTTTGTCTCATTTTTAACCACGTTCTTATGTAGACATTACTAAATAAAAAATATTGACGATTTTTTTTTTATTATTATAGTCTTACAATGTAGAAAGTATAAACAATTCATCTTATCTCACGTTATTGTAAGAAAACATGCCGTGATGTAATGTGTATGTCTCCTTTTTCACAATAGTTGGGTTCCTTTAAATTTATTATATTTTGACGTAATTATATGGGACATGAAATAACTATTTTCTTGGAGAGTAAGTAGATAATACAATATTCCCTTTCGTATAGTTAAATTGTATCTAACAAAAACCCTCCAACTTCGTTGACTTAAATATTTAATGAGTTCACGGAATCCTACTCAATTATTCTCGGATCGTATATTTTACTTCGCAGACCAAACAATTCTACCTTTTTTCTGTTCGAAAATAGAAAAAAAAGGTTCTATCCTCATTTTACTGGCGTTTTACAGACAGACTGACATTCGCAAATTATTATATGGAAACGCAGAGAAACGGTCGAACATGGATTTATACGATGTACATAATATGTACCTACTACGATTGTAGCTATACAATGGTTATTGTTTGAAAGGTCTGAACTATCAAAGAAAAGTCTTATGAAAATTTAATAGTTGATACCATTCTCAATACCAGTAAATTAGTTATTTAAAAACATTAGGTAGGTACTAGTTTCAGGAGAGCACTCTTTCAACAAACACCTCCATACAACTAGCATTAATTTACATAAATCGAATATATATTTTTGATTGCATGTACGCAAACATTGGATTTTATTCCTTATCGGGAGTCAAATGATATTTTAAATTATATTTATTTATTAATTCTTTATTTTTTTTTATTTATTTTTTTTATTTATTTATTTGTTTATTTATTTATTTATTTATTTAGTTATTTATTTATTTATAAATTTATTTACTTATTTATTTATTTATTTATTTATTTATTTATTTATTTATTTATTTATTTATTTATTTATTTATTTATTTATTTATTTATTTATTTATTTATTTATTTATTTATTTATTTATTTATTTATTTATTTATTTATTTATTTATTTCCTTATTTATTTTTTTATTTATTTATTCATTTATTTATTTATTTAATTATTTATTTATTTATTTTTTTATTTAATTATTTATTTATTTCTTTAATTTTTTTTTATTTATTAAAAAAAGAGTACATCGACAGACATCCAGCTTACATGAGCTCGTATTTAAAAGTTTGTCAATAAAAATAGCATTTACATATATATCATCACGCCTTGTCCGAAGCAGGGGTAGGCAGAGGGAGCCGAGCGCCATATTATGCCTTTTTTTTAACCTAAATTCATGGCATTCTTTAGATCTATGTATCGTCTCTTACATGCTCGTCGATTGTTCAAGCTTGTTATGTTTCTTTCTTTCAAAATATAAATCACACGATCCCCTTTCTGACACACTTGTTTATTTTTTGGTCAATATACACACTGCACACTTGCTTTCGATGACGATTTATAAAAACGAGTGAGTTGTGTCCAATACTTGTCTCTTTCAAACGCTTATATTCAATTACATTTTGAACTATTTCCCATACTCTAGTCTTTCTTGAAGTATGTATACAAAATTGCTTTGTTTGAGAATTTATGAAAACGATTGGTTGTGGCCAACACTAAACTCGTTCCAATACTTATATTCAATTACATTTAAACCATTGTCCAATCTTTATAATTTCTCAGAAGTAAGAAAACAAAATATCTTAATATATTCAGTAATTTGGATTTTGGGTTTATAGTTTGGTACTCATTCTTCAACTACATATACTATCGCCATCGACAGTTGGATCTCATGTGTTACATGCAACTTATTATAAACCATAATCAGACATAATATTAGGGTTGATAGGTTGTATAGCGACATTTTCAGGGCCTAAACCATTGAAATGTGAAGTATCTGGATAGGTGAATTATTGCCAATTGAAGAATCGGTCGGTGCGTTTGTTGCATTTTATTTTGATCTATCAAATCATTTACAATTTACGCATTGATCTGCTTATTCTTTTTAGGAAGTGTAATAATAATAATTTAGTGTTGACATTTGTTGTACTTTATTGTTTTTAATATCACGAATAAATCAGTCATTGCTCTTAAAAAATTAAATTATATTATTAAAAAAAGTGTACAAATTAATGAATAATTATATTTATTTCTGACCATTATTAGTTGTCTAGAAGAACCTTCATGATAAACCCTACATTATTCGTAATTTTTTACACTAGATTTTAAAAAAAATCCGTGAGAATTTCTTTTATAAGATTTTGATAATGTACAAAAAAAAAGATAAATGGTCTTTGCGTGTTGAAGGCATTCTCCTTCTGTAACAATCCTGTCTTCCTTCGCAGGATATATCATGGCGTATTATCAGGTGAAGAATTGCCATACACTAGTACCTTATAATTCTATGACTGAGGTATATCACAAGAAAAGATACACCCATGAAATAATGAAAAGAGTTTCTCTTGCGGCTATTGCGGAGTATGAGATACCATTGATATTTATAAGACTCACTGATTTTCAAAATGAAATAGGTATTGATTGATATTAAAAGAGAAGTGGGACCATTGAATTATTCACTGCATCCAATTTATAATATATTGTAACAATTGCAGAGGAGAAATGAAGTTGAATTAATTTTTTTACTTTTGATTTACAATGATGCCTAGTTTTATGCGAAGAAAATTGTCAGGTAAATGCTCAACTCGGCTAAAACTAGTTTACAAAATTTAAGCAAGGTTAGAGTATGGGAAATGGTTTAAAATTTAATTGAATATACGAGTTTGAAAAAGTTTCATGTTGGACTCAACCCATTTGTTTTTATAAATCGTCATCAGAAGCAATTGTGTATATACTGACCAAAAACATAAACAAGTGTATAAGATATAGAGTGAATAGCAGGGGTCGCCCCAGAAAGGGAAATTTCTCACTGCCTACCCCTCTAGGGACATCACATGATGGTGTATATGTAAATGCTAGTTGTAATACATGGAGGCGTTTTTGAAATACACAAGTCGATGGGAGTATTCCTCCAAATTTTAAAAGGTATTTAAAAATTTATCAATGTTTGTTTGAAGTGATGGTCCAGCCTCCGTTAAGAGCGCCACCAGAAGAAAATAAGATTTTTTTACCGTTATTATTACTTGCAAATAATGGAAAATAAATCTTTTTATTTTTCAAATGTTCGTTTTAGATGCTAAAGATAACAAAATGATTGAAATAAATATGTATCCCTAAACATCTCACCATTATAGATCAATATGTTCCTTTCGTGACGTTTTTGTTATAATATTATGGTATGTACATTCTCCGTGTCACTTCCTACGCTATATAGGATTTCCTGTGGAATCTTTCAACAAAACAAGGATATAAATGACACCGTGTTACTATGAATTGTATAGTTTTGTGTCAACAACCAAACATGTTCCGGAATGTTTAATATTACCCATTCGGGGAAACATGACGTTTGATTTCAACAACAAATCTTCCAAGGAAAATTCCACATCCGGAAACTTTTACAGGTGATAATACCAGTTTAACTAATGTTACATTTGTACATGACTTATTTGTATGGGAAAATCACTTATTATCTTAATTGTATGGAGATACCAATTTTTCTATAAAAATTTATTTAAAAAGATATGTTTTTGGTTAACACTATGTATATAGTAAAATCAAACAGTTTAAATATTCAATGGTATTCTTGACACCGAGAAATAAATCCTAAAAATTTTGTATTAAAAAACTCTGGTTTAGGATCATTTACTATCTAAAAATCTAAATGCTCTGATTTTTATATATTTCTTCTCCTATCGTATTTTGTATAGTATTGGTCATACGCTGATCATTTCCAAAGGGCCCTAAATATTCAATTCACTTATGACATCAACAACCATGATGAAAACCTATAAAACTCATATCTCAAAAAATTTAAGAGTACCGTGGCAGATCCTTCTCTACCAATCTGCTTCAGTCAACAACATATCGTACAATATCACATACATATCGTACTACAATAGTTAACTAATTAAATACAATAATTAAATATAAAAAACTATTTTTATTCTAAACTAAATCAAACACATTATCCTTAAAACAGTATTCAAAATCTATATATAATTACATAATAATGTACACTGTAGCCCATGGGCTAGTAGAGTGGATACATCCATGTAGAAAACATCAGGTGATGGGTCTTAAAGATGGTAGGTAGTGGACTGTATTTTAAACGATCTCACCGATGCTTCTTTATTCCTGGTTCACTGATTATTTTTTCTGTGCACACATCCACTCGCAGTGGTCTTCAAACTTGTACTGATCCTTTTTAAACTTGACACTTATTGTCACCCAAAATTATTTTGACAAGTGACAATTCTCATAAATCGGTGAGGGGACAATGGCATGGAAAGGATTCAAAGGAAATATGCTTCTACAATCCATGTGACTTCAATGACACTTATTAGCATTTTATTGGTTTTTATATAGGTATGTATTCTTTTAATTATTGTTACTCGTAACCAATGTACTTGTAATTGAACTGATTATAAAAATAAATATTTAGTTTTCTCTTAGCAAAAATGTACCAAAAATAGGTTCACTAATATTTGAAATAAATCACTATCCCATTATACAATGTATGTTTCTATTTACACTTCAGTTTCTTAGTGTGTACATGTATTTTTATATCACAAAATACATAGCTGTTTTACACAGATTTACATGTTCGCTTTGAAAATAAATCGGATTGGGTTTTGCCGATCCGACAATATCACAAACATATCGATGTCAAACTTCGTACACGGTCGCATAATACACAATACACATGTCCCTTTTGTTATATTGACAAAGATATCACATCTACATACACATAATATCACATTTTTTTATCTTAGATATTCCTCAATTCAGATACAACAAATCTATTTCGATTCTTAATTTGGTACATGAAAATGTTTTTTTTTCGGTTGAAATATGTTTATATTAATATAAAATAAAATTAAAGATATACAATCGGTAAACATTAACAAAAAATAAACATCAGAAAACATTTGACAGTTGAGTTTTTGCTTCGAAACCGGTCATTACAAATAACTTGTTGTGAATAATATAATTTCTTTGTCGACTTATGGACAGAGAAATTTTCATTTCCTTGGAGAAAAAATTTTCAATTTGCTTCCAATTGAATTGAAGAAAACTACAAATTTAAACAGCTTTAAATGTGGATTAAAGAAGTGGGTAAATAAAACAGACAAGACAGTGATAAATAAACAACTCTACGTTAACATACAATGACACACACGCACACCTAAACAATATACCTATATAATTATAAGCTGCTTCAGAACAGGTTTTTAACCTAGTGAAGCAGTTCACATTCCGCATCTAGTTCTTAAGTATCTTTTTTTGTAAAAATATTGTATTGCTAAACATTGATTTGTACCTGTATATTATTTCTTATGTTACAAAAAAAATATAATAATAATAATAATGCTGAACATAACATGAGTTCGATTCCGAACGAATTAAAATTTTAATCAAATAAATGTCTTTAAAAACAAAAATATATTCACCAGGGAAGCAAGCGATGGAATCAAAACCCTCATGATAACCCATATCATGGAAATAATTATGTTATGGAATTCTATAATATCTAAAGATATTAAAGAACTTCATAAGATAATTATGTCCTTGTTATCATTATTGTTTTGATTAGATTTAATTTTTTGATCGAAAGTTCTTGATGGAATTTCATTAAAATTTCTTAATTTTATTACAAACAGTGGAATGAAGTTATAAAGGTTTTTTATTTTTAATGTTTATTAAAAATTTTAAGAAGTTATTGTTTTGATTCCATCGTTTGACCGGACTTGCCCCCCCTGAACTGTTACTAAACTACCATCATCATTGGCTCTACAGCCCGTTGTGGGCCTTGGCCTCCTTCAGAATCCTTCGCCATTCCTCCCTGCACTATGCGTCTCTCTTCCAGTTGGTAAGGCCCAGCGCTTGTATATCAGCCTCCACATCGTCCAGCCATCTCATTTTTGGTCTGCCTCTGCTTCTTCTTCCATCTGGTGTGGTGTTTAAAACCTTGTTGGGAGTACGATCATCACTCATCCTGTGGACATGGCCCAACCATTGCAGTTTTCTTATTTTAATGAACTGTACAATGTTAGGTTCGCCATGCAGTTCGCCTCTAATTCATGATTGAATCGTCTCCTCCACACTCTATTTTCGTTGACAGGACTAAATATTTTTCTGAGGACTTTCCTTTCAAATATCAGAAGTGTGTTTTCATCTCTTTTGGTCATTACCCAGCATTCAGCGCCATATGCAACGACTGGACGGAGGAGCGTTTTATAAAAGGTTGTTTTGGTTTTTCTACCGAGCAATTTGGACATCAGATCACTAAACTACATATCGTCTGCTGACAGGAAAAAGTCACTAACTGCCTATTTTGGCAAAATTGAGTTAACTATGCTATCATATTCACCAAAACACACTTTACATCTGGAAAAAAAATTATCTTCATATCAGGTCCCGTTGCGGAGGTTTTTCGGAAAAATATTCATTATCTGCATTTTTTTTCAATTATGCCGTCTGGAAAAAGTCATTATCGTTGTAATGAAGTCTTTTTTTGACATATTTTTGTATTTAACTACCAACATTCGAAAATTTTAACACATTAACTAAAAAAAATAATTTTCGATAAATACATAGCATCACATCCTAACTGGGTAGGCAGAGAGAAAAGAACGCCATTGTTGTCTATCCCGGATTGCATTAATCGCCTTATTTACATTGATACATCATCTCAACATTTTAGTCTGTTATTCTCATACATCAACCCATGCATGTCCCTAACGGGGTAGGCAGAGAGAACCAAACACTATATTTTTATATCCTGGAACACATACATCGCCTCATCAATATTATAAATCATTATTACATGTTCATCTTTTTATCAAGTTTCTTAGATTTCTTTCTTTCAGAATTTCGTTCGTATGGTCGAACCAGCATAAATAATATTTATATTGTAGTGATATACCTACCAGAAAAACTGCATTCCTGGTACAATATCTCTTAGGTATCAGTAAATACAGGAGAGAGAGAAGGTGTTTGCCTGACACTGTTCATTTACAGCACAAGTTAATGCTTAAATTTGGGTATTATGAGGATGCATAAATGTACCTACTTGTTAAACGAACATATTCGTTCTTTAAAAAAAAACTATATTTTTACATGTATTGTTGATATTGACGCTATTTAAGGTTTAGAATTCATAATATGATTTAGAACAAACCCAGGTTTAATATTGGTTAATTCATAAAAAAATATATAAGACAGAAAATAGAAGTTGATCTGAATATCGTCTGAAAATGTGAGCAAATACCTAAATTTCTATTAATTTTAAAGTCAAGAAAAAAATTTAGAGGTCCTGGGCACAATAGGTACCTTTCATTTGAAACATCTGAAATATTCATAATAGGTACCTACTGATAAAATTAGAATATTAGAAGAATACAAAAAGTTTGGAAGAAATTGCAAAATGGCAATAAACTCACCACTTGAGCAGGTTGCAAAGAAGTGATTAAAATTTGAATTTTTTTATGAAAGCATTATAATGAGTTTTGCCACATAGAAATATTACATACAATCTCACACAGTATGGCAGATGAGCCGTCAGGAAAATCTCATTATATGCAATTTTGTGTTTTTTTCATTCCCTATGAGTTTTTGTCAAATTTGAACATCAAATATAGTAAGATTAGGCTACTTTTTATATATATTGAAAAATTCATGACAATCTATAAACAATTAAAGAAGTTATGAGAGTTAATATTGCCGAAAAACTTTGACAGCCATTATCTCGAAAACATGTTTGTCGCAGTTAGTGACATTTTCCTGTCAGCAGACGATATATCCATTTTATAATACACTAGTGATGTTCTTTTGTCATTTTAATTGCCTTTATTTTATTCAATCAAACAATAAATTAAAGGCAGTTAAAATACATTCAATTCATTAATTTGAATTTTTTGTTCAAATTCTAGTGTAATTTCAGTATAATCTTTTAATATGTAATTTTCAAAATAAAACAATTCAAAAAAATACCAAAAGGGTTAAAGGAACAATAAATTAAAACAAATGATTTGAAACGTATAGATGAGTATAAATAATTCAAATTGTACTTTGATTAAAAATATAACTTATATTCAAGACTTCAGCAACACTACATAAGCTACATACCTAATCTTCATTATCTTACAGATTAGTTGGAAGAAATTGCCGTGCGACATTAAACTCGCCCCTTGCGCAGGGTGCAAGGAAGTGTTAATTATTATTATAAAATATAGGTGTGATAAATTCAAATATATGAGAAGCATTCATTTCCACTCCATTTAATACGTTCATGAGTATACCAATGTTTCAGTACTTAATCTTTTTTTGTTAACATATTAATACGAAACTTATATTTATAAATAACTTAAAATATCTACATATGATAGATATAGTGATGAGAAAATGCAAGACCATGATCAGGATGGTCTTCGTCTTGTTTATCCAGTATTGTTCTAGCAAATCTTGAAAATAAGTATTTCAAAAAATATTTTTAAAACTATTTATTTTTGCAAAGGGTCAATATATAGTAAAATTTTGATGGAAGGTTAATAAATACTTACTTTTAAATTAATGATAACATGTACCTAACTAGGTTTAATAAACTAGATTTATGTTTTGCAAACCTATGCCCCGTTCCACCATTGAACTTTTCAACTTTTCACTTTTCGCTTTGCGATTTGAGAATTTCGCAAAGTGCAAAGCGTTCGCGTTCCACGAAAAAAAATGGTCACTTTGCGGCGTCGCCAAACATTTTCAAAGTCTTTTCAATTGACGCTAGCGACACCTAGTGATAACTTAGTAGTACCGAGTGTTTCGCGCGTAGCGTACACGATCATTTGACACCGTTCGTTCTTGTCTGTTCTGTGATTTCGTTGTTGTTGTTAGAAAATGAGCCGGAAAGACAATATTAAGAAAAAAATAGCCGTGTTGGAGATAATGAAAAGAAAGGAGTTATTTTTGGAGTAATTAGTGACACTATCACTAATACAGTGAAACAACAGGTGCTTCACTGAATTATTTGCTGTTGAGGAGACAATCATTTGCTTCTCTTAGTGCTGTTCTGTACCTTAAAATATGTGTAAATGAGTAGGGAAATAATCATATAAACTTAGAAAAAGCGGACATAATAATCACATAAACATAGTTTAAATTACCTAAAAAAATCAGAATAAATAGTGTACTTAATCAAGACATATTCACACTGAGTGCTATTTATGCGAAAATATTCGAGGAACTGCGTGGGTAAAATATTTTCGAAATTTATCTTTTCTCTATAATTTCTTACAACCCCGTCTTCCTAATCCCTTTCTTACAATAATTTATGAAAAATTTTATAGTAAATTTACTCAAAAATTCTAAACAAACAACTTCTACTTTCACAACTCGACAAATGGCAAATTTGAAATGTCAAAATATTCTTTTCAATTCATTCGCAAGGTTTGCAAAGTTTTTTATGAAAAGTAGCGATGGTGGAACAGAACGGCTTATTTGCTTTGCAATAGGCGTCTACTTTTCGCTTTGCACATTGCAACTTTCACTTTGCGAAAAAATGTAATGGTGGAACGAAAACAAGCCGACGAATTGCAAAGTGCAAAGCGCAAAGTTGAAAAGTACGATGGTGGAACAGGGCACTAGTTTCGGTCTTGCGATGATACGAAAATTTTATGTAAGACCATGACCAAAACTCGTAAGACTTTTGTACGTCACTAGAAGTGCACTGCAATGATTTCAGGAATGCTATTTTAAAATACCAATGTTTGTAATACGAATTCTCGAATCGATCTGACGAAAATGAATGTTGCATGCTGAATAATTAAAATCGATATCCGCTCGAACTAAAAGCTTGTTTGCTTGATAACATAAAACTTTATAATATAAAACATGCGAAGTTCAGCATCCGAAACGCAGCATGGATATTTCATTGTGAAGATACAAATAGACAACCGTGTCCGTTAAACCGTAAGTCCAGCCCTAGACACACCAATAAGATGGACAAAAAGGGAATGGAGAACGAAGAAGCTAAATTGTATTTCATCTCGTTTTATTTTCCTGAATATTTCCCCGTAATATAATACTTCTTTTCTGTACGTTTTGGAATACAATCAAGTTATGCATGCCGTGCTTATGTACTTTTCTACCCTCGGATATGAATGCGCATTTTCTAATGCAAATCTTCAGATCCGCCTACGTATAATATAGTCAATCGTTGCATGAAAATAAAGAATAAAATTTCTGTAATACAATATTTGTGAGCGCAATCAAACTATGTCCGTTAATTCATTTACACAATTCTTCTTCTTCTGTATAGCTTTACAACCCTTGACGGGTCTTAGCTGCCTCCAATATCAGTCGCAACCATTTTCTATCCAGAGCGACAGTCGTCCAGTTCACACCAAACACTCTGCAATCGACTCCAGCCAGCTAGCTAATTTTCGGCCTTCACAACTAGTCTTCTTCCCACTGGATTAGCAGTCATAACATTCTTTACCGATTCCCCGTCTAATATTCGAAGTAGTGCGATCTTGACATAACGTACTTCGCTTATATCATCATACAGCTGATAGAGATCGGCATTTTGTCTTCTCCTCCAGACACCGTTCTCACAAACTGGACCATATATGTGTCAGAGGATGTGTGCGATATCGGCAAAAGAACAGATTGGACAAGATGGAAAATGAAAGAGTGGACTTACTGTGCCATCTCCTTTCTTTTCATCCTTTTCTCTGTCGCGTTAGTTCTTCCTTCTCGGCACTAGTTCAACAAAATATATTCACTAATAAATTGTCTGTAAGAATATAATGAATACGTGCGATGCCGCGAACGTATGTAAATGGTTTTTATATGAATTGCGCACGGCGCTTGTATGACACGAGATGTGTGTTGAGACGCGTATTTGCGAGACTGAAGAACGTGGTTGGCTCGCGCGCGGACAGAGGCGAGATTATTGTTGCCACGTTCTGGTATGGATGCAGGTATAATGAGGTTTAAGTATGTCAGGAAGATGAGGATAGGTACAAAAAAGGAATTATCTTTCATCTGCGCCAACAGAGGATGTGCCTTTCAAATATGTCTTTTTTCACTGGGGCTTACATACGTTCATGGCTTGTCTTATCTTAAAAATGTATAACACAGTATCTACTTGATTATAATCCAATCTTCATCTTTCTCTACATTTAATAACGAAAATTCGTTAATATCAACATTTAGTATGAAATTGTCTTTATTGTTGTATAAATTAATATTAATATTTTATTAATTTAACCTCAAAGATTGCTAAAATCTGAAGCTGATCTTAATTTTACTGTTATCAACTATTGTGGTTACAGCAGGCATGAATTTGTTTTTTTTTCATTAATTATTATACTCTTCATACCTTCAATGATAATACATATAACACAAAAATATGAGTAGTATTTGATGTGACAAAAAAATTTTCCACAACCTAAAAATTTGTAGGCATCAACAACCAGTGGAGGAAAAGAGTTTGTTGTGGTTACAACAGGTATGCATTTGGTTTGATTTTCATTAATTATAAAAAAAAATTTAAAAAATTAATTAAATTTCATTAATATTAAAAATAAAAAAAAAATTATTACACCCATTTTCATACATACAATACTATGCATACCGTCAATGAAAATACATACCTTCATACATATATCACACTAAAATATTAATATGAGTAGTATTTGATTGTAACCATGGAAACGAAAATCAAAAAATATTGGAAAATTTACTAAAATTTACTTTTGATTTTTGATTTAAATATCGTTAATTTGGTATGTATGACAGAGTTAGGTCATTTTTTATCACCATTATTGTGTATTGGTTTATCACATTTTTTTTATTTTTTTATAAAACTTAATTAATAGTTTAAGATATACCTTATTTCTATATACCTTAGTTATTATATTCTCTATTTTTTCATTAAGGATTCCGGGAAAAAGAATTGTAAAAGTTAGGTAGGTACATTTAATTTATTTTTAAATATATTTCAAAGCTTTTCATGTGTTTTTTTTATGTTTTTTTTATTCGTTTCATATTTACTTGTCTGTACTTGTTTCTCTGTTTCTAATGCTTTAACGAATAGCATTTATTAAAAATTTGTTTCTTAGATCCATATCAGCACCCATGGGAGAAGTTTAAAGTCCAGAGGTCACTCCGAATGTTAAGAACGTTTATTTAGGATGCTAATCTTCTCCAACTAAGTCTCACAAGGGTCTCAAAGATGGACTACGAATTCCGATCATTGCACTAAGTTACTATCTGCCTTTCAAGTGTTCTCAAAACTTTTAGAGTGACTATAATTTCGATTCGTTTTTATAAAAAAATGCAAGTAGGTATGTAAATTGATATATTTTATATGAATTGAATACCTGATGCGGTCTCCAGTAATTATTATTCAAGTACACACAGCATAACTTCTCTATCTTCTTCTTTTTTTATATAGACCTTTAGGTCTGTTTTTAAGAGGCATACTTCTGCGAAGAGGACTCCCAGCAATCCCTCCATCTTTTAGGCGGTCTACCGCCAAATTGGTTCCGTGATAATATATAATATCATAGTTTAAAATGTATACTTTTGATAAAAATTGACTCCTGTGGCATAGTAGTTGACGTATGTACAGGCGACTTGATTTAAATCCATGCAATGTAAATATTTCCCATGTAATTCTTGCTTCTACAGTAACTTGAACATGGCGCAAAGAAGTGTTTGTGACATAATTATTTTCAAATAAAAAAAGAAATACTCTGCTGGTTTTAGGTTAGTTCCACTTCTAATTAGAATGTCCCGTCTCCTGACGTTTATTCTGCAATAACTAAATTTATCTTGATCAACGGTATACTTACTTAACGTGCCCAGTTGTTTTCTGGCAACGAAAGGATTGGCCGACTTTTGATCGATTCCAGGGGGCGCCAGATTGCTTTGTTCTTTTAAGTTTACATTGTTCACTAAGCTAGATGTTTTTTAACAGATTTTTAATTATCTCAATAGAGACGAAGTTGGAATATTTACTGTAGGAGAACCGGGAAATCCTGTCGACCTGTCATCGGCTGGTTTACGTGATCACTTTATGCGCTTGCGCAACGTTCACCAATTATGCCTTTTTAATGAGATCCCTATCAATTCAATTTTGAAAGTTCTATATATTGTAGTACTGAAATTCTTTTCGCTTGAAAATAAGGAATTTTTACTACAGCCATCTATGGGTGAAATTATGAAAAACAATCATATTATTTTTATTTATTTTGTTGGAACGCCATCTATTGAGAGAATTGGTTTTTTTGTAAATAATGAAAGCTACAATTCTTATATCTGAGGTGACAATGCATTTTTCGCATAGAAGTCACCCCTGAATTTCGCCAGACTTATAAGGTCATTTTTGTCTTATTTACCTACTTGTACCAATGTGTAAGTAATCGAATATTTTTATTATTGCATAAGCGCAAACATTGGATTTTTTTCCCTGTCGGGAGTCAAAGATATTTTTTAACAGATTTTTAATTATCTCAATAGAGACGAAGTTGGAATATTTACTGTAGGAGAACCGGGAAATCAAGGCACCTACAGGGCTTACGACCTGTCATCGGCTGGATTACGTGCCTTGATTTCCCGGTTCTCCTACAGTAAATATTCCAACTTCGTCTCTATTGAGATAATTAAAAATCTGTTAAAAAATATCTTTGACTCCCGACAGGGAAAAAAATCCAATGTTTGCGCTTATGCAATAATAAAAATATTCGATTACTAGATGTTTTTATTTATTCTTTCCTATATTTCGCAATCCTTCGTGGAGGCTCCATTCTTGCTCTTAATAGTATTAATATTTAAGACTTTACATTCGTTAACATTTTTTTCCTCCTTCTTTTCTTGACCCTCTATTCCAGTTTATCCAGGGACGGGCCTCCTTATACGTAAGGGCCAGGATCTTCTGTCCTGAGTTGTTACAATGGTAACTCTCTGAGCCACCAGCTCCTTCTCAATACTGGACCACCATGTTTCTGTGGGTCTGCCTCTACCCTTAGGTCTAGCTAGGATTTTGAGCGCATCTTTATTGAATAATTTTCATCTCTGCACCTCACGTGACCTTAGCATCTCATCCTGCTTTCTTTCAGCTTTTCAGTCCCTCTAACTTACGCATTGCGGATTCTGTCTATCCGTGTTACACAACCTGCCCAGCGCAGCATTTTCGTTTCAGTTATATATGTAACTGTTGCTCAAGCTTTTTGGATGTTGTCCAGCACTCTGCGCCGTACATCATTGTAGGTCTTATCACTGTTTTATCCCTTACTTTTTGTTTTAATACATAGGCATCCTTGTATCTTTATAACATCTTGTTTACGTTTTTTTTTCCATTTGGCACAAATCACTCTTTTTATGGTGAGTTTTCTTATATTATATAAAAAATACTACGACGTTAAACAATTAAAAAAAAATTATTCATAGCTTGTTTCATTATTTAATTTTATTTTCATTTTGAAACGGACCAGTTAAATAAAATTGATGGTCACCACAATTTCTACTTGTCTTGTAAGAACCATTAAGTTGGCGTTTGTTTAATGTGGGGATTTATCTTAACTTCTGACCCGGTCAGTAGTATCTATGGTTAACGAGGAATGAGCACAAAGTACTCAAACTTCTTCTTCCTCTTCTCTTTCTTGTTAACTTCAACTTGCCCGGCTGGGCTGTGTATTTAAACAATCTATATTTTCTCAAGTCGATCCATTCACACCATAATACACAAAGCATTCAATTATACGGAGGAACTATTAACATTATTTCAATAGATTTACTTTTTAATGAAAACCGTGTTCGGATTCATATTGTGTTAAACGTAGATAAGAAAAAAGTTTTCTTATGTTATTTGACGTTTTTTAATGACAACTTATATTATTCTTCTTCCTCAGCCGTTTTCAATCCATCGTTGGACATTGTTCCTCCACATGTCTCTATTCCGGGCATATTGCATCCAATTTACTCCCACAGTTTTTCTGATGTCATCCGACCATCTAGCCTGTGGTCTTCCCACACTCCTTCATCCCGTTCTAGGTTGCCATTCTAGGAGTTTTTTTTCCATCGTTGGTCAGTACATCTGGCAATATAACCTGCCCAGCTCCACTATAGGGTAGCCGTCCTTTCAGCTACGTCCATAGCTTTAGTTTTCTTTCTTATCCATTTGTTTGTCTTCTGATCTCTCGATGAAATGCCCAGCATCTCTCTATGCCTCTCTGCATAACTAACAACTTTTGCACAATTCGCTTCGTTAGGACTAGCGTTTCTGTTCAATTTATATTCAATTGATAATGCAAATCCTTCAAAATATTTACTTACACCCTGTGCTATTGAAGAAAATATTGCCAAATTTAAAATTAAACTAACCAAAGTCTCTAACCCATAATATTTTAAACCATGACGGCCAGACTCGAAACCGAACATCTTTGGACTTTGAAGTCCTTGGGTTAAAAATAAAAACAAAATTCTGTTTTAATAATTGAAATTTAAAGGCATAATTGGTGAACGTTGGTGAACGTTATTGGTGAACGTTAATTGGTGAACGTTAACGTTAATTGGTGAACCATAATTTGGTGAACCATAATTGGTGAACCATATTGGTGAACCATAATTGGTGAACGTTAAAAAGGCATAATTGGTGAACGTTGCGCAAGCGCATAAAGTGATCACGTAAACCAGCCGATGACAGGTCGTAAGCCCTGTAGGTGCCTTGATTTCCCGGTTCTCCTACAATAAATATTCCAACTTTGTCTCTATTGAGATAATTAAAAATCTGAAATTTAATGTTTTTCAGCGGAATTCTGGTTCTAACATCAAAATATATTTCTCGATGTAGGGTTGTTCTTAAAAATACACGTCGAAAACAATAACAGTTTCCACTTAGGTATCCACGTCTTCCGCCTTTATTTCTGCAAATGCCGCGAAACTTTATCTGTCTGGTAAATAAACGATATTATGATCCTTCGGTAATTATAAGTAACGACGTGTGTCAGTTCACTACCGTGTTATGATTTAAAGTTAACCTTAGTTAATATCTCGTTTCCCGCCCTTGTCATCGCGAAACAGGATATCCGGTCCCCGTTCAGCCCGCCCCGCCCCCCTGCCTCCCCCCCCCCGTCCCTCATCCGTGTATCCGGCGGGTAACGAGATAGTTCCGACAAAATTCCAACAACAATAAACTTTTATCCGTAATCAATCTTAATTAGGCGCCGCAGAACTCGCTGTACGCTGTACACATCCAAAGGCTTAAACCGAGGCCACACGGATATAAACAGACTGTAATCGGGTTCAATCTGTTGAATTTCAAATATCTGAATGATCAAAAGCGGGATATTTGCAAAATTATCATTGAATTCAAACACAGTGCACTCGTGTCTTAACGGCTTCGACAGCTATCCAAGCAGTAGTAGTATCATACGTACTTTTCGAAATTTCTTTGTTTTCAAAAGATTGTTTTCAGGTTTTACATCTCCTACTTAACTTAAAATAAGATTTTCATCTAATATGAAATGATACTTACTAACCCAAATGCCAAAATATAATTTATTAATATTATTAGAATTATAATAAAAACAAACATATATAATAAACAAACATGTTTCTGTTGAACCAACTACAGCGGTGACCCCGATATGATTAAATTCAAATCATAATATTTTGTTTGAATACAACACAAACCCGAACTTTAATGATTCTTCGTTGATATTTTACCTAAATGGACCATTATTAGAAAATATTTCTCAAACCTTTACAGTTTCCTTACTTTTCTCCATTATTGTCACGCTTTGATCGGAATTCTCCCGTTATATTTTTTTAAGTAGCTTCACGTGGTATAATTTTAGATTCTGTAAGAGGCCTCCATAATAGTGTTTCATGCTCAATAAACTTAATATTTCTTTTTGAGTGTGCTGTTCCGGTTTGGCAAAGTAAAAACTAGTACGACCATATATATAATTGCATTATTAGACAATTTTATGAAAAGACCGATGGATATGGATGGGGCCCAGAGGACCAGGTAGATCATTGACCACCTGGATGTCCACATTAACCAGAGATCTCGAGGAGGAAAGGCTTCATTTTGAGGACGCAGAGGAAAAAAGGAGGATCAGAACTATGAGAGCCTACCCCAAGTAAATGGTACAAAAGCTAGGGCAAAGAAGAATATAGTACAAATAACCTGTATTAAAAGATGCATAGAATTAAATGGAGTGTTAGGGATGTAGCGACGTCATGCACCACAATCAACATACCTACGTCATTTGTCGGACGACCTCGCATCTCAATTGGATTGATGAAGATGGCCATCAGTTCCTGAACCGAATATGCAACGCGGTTCGCCATTCGCCCATCAGCCGACCAGACGATAACAGTGTTAACTAAAGAAATAATTATAAAATTTATACCGACCCAAACATCGCGAACATCTGTAAATTTATCAAGTATAATATTGTAACTTATTTAAATCAAAAATAGATATAAATTACGTAAGTAATATTTTAATATGAAACCCTTCATCACTCAATTACTATTTTTATTTCTACTAATTAACTGATTATCAAATTGCAATATCTTATATAGTTATGTATGTTATTGGGAAGTAATTTGAACACGCACATTAAAATCACAACCTTCTAATATATTATATTCCTAATTAAATAACAACTCCAATAGTATTCATACCTATAGGGACAAATTGCCGAATGCATCTCGGGATACACGAATTGTGGACTGTATAAAAATAGTAGAATTTATTATGTCACAGGGTATGTATATACCTACCGGTGTAATTATACACAAAGGAGTAAAAGGATAATCAAAGGGCTCACCAATCCTTTCTTCTTCATCTGGTCAATACGATGCATCTTAGCACTGATTTCCCAATATTTTAACAATAGAGTAATTTAAGAAGAACATTGATCGAATTATCAACAATAGCTGCTGGCGATTAGCGAACGACGACTGATTGCCCTTCAATATTGGACAGGTAAGGTACACAGAGGGGTTCTTCGATAATTTCGGCGCGCAAATTCAAACAACTGAAACACAACCGGACATGGGGAAAATAATATACAAAAAAATGATTGGTTGGCATTCGATTCCTTCTGTTAACCCCGTGAGAGACAAGGCATGTTTGCAAGTAATCCGTATTGAAATCACGTAAACGCAAATCTACAATTTCCATAAAAGTAGAGTAAAAATCATACAAGAAGGAATGTATCTACATACATACATAGGTACAATGTGAATGCCTTGTTACGATATTTTGGGTTTGAATTCCGAATTTTATATGTTGCTGGGCTGGATGGCCTTTTGTGAGGTCAAATGGAAATTCAATATGTATTTAGGTACTTACCTTTACTACTGAGAGGTTTCGTCATTATTAGAAGTGAATAGGTACCTACATAAAAATATTGATGAGGTTTAACATAACCCGATAAATTTGAGTGATAACCTGAAATTTTAAAAGACACCACAAATTATTATGAATCTGAATTAATATAATATGTGTAAAAATCTAAAAATATTTTTTTTCAAGACCTTTTTTATGGGTAAATAAAATCAAACTTAATCTCCTTCGTCACAAAACACATTGTCAATTATATGATATTTATACCTTTAAAAAAACATAAAAATTATATTCTAAAATATCGAAGTATTTTTACTTTGTGATATATTTCGACAAAAAATAGCCTGATGTGAGAATGGTTAGTTCCAAAACTAGTCGCATAGTTTCAACAATAATTAAAAAGTGAATGACATACTAATTCTTAATAATACTAGTTGCATGTGACACATGAGATCCAACTGTCGTTGGCGATACTATGCATAGTTGAAGGATACGTACCAAACTATAAGCATTTAAACACAAATTAATAAATATTTAAAGATATTTTGTTTTTTATATAAAACATATAGGTATGTGTCAGGATAGGATAGTATGAAGGTCAGTCTGTTTTTCCTTCCCAGAATATGAAAACAGCATGATGTATGTTTGTAGATTAAGTAGGTATCAAGCTATTCAGTGAGATATTGTGTTGTGTTTAAATTGTATAGAAAAAAAAACAGTATGTTTACTGCCTTAAAAATTGTATGAAACGATGTCATCACTGAATTCAATTTTTATCAAAATTGTTAAGAACAGTTTGAGATGTACTTCTACAATGTTCATATTGTTTATAGGAAATTAAATTATCTAGTTGAGTTGTTTTGGGTTTTTTCGATATTTCCAAAAACTTTAGAAATATAGGCATAAATTTATCATGAAAAAAAGAAACTCGGTAATTTTTGTGAAAAAAAGAAATTAGAGATTTTGTATTTGTCTATATTTATACCAATTTTCAGGCTTCTACCTTATATGGTTTTTGAGATATATGGAAAAATAAAGTAAAAATTCAAAAGTTGATAACCCCTGACTGAAAAAACACACACATACACACACACACACACACACACACACACACACACACACACACACACACACACACACACACACACACACACACACACACACACACACACAGAGACACACATAAAACACAGAAAATGTTCTACTTCAAATTCTAAATTTATCCATACATAGAACAGATATGCTACGAAGCCTCTAAGTTGGTGTTTTTGGCATGCAAAAAGTCCACTACGAAGGAACATTTTGTATACAAAAAGTTCCTTCATTAACATTTGTATACTAAATGTTCCTTCATACACTCGTCTTGGCTTAATACTGTCGATTCATTAAGATTATTAAATTCTCTTGAACGAATCGACAGTTGGAATACAAAAATACTTTTAGCGAGAAATTCTCCAAATAATCTTTGTCTATAAATGACAATACCAACAAAGTGTAATAATAACCTATCCCCGTAAAAAAAACACTATTACGAAACCACTAGCTGAACCTCGGACATCAACCAGAGAACGGATAAGACCTGGCAAACGAAAAATGGACAACGATTTTGAACTATGCACTTGGAATGTGAGATCCCTTTACAGACCAGCTGCACTACGATTATTGACAGAACAATTAACAAAGTATAAAGCAGACATAACAGCATTACAAGAAATTAGATGGTTGGGGAAGGGAGTTATTGAAAGAAGAGAGCATAATATATACTATAGCTGTCATGATAAACATCATACACTGGGCACAGGATTTGTAGTAGCAAAGAGACTAAAACACCTTATCATAGACTTTAAAGCAATTGATGAACGTATGTGTACCATCAGAATGAGGGGTAAATTCCTCAATTACTCTATAATCAATGTACATGCTCCGACAGAGGAAAGCACAGAGGAAGAGAAGGATAGTTGGTATGAAAGCCTGACAAGGGCATACGATAGGTGTCCCCGTGGAGATATAAAAATCGTCATAGGGGATCTAAATGCCAAAGTGGGAAATGACGGCATTTATAAACCAACCATAGGCTTGCACAGTCTGCACAATGATTGTAACGATAATGGTAGCAGATTAATAGACTTTGCGGCCTCCCATAGCATGGTCATTGGAAGCACACTATTCAAACATAAGTCGATTCATAAAGCCACCTGGAAGTCACCAGACGGAGTGACCTGTAACCAGATAGACCATATACTGTTAGATGGTAGACACGCATCAAACCTTCTAGATTGTAGAACATACCGTGGTGCAAACATTGATTCAGATCACTACCTGGTAATTAATAAGATAAGAGCCAGAATATCAATGGCTAAGATGCACAAGTCAACAAATTCTACAAAATTTAATACAGAATCACTAAAAGACCATGATAAGCGTAAACAGTACATGGAAGGACTAAGCAGGAAATTAATAGAAGTCACCGAAAACCAAGATCCTAATAACTTATGGAACGAATGCCAAAGTATTATTAGAAATACTGCAACTGAAGTACTTGGACAAATTGACCCAAAAAGAAGAAATGAGTGGTTTGACAACGAATGTGCAGAGGCAACGAGAAAGAAGAATGAAGCATATCTCAAACAGCAGCAACGAAATACCAGAAGTGCAACAGATGAATATAAACAGAGAAGAAGAGATGAGAAACGGGTTCACAGGAAGAAAAAGAAGGAATGGGAACAACTACAAATCAATGATTTGGAAAATCTCAACTCTCAGAAAGAATGCAGGAAATTCTTCCAGAAGTTAAATCATCAGCGAAAAGAGTATAAGCCGAGAATGACTGCATGCAAAGACAAGAATGGTGAAATATTGAATGATAAGGTGGATATATTGAAGCGTTGGGCTCAGCATTTTGAAGATCTCTTAAATAATGATAGTGACACTAGTGATAATGACATAGATAATTTGCACACTGAGGAAGATGACAATATGCTGCCTCCAAGTATGACAGAAGTCAGAACAGCACTTAAATGCTTAAAAAATAATAGATCCCCAGGTCATGATGATATCCCTAGCGAGCTTCTCAAATACGGAGGAGAATGTTTGATTACAATACTGCATAGAATGGTTGGGAGGGTGTGGAGTCTCGAAACTTTGCCTGACGACTGGAAGATGGGAGTTGTATGTCCCCTACATAAGAAGGGAGATGCATTGGAATGTACTAACTATCGCGGTATAACCCTCCTAAATACAGGCTATAAGATGTTTGCCAGCATCCTTTTTGCCAGACTACTACCATACGCAGAAAACCTGGTGGGACAGTATCAAAGCGGATTCCGCCCAGGAAGATCCACTATAGACCAAATATTCACTCTCCGCCAAATACTGGAAAAAACCCTGGAATATAATATCGACACATACCACCTTTTTATCGATTTCAAAGCTGCTTATGACAGTATCAACAGAGCGCACTTGTATGAGGCGATGAAGTATCTGGGAATTCCAAACAAACTCATAAGGATGGTAAGGCTCACTATGGTCCAATCGCAGTGTAGAGTTCGGATTCAAAGCGACACTTCTGAACCGTTTTATGCATTACATGGACTTCGTCAAGGAGATGCCCTGGCTTGTCTGCTCTTTAACATTGCTTTGGAGAAATGCGTGAGAGAGTCTGGAATAGAAACAACTGGGACGATATTCTATAAAGCAACCCAAGTACTGGGGTACGCAGATGATATTGACGTAATTGGTAGATCACAGCGGGCAATGACGGAGACATTTGTTGAGCTAGAGAGGGCTGCTAATGGAATGGGCCTTCACATCAACGCTAGTAAGACTAAATATATGCCAGTCACCAAAACTGTTCACAATAACCAGACCCCCACTACAATCAATATAGGCTCTCACACAATAGAATCCGTT
Source organism: Molanna angustata (assembly GCA_963576475.1). Lineage (NCBI taxonomy): Eukaryota > Metazoa > Arthropoda > Insecta > Trichoptera > Molannidae > Molanna > Molanna angustata. Next base: position 26,390,740 of record OY754975.1, read on the forward strand.
AGAAGCTTCACCTATCTGGGATCAATGGTGACTGATGTGAACGACATATCCACTGAAATCAAGCGCCGAATATTCATGGCTAATAGATGCTTCTATGGTTTAAGAAGACATCTTGCATCTCGGGTGTTGTCGAGGAAAACAAAGGTCACCATTTACAAAACATTACTACGTCCTGTACTGACATACGGCTCTGAATGCTGGGTACTGAGTAAAAAAGATGAGACATCTCTACTGGTGTTTGAGAGAAAAATACTCAGAAAAGTATTCGGCCCAATCCAGGAAAACGGAGTTTGGAGAATACGACACAACACAGAGGTCTACAATGTTTACAAAGAACCAAACATCGTAAAAATCATCAAAACAGGGAGGCTGAGATGGGCAGGGCACGTCCAAAGAATGAGTGATGAAAGAGTGCCAAAAAGGATCATTCATTTAAAGCCCCAAGGTAGACGTAGTGTCGGTAGACCCAAACTCCGATGGCTGGATGGTGTGCAGCGGGACGTAGAAGCAGTCGGAATAAGGGATTGGAGGAGTGCCTGTCAGGATAGAGGAAGATGGCGACGAATGCTGGAGGAGGCCAAGGTCCACAACGGGCTGTAGAGCCAGTGATGATGATGAACAAAGTGTATATTTTATTGATAAGAATGTTAGCGCGCTGGGCTAGTAATACAGTGGTCGCGAGTTCGAATCCTGCCTCGACCGATTTTGTTCACCTATAGCACAAGCATTTATTTGCTTATTTTAGGGAACGTAGGAAGATGTATATGTACTTGATTAACAAGGACTTATTCATTTTTTTCTAAAAAAAAAATCAATCACATACCAGAGCTAGAAATTAAGTGAGTGTATATGTTTGTTATTTATTGATAAGTAGGTATTGTAATTGCTAGGGTAAGATGAAGTCCTCACTATGAATTCCTGTGCCGAGGTGTTCATTTGAACAGTTGTGTGACATACATAGTACAGTATGTAAAGAGTTCTTGAATAGTTCATAAAATAAATTTGACGTGATAAATCAATGTAATATTTGGCGCAAAGCGGAATATTCGATATATTTTACAATCGCAGACATCATAGTTTGTTTATGAACCTTAAGGTAGGACACATACCTACCCTTTGGTTCTCCTTACCTTCGCATCCATTTTATTACAAGGTATTGTTAAGATGAGTAGATGATATTATTTAGATGTATTACACATGCCTAGTAATGTACAAATTTATCACAAACATGGTGGGCTTTCAACTAATATAGGTTTAATCTGATTACGAATTCATAAAACTTAAACCCTTTCTCAGAATAGAACCCTTTTTGTTGGGGGAATGAACGGATATAACCCTTGAGGTGCACACAGACCCGAGAGACTACGGAATCATCAGTCTCTTGAGATGGTAAAAGATGAAATCACCCAAAATTCTATATATAAAAGTATCTGATTACATATCAAGTTGACTGAATGAATGCACGATCCGCATAATAATTACGTATGACATAACATGAAAATAAACTAATATCACTCGTTGTTAATAATATCAGAATAGGTACAATATAACTTTATACAGTAGTAAATAAAATGTATAGGTTTTACAATAATTAGGTACATAAGTTAAAAGTTAAAGTTTGTCATAAGTGTATACTATATATATTTTAATTTGTGAATTATACTACTCTACTAGGCTATGCCTGTCCCAGAGTAGCATTATATAAATCAGTTCTATTATTTTTATTCGCCATAGTGTTAGTTAATTTATATAAGGTTTAGTGGTAGGTTGAAATGATATAGAGGTGCAAGTATATGTTTTAGTGTAGTATGAAAATATTGCTTGATGTAAAAAGGGCTATTTATAAAATTTTTTAATATATTTGAAAAGTGGGGCATAACTTATCTTAATATATTAAAAAGTTTCATCACGATGTTTGTAAGGTGACGCTGTTATAGAGATCTAAAAAAAATATAAAAAATTATATAAATTAGATTTTTTATAGGAAAAATAGGATCGTTATTCATTTTAAGTTGTGTATGCTTTCAATAAATGGCGGTGTGAACAAAAAAAATGAGGTCTACATAAAATGCCGTCGACATAGAAGGCGGTCTTTGGCAGAACCCGAATCTGCCCGGGCCGACTAGTAAAATTACAAAAAATTCTTTACTAAAAATGTTCTAAGTTTTTCTGAAGAAAATGACGTCGATTTTGGAAGTTGTGAATACCATTTCCTAAAGAATGTGGTTTATATTTAGTAATTTTTTAAAACATACGCAAATATATGCAAATGGGAATGATGTTGGTATTTTTGATTTCTACCGAAGAATTTCATATTCCTATAGAGGTATTTTTATAATTTCTTAAATGAAAAAAAGGCCTTTTTCATTTAATTACACCAATGACTTTTTTATGAATATCTATTTAGGAATATTAAAAATCTAAAATTTATTGTATGATAGGGATCTCATTTCCACAGCGTTAATTTTACTTTCATGAAATGAGGTCCCTAAGACGAATGTGTGGTAGAACGATCTATGATAGGATAAGGAATGTGGACATCAGACGAGAATGCAAGATTGAAAGAGATAGTGTGAGTAGAATGAAACTAAATAAACTACGATGGTTCGGACATGTGGAGAGAATGAATGATGAGCGCCTGACAAAGAAAGTATACAAGGCTGAAAAGAGTGGAATGAGAGGTCGTGGCCGCCCGAGAAAGAGTTGGCATGATAATATATGTAAATGAGATTTTGAAAGATGGTAATATACGAAGTCAGAATAATAGGAGAGCATGTATGACGCGATGCATGGATGTAAATGAGGCAAAACATGTATGTCAAGATAGAGGTGTCTGGCGTTCAGTCCTCTCTGCCTACCCCAAGTAGGGATACGGCGTGATGGTATGTATGTATGTATTGTATGATAAAATCTGCATTATTAAATAGGTTGCTAATTTGCCGGTGTTTTCACTGTAGGTACGTAATATTCTTTTTTTTTCATTTGAGGATATAGTGACTGATGAATAGAATCATTTTGGAATAAAAAAAAATAAAATCTCTCCGGTCTCCGAAAGACGTTTAAACTCTGTTTACCTGTAAAATTAATATATGTACATAGATCGACTGTAGCTACATACATACTGCTTATATTATGTATCTAGACGTTAGGGGGAGTAAGTCCAATTCACCCACATATCTAGAAAGGGTACGTAGGTCATATAATACACCCATACGTTGAGGTAGAATGGGTCCTATTCACCCGCATATCCAGGTAGGGTCAATCCTATTCACCCAGATATAACTACCCACATTGGCAGAGCAGGTCAGGGTCTACACCTTTCAGCGCCTTCTTCTTGTAGTGTCATATCAGTTCCCTTCAACGTCCTTTCCCTTCTTCCTACTCCCAGCGAATGAGCCTACTCCACAGTCCTTGTCTTCGCCATCACTACTATTTTATTTATCTCGCTGTTAAAATAAATATATTAAAAAATTGTTGAAAATTGACTTAAGACTTCGAGTTGTTTGGGTGCTGCGATATTTTTTTGATAATTTTACTAGGGTTTTATAAAATTTAAAAAATTGATTTACGTTCAGCAAACAAATATTTCCTTTTTACGAGACAACCATATATTCTATTGATCGTATCGATATGTCGTATTGACTGTATGTTAATAATTCTGAAGTTGTTGTGTTAGCAGAGTGGAAATTCATTTTGAAATTAATTAATAAAATATAACAAAGTCAGTTAGTATTTGGATCAGTTAAGGTCCTAATCCTCGGAAAGATCGTCATGTAAAAAGGAAATAAATCTTTCTTGAACAGCATAATTCAGTGATTTTATTTTATAAATGTGGAGTTCTACAATATCTATGCCGTAAACATAGACAAAATATTGTACTTTTGATCTTATTAAGTGGAGTGAATTGCCTCCAAAAATGTCTGCAGGGCTCAAAGATAGAACACTTTCTCTAGTATAGTACAAGAAACAGCTTTGTTTCGTTGAGCAACCCAACAATGTAGGACTACTCATGACACGATATAAATAAATGTATAAATCAGTACTCGATAATAATCCCGGATTCTTTGCGCCTAGCATGAATTTTCCTTTTGAAGATGTGATGAATCCGACCCTGGGTCTGAGTGAGTTCTATTCACATCATCCAAGATTCCGATTGATTTGAAACAATGTTTATTGCGCGCGTGCGAACTGCTTTCTGCCTACTACCTCCTATACTCAAATACTACATTTGATGGTGAGTCTGGTTTCTCAAACTATCGTCTCTGAAATTTTAATCATTCAAGCGAGATTCCGAAGACTGTTATCGAGCCATTCGACCAAATTTTTCCGTTTATTTTTTCTGGATTATGAGGTGAAAATGATTTCCCGAAGAGAAAACTTAGCGTTTCCTTTTATTGATATCCGAACTAGAATATAAGTACTGTATTACGTTCAAACATTTTAGGTGTATTTTAAGATTTTTTTTTTTAAGAACATTTTGTAGTCGTTGAATAGATTGATTTTATTTCAAATAAATGCATCGCCCAAGTCAGGCTTTGAAACGCATCCAATTAAATCCAGACATATGTAGGAGACTTTATTCCTTCACAAATCCTTAGAAGATTAAAAAGTCTGTAACCATACCGGGAATCAACCCGATGTTTCGCCGAATAAGCCACAAAGACTCTATTTCAGATAACTGCAAACACATCTATTCAACCTAGAACAATATTTTTTTTGCGTGTATTATATAGATGTCATAAAAAACTGGACAACTTTAGTAAACTTGACATACAGAATTTACAATTTTAACATCAACTCATTGGATTATTTTCTCAATGAATCTTATAAAAGACTCTAAAATTCTACTGTAACTGCTGTATTATTACTTATTGAGTTTACAACGCTTGGTAACTGTATTTTTGCCTTTTTTTCTACGCCATTTTTTTCATGACTTTTAATATTCGCATCAAATAGGCATTGCAGCAGTAATAATATTTTTTACAACATTCAACTATGAAGTATAACAAGATTCCTTCATCAGCATTGTTCTCAGTTGATAAACAATTTAAGTTTAGATCTCTCCCCGAGGTCTCTCCGGCGCTCAATTTGAATTCAGCACAAGATTTAACGTCTATCAACTCAAAAGTCTTTCATTTTAATTGATCACAGTATACTTACGATATAACTTTCGGGTTAGTTAAGATTTACAGAAGTTATAACTTCATTCAACTCTATGCCAGGGCGTGATTTTGAGGGGGGTAGGTGCGCCTACGTTTATTTGAAAAGTCTTGTCGCTGGAAAATTCTGGAAAATTTCCCAACTGGATTTGTATTCGTCTCAGCGCAAGGCAGCCATCTTATTTAATGGGTCACCTCTAACTGAAATATCAACGACTCTGAGATTTTTGTTCAAGTTTCACTTTCGGCGTTAAGTGTTTTTTTTTTCTTCTCATTCTCGTAAACATAATAATAGTGTAGGTATACAAACGACACGAAAAAGATATCTGATACTATATTGCAAACTTCTAAATTGCTTTATTTTTATAAACTTTCTGAAATATTGACTGATTTATTGGGGAAATAAGGAATGTGATGTGATATTTCTGCAAAAAAATTTTACTCTACACAAATATTTCATAGAAGAGAGTTAAGAACATGTATACGTTTTTTAAAAAACAAAACCATCAAAGTAATAAGATTTAACTGTTTCCTTAGATGTTTTAATGATACTAGTTGCATGTACCACATGAGATGTATGTAACTGCCTATGGCGATAGTATAGTATAATTGAAGAATAAGTACTAAACTATTAACACTTAAACACAAATTAATTAATATTTAAAGATATTTTGTTTTCTATATAAAACATGGAGTTCAGTCTGTTTTTCCTACCCAGAATATGAAAACAGCATAACGGTTTGTAAATATGTATGTATGGAGATAAAGTATGTATCAAACTATTGAGTGAAATATTGGGTAGTGTATGCTGCCTTACAAATTGTATGAAACGATATCGTCACTAAATTCAATTTTTTTAAAAATTATTAAGAATAGTTTGAGATGTACTACTATTATGTTCATATTTTTAAAGAAAATTAAATTATCTACTTGAGATGTTTAAATTTTTTTTCGATATTTTTAAAAACTTTGGATATATAGGCAGTTGAACACATAAATTTATCATAAAAAATGTTTTTCTTGATAAAAAAAATGTTTGAGAAGCTCTGGAACTTATTTAAAAAAAACTGATTTGAGATTTGTATTTACGTATATTTCTACTAATTTTAGCGTTTTAACTTCTATGGTTTTTGAGATATATATTGAAAAATAAAATAAAAATTCTATAGTTGATTACCCCTGACGAAAATCAAAATTCTGAGTATAAAAGTTTTGTGGGCATATAATTATCTAAATATTCTGAAATTTTAAGCTTCGTGAAAACCGTGGAAAATATAGACCAGGCATACAAATCTCGAGTATTTTGGCTTGAAACTTTGTCGATATTTTAAAAAAAATAAATTGTCTTTAACAAATCGACAGTTGGATACCAAAATTATGTGATCGTTTTTATTTTTCATATAAATTTTAATTTATTCATCCATTTTTTAAGTTGTCGAATCAGAATCCTCATCATTATCTATCAGTAGGTAATAATAATAATAATAATAATAAAATACTTTTATTGCTTTATACAACGTGGCGGACTTATTGCCCGCAGGCAATCTCTACCAGTCAACCACCATCCTATCAGTCATCCTATGTTAGACAAAAGTCTCCTTTGTCGACCTCCATAACTCTCTATCCTCCATTGTGTGCCATTGGTTGGGCAATAAATTATATAATTTATTTTTATTTTTTTATATTATTGACAAGTCGACTAAATAATCTGGATAACCTAGTCTTCACACCATTTTTGTAAACCTAACCTACAAAAGTTTGTTAAAAATAGGTTGGTTAGGTTTGTTTGTAGTTATAATTGCGACTGGTGTGAGCCAGTTGTATTATATATTAAAAAAAAAGTAACTAAAATATTAAAATAAATTACTAAATTGGTATTTTTCCCAAACTTTTGTAGGTTATGTTTTAAAAAAATGGTGTGAAGACTAGGCTATCCAAATAATCGAGGTCTGCCATCTGTGGAATGGACGATCGTTTATTTAGGACTTGCTTTTATGTCCCGCCGTTGGCAAAGAATGAAAAATTGTGAAGGAAAAAGCAATTGTTTTAATAATATTGTCACCCAATTATTTTGCAAAATCGGACTACGAAAAGTGGTATGAGATTTGATTGAATTTGATTGTAAAATGTTCAAGTGATGGCCACAACCCATTATTTTTTATATATTGCTATAAAGTGTGAATGAAGTATAATATACGATTTCTGCACACATGGACTATGCGAAATGGTTTTAAATATGACTGTTTATCAACGTTGTAAAGAGATTGGTTTGGCCACAACCCCCATTTTTAAATATTATCATCGAAAACAAATTGTCATACGTACCTATTGAAAATTTAATAATTTTAGATGTTGGGATGTGGTTAAAATTTGATTAAACAAATGTACTAAAAAGATCTAGTGTTGGTCACATCCCATTCGTTTTTATATTTTTTCATCTAGTGTGAATTATATTTTTGCGCAATTAGACTGATAAACTTAAAATTGACACAAAAGTCTACATTAACGAAGAAGAAGAAGACTTAAACTATGGTAAATAATTTGAATATAAACGTTGTGTAGAGTTCAGTATTGGCCACAACCCCCATTCTTTAAATATTGTCAACGAAATCAAATATGTAGGTAGGTGTTGAAAATTATTCAAAATAGGATGATATAAATGGTTTAAATTTGATTAAACAAAAGTATTCAAAAGATTCTAGTGCAGGTTACATCGTCACATCCCATTCGTTTTTACATACCTATGTATTTTCATCAAGTGTATATTTCTGCACAATAGACTATTAGACTTAAAACTAACCCAAAAGTCTAAATAAAAAAGAGAAGAATAAGTATAATACTATAAGAAATAGTTTGTATAAAAAATTCAAATGGTCTACATAAAATAAGAAAAAATACATAAAATAGAAGAATTAGACTATCGTAAGTAAGATGAAAATAAATGCCCTAAGGTGGTTCGGCCACATAGAAAGAATAAGTGATGACCGTCTGACAAAAAAAGTATACAAGGCTGATAAAAGAGGAATGAAAAGTAGAGGTCGGCCAAGAAAGAGTTGGCACGATCACATAAATGGGATTTTGAAAGATGGAGATGTTAGAAGTGAGAATAATAGAAGAGCGTATATGAGACGATGTATGGACGTGAATGAAGCGAGGAATGTATGTCAAGAGAGAGGAGTCTGGCGTTCGGTTCTCTCTGCCTACCCCAAATAGGGAAATGGCGTGATGGTATGGTATGGTATGGTAGACTATTGGAAATACATTGTATGAAAACTGCCCAAAAGGTCTTCATAAAAAGAAGAAGAAGATTAATCCATAGGAAATAGTTTGTATAAAAACTGTCCTAAAGGTCTACATAAAATTAAGAAGAAAAATAATTAGACTCCAGGACCCGTCGCTTCAGACCCTTCAGTACCTCCCGTCCCTTCAATCCCTCATCACGTCCCTTCCCATCGGGCCCTTCAGTACCTCCCGTCCCTTCAGGCTCTTTAGTGCCTACCTTCCCTTCATTACATCCCGTCCCTTCAGTCGGTTTAGAAAAGTTTAAATCCAGAAACCATCCTGGAAGAACCGCGAAGAGATGTAAGAACCGTCTTCTTTTCCCAGGATACTCCACCTTCATAGGTTAAATGACTAAATATACGAAGAAGAAGAAGAAAAAAGTTTAAATCCAGAAACCTGCGAAGAGATGGAAGGAAAATTGGACCTTCTTCTCCCAGGATAGTCCACCTTCATAGGTAAAATGACCAAATACACGATTAAGAAGAAGAACAAAAAAGTTTAAATCCAGAAACCTGCGAAGAGATGGAAGGACAGTTGGACCTTCTTCTCCCAGGAATCTCCAACTTCATAGGTAAAATGACCAAATACACGACGAAGACGAAGAAGAAGAAAGTTTAAAACCAGAAACCTGCGAAGAGATGGAAGGAAATTGGACCTTTTTCTCCCAGGTTAGTCCACCTTCATAGGTAAAATGACCAAATACACGATGAAGAAGAAGAAAAAATTTTATATGCAGAACCCGTCCTGGAAGACCTGTGAAGAGATGGAAGGACAGTTGGACCTTCTTCTGCCAGAATACTCCAACTTCATATGTAAAATGACCAAATACACGATGAAGAAGAAGAAGAAGAAGAAAAAAGATTAAATCTAGAAACCTGCGAAGAGATAGAAGGAAAATTGGACCTTCTTCTCCCATAATAGTCCACATTCATAGGTAAAATGACCAAATACACGATGAGAAGAAGAAGAAGAAAAAAGGTTAAATCCACAAATCGTCCTGGAAGACCTGCGAAGAGATGGAGGGACAGTCGGACATTCTTTTTCCAGGATACTCCCCTTCATAGGTAAAATGACCAAATACACGAAGAAGAAGAAGAATAAGAAAAAAATTTAAATCCAGAAACCATCCCGGGCATACGCTCGACAATTCACCAAAGTTTCATTGAAATCGGACAAACTTTTTAGGAGCACATAGCATACATCCATACATATATAAATAAATAAATAAATAAAATAATTTTCCGATGGGAAATCAGTATATTGTTGATTAGTAAGTAAATAGTATTAGGTAGGTACCTACCTACAACAATGTTTTAAATAAATTCGATTCATAACAAATTTTATTTGAATATCAGAATATGTCCGTAACCATAGTAACCATTCCAACATGTAAAAAATATCAAATGGGCTCGATACATTTTTTGAATATGTAGGTACCTACATCGGTTTGTTCATTCCATATAAATGAAAATTGTCAGAAAAATCAAATATTATTTACAAATTATGCAATTTTATTATGCCTATATCTTTACTTATAATTAACACATTTTTACAATATATGTCTTAAAACTTGCTATAATGTCTTGTGTTTCATTTGTTATTTCATAATCACATTTATTTTAAAGGTTTATTATTTTCTAGAAGATTTTCATTCGGAAGAATTAACAAATATTGTATGGAAAGAGATAAACATGGCGACGCTGTGACAAAACAAAACGCTTACTTTAAATAAGTTAAACATTATAATTATACAAAATATTCACCATGTTTTTCACTTAAACACTAAGTTATACTTGAAAATATATTTTATTCGTGTAAATACGTACTTCTAACTTTTAAACTAACAGATATTTGCGTGCAAAATGTACACTTTTTGACAGATATGACTTGTAAAATTTTGTATGAAAAAAATAATTATTGAAATATTTTTAAAATTCAGCATTTTTATCGCATTATTTTTAGCGTGATACTGCATCAGGTATACTGGTACATGTTCGCACATAAATTAGATTTTTAGATGCTCTTGGTTTTTCAGAAGGCGTGAGACAAACACACACATACACTAACATTTTGATTGCTTTATTACTTTCAGATTTATTTTGACATCCGAACACACACAGATGGCAGATCTATGGAAAGTTTTGGATCGACTTATGCCGCTAGTTCGTTGGCGCTACTTCAGCTGTCATGATTTGAACTCCGTCGGTATAGAATTAAACTGCTGCGTGACGCCGTTTTTTTACATTTTTTTACATATACCTACACGTTCTTTGGTGTACCCATAGAATAATAATAAAACTATAGAATACTCATTCCCATACAATACCTCGCTGAAAAAGTGAAGCCGTTTTATTGGCCGGCTCGTGTCAATATATGTATGACTGCTGGTAGACATTGTTCGTATAGTACTACTCGTTATGACTGCGTAAATAATTTTGCATGCAGTTAAAAAATTTCCTATTTGGAGAACGTATCACGCAGACGACCAAATGATTACTGAATGCTCGTAGCAAAATGTTGACCAAATTAGTCAACATAAAGCAGTCGCGTTTACTTCAGGCTAAAGAGTATTCTATACTATTATTATTCTATGGGTGTACCTTGGAAAAAAACAATAGGTTAACCTGTTGTGCGACTGTAATGACAGGACCCCTCTGAGCAGGAATATTGGAAGTCGCAGCTGTTCCTGTGGAGACAAATAGATACCCTTCAAGTAAGTGACTGTCTTTGTATTCACAGGTGGAATATCAGATCTCGATTTTAAGTTGACTTGCTCAAAACAATTGTTTGGGTTAATTAAGCCGGGATATTTATACGCCAGCTTGTCCAGCTATTGACCTTACTTTTACATCTTCAAACCATCTGGCTGGGGGGTTGACAAAAAAAAACAAACATCTAATTTCATTCGAAATGAATTGTGTTGAATTGTATTTAATTTTTTACTGTTTATCAAATTTTCAAAATTTTCTACTAAATCCATGTTGTATTTACGGCGAAGCGAGAATTAACATACCGAGTAACACAAATAATCAGATTCGGCAAGTATATCAGACACACAACTGTGTTGATCTGAGCATTGTTCAAACATTTGAAACTGCGAAAAGTTAAGTTCTTAAACACAAAATTTCCACGAAACTTTTCAACATCTAGGTTGATTTTGTATTGCAAAAAACAATCAAACAGCTAGTTTTGGTTGCCATTCAGGGGAGCAAACAGTAAACACACTTTCCATGGAACATAATAAAACACATTAGCGAAACGATCTTTTTGAAACCAAGCCATCACTGCTAAAACTTTTGAGTTAGTAGACCCTTAATTACAAAAATTCTCGACGATACGAGCACGAATTTCATTTGGTGACAGTGAACAGCAATGGAACGTGCCATTTTAAACCATGAGTCTCCCGTATATACCAAAAAAAAAATAATATATCGTTTAGCCATGTATTCACGGTAAACAGATTTTCAGACACACAGTATTTGAAAAGCCACGTGAATGTTGACAGAAATAATTTTTCGGAGAGTTTGTCCACATCAGCCAAGATTTAGTATATTATGTTTAGAATATGTCGCCTGAGGAGTCAGTATTTGTGTTATGCGTTCGTAAGGCGATGTCTAGTCGAAAGAATAAAAGAAATCATCGTATTTATGAAAAGACGAAATAACTGTTGCAAAACTGAAATATTTACCGCTATTATTTTGATTGTTTCAGACACACAATTGTTTTAGAAACACAATTATTTTGCATCTGAAACATTGTTTATAAATAATTGTTACTTAGTTAATTATGTTATGGCTTTAAGCATGTTGACGAAAATCTGTTTCAAATCGAACCATACAAATATATGATATATGAGATAGAATTTTAGGTCGGCTGTTTTCGGTATTTCCTTTCTTAGATTTTCCTTACTTTCTTATAAATGCTACCGGATCGTTGAAAGAATTCTTAGTAGATCATTTTAAATAAATTATTTTTGAAATGTTAAATAAATACTTAATAATAACTCAGAAACACGCTGTGCTGATCGAATTACCAAGTTTCATCACAGTCAAGATGGATGGTACTGGAGTGCATAAAGAACATACAATGATGTAAATGATATAAAAATCTGCAATTTTCACCTATACAAAGGGTATGCTCCCTGGTAAACGCAACCACTTCCAGGTGGCAGACTCACCGCATACCTACCTATTTTTAATAAGTAAGAAAATAACAAATATCTAGCAAAATTGTGACGTTGCTAACTCTAAGGTGTCGTCCTGTTCTCAATATAACGCAGGGACTATCCCTAGCATATTAAAGAGCGAATACACTAACTGACAGCAAAACGTAAGGGTGGGTCGATGGTATGGATGAGTACAGTGTACGTGTAGGTACCCTTCCATTGTCCCTGTTTTAAATACTTTATTTTTATATGATGTTGTTGTCAAACCATTTCTATAAAAAATCTCATTTTGTTTTTTAAAAATGTTGTTTCATTTGCGTATTATTTTGTTATGCGAATAAAAAATAAAATATTAAATATAAAATCTTCATATTTTTCCAGAATCGGTTCACCTTTGAAAACGTTTGACGTAAATATTCAAACAATGCTTTATTATATAGATTTTATTTATGTATATCAATGAGCCATTAATTAAGAGCAATATTGTACCAAGATAAAAATATTTGATTTATCTTTATTAATCAATTATCATTGAGCCACCTCTTATAGTGTTTGTAAGTACCTACTATAGCAAACTGATGAAAATTAATAGTGTGTTACAAATAGTAATGATACCCCTATTCAGTAACTATTGTAACTAAAATAGGAACGTTCTAAAATTGTATATTTTAGATTCACGGTCTTATTTCAGCGTTATAAAATATAAACTTGGACTAAATGGAATAGGAACGTACCTATATTGGCCGGAATTTTCTTAAAAAATTCCTGAATTACCTAGACGTATTTTGAATAATTATGAAGATTATGAAAATTTCATAACTTTCATCATTATTCAAAATACTTTTAAGAACGTTCCGGCCAATATAGGTACTTTCCTATTCCATTTAGTTCGTTTATATTTTATAACGCTGAAATAAAACCATAAATCTAAAATCTACAATTATAGAACGTTCTTATTTTAGTTACAATAGTTACTGAATGGGGTAGGTATTATTATGCAGACTTACATAATATTACACCATCGTGTATCAACACATTCAAGAATTGCCTTATTATAGAGGTTCTTGCGATATATTTTATACCAACTAGTTCCACAGTTGAAATTCCACTGCACCAGAATGAATGCCAGCTGCAAATAGAACCACACATTGTAATTTAGACGCTGTGCTAGCTGCGGTGTTGGTTTTCTTCCGCTACCATATATAACAACCTACTTGCGCTGTGTACTGTGTTGTGTTGTACACAACATTATAACACACACAACACCGCACAATATTATGTATGTGTCTATCACACCCAACGCATATCCTCGTTTTCAGACCATGAAATATGACTTTCCTACGGACCTATGACGGAACGTAACGCCATCTACATACAGTGGAGTTTTCATCACCACTTGTGTGCTTTGTAGTATAACCGCATTATTTACTTTATACCAATCTAGATATTCGTGGTTAGATTGACGAAGTGCAGTTTCCACTAAAGATTCGACACCTTGCAATTTATTGTTTAAAATTCGTGGATAAAACACTTGAAGTTTGTAGGCTTTGTTTGCCTTTTTTTAGAGTGTTTTTGTTTTTGAATAAAATTCTCATGTCGTGTTGCCTCTGCTTTCCTCTACTTGAGTCCTCCTTCGTCCAATAAAGGACATATGCCTCCCCCTGAGACCTTAACAGCTCCCTATCTTGGGCAGACCGCATCCATCTAACTCCAGCCAATCGTCTTATATTATAATCAGAACACTTCTTCTGTCCGCTTTATGTGTCCGTTCTAGCACTTTCTTAGTCTATCGTATTGCCTTTATTGAAGTATTTAAACATATTACTAATATGGTTTTAAAGAATATGGCTTAATCAGTAAAACGTCATGATATGTGATATTTTTAATATCCGACCGATGTTTCGATTTCGGCCACCTTTGGCGAAAAAATATCATCGGCGTCGACCAAAATTATCGATCACCTGTAAAAAACTGACTGTGCTTATACGAACGCGCGTGAGCTTGGTAAAATTGAATTGTTTATATAGTTTAACCTGGTCGTAGTAAAATATATAACATTGACTCTTTATATCGATATTTTTATGGATCATTTACAGTATTATTATAAAATTTCTTAGGCTGAGTAGTAAAAGTATAGTTCAAATACTTTAAAATTGCGTCGTGTGACGGCATTTGACGACAGCCAAAAGTATTGAACAATTTCATGAAATCAAAGTATTTTAACATTACTTTAACTTAAATAATACTTGTTCGAGAATCGCAAAATATAACTTTAATAATCCTTGGTTTAATAATCCCGAAGGTAGCGAATAAGGTCAAACATTCGGCATCGACCAAAATTAAAATCAAAATGGTGAAATCGTTTACATATTTTGAAATAAAAACAAAATAAAATGACACAAAATTATTAATAAAACTAGCTTTCATAAAGCGGTCATGCTTACCTATTTGCAACTTGACTATCACAATCCAACGCTTACCCAGTTTTTTGTATAGTCGAATTTGGTTAAGCGTCGGATTAAAGTCAAATTACAAATAGGTAGTACATGCTATTAAAAGAGGAAAAATGAGAAGAGGTTGAACTTGAGTGTGTACAAAAATGAACAGTTCTTATCACTCTGTGCAAATGGCAAGGTTGTTTCTTAATCTCAAAATCTTCCAAATAACTCGTTTTTACCCTAAAGAAACAATAATTGCATGAAAAATAATTGTAAATTATTTTTCTCCCTTACTTCTTTATGAACCCAAGAAGCAAGCAAAGAAGTCATAGTTATTACCGATCTGCCACTGCGATCTTCCTCATGTATAAATGGTAATTGAATAAACAATTGAGCATATATTATGAAAAGGTGCGTAAATATGAAATGACAAGAATTCGCAAGGGTAAAGATGTGTGACATTTTTTTAACACCAGACTCTCTCTGCCTACCTCATAAAAGACATACCGTGAAAATTTCTCAGAAAAACCTGCCGAGAGTTCCAGAAATGAAGGTTCTACATACGTGCTATCACAACGAGGAGATAAGGCGGAACTGTGAATTCTTGGACATCATACTACAGAGCAGGGCCAGAATAAGATTTTGAAGCAACCACATACACAGAATGGAGCGGTCCCGAACCTCATAATATATATTGTGACCAACATTATAAAACGGAAAGATCGCTGTACCGAAAGACCGCCCAAAAGGTAGAGGAACTACTTGATGTCAGCCTCCCAGCAGCAACTTTCAGAAAAAAAAACAGATCCACGATCTACATAAAGAAGAAAACTTCAACTTATATTCTGACAATGAACAAAGGTGTTGCAAAGTTGAATTGAAATTTCAATGGGCCGTTTCGATAATCCACGTAGTGCCTAAAATCGAGTCCCGATAATTAGGAGCCATTTCGCTCTCAGTCACTTTATTTCTACGTCACCCTTTTATTGACCAATCAGCTGTTGTTGGCAATTTGGAGACTGAGAACTGGTGCAATAACGACGACGCCTTTGTTCTCATTTTACCCTCACCCCCCATACTATATTCAATACCCCCAAAACTTGCGGTGACATTTCACCCCGAAATTCACATTTGTTCAAACGTAGGCAGGCACCTATACAATATCCCTTTACTTGTTTTCCCCGGTAACTTAATTATAATAATCAAAATAAAGCATTTTAAATAAATGTTCGTGCCTTTATCGTTTTTTGTTTTGATCATCAAGGGCAAGATTGAGGGCAGCTACGGGATTGAAGGAATTTCAAGTTAATACATAATATGTTTAACACGCACCCAATAACAATATGCCAAATTTGGTGTATTCTTCTAATATATTTTTTTTTAATTGCGTATACGCAAACATTGGATTTTTTTCCCTGTCGGGATTCAAATGATATTTTTTTGACAATCATTTGTACATCTCAATAGAGACGAGGTTGGGATATTATAGAAAAACCAGCAACTCAAGGCACATATAGGGATTACGACCTGTCATCGGCTGGTTTACGTGATCACTTTATGCGCTTGCGCAACGTTCACCAATTATTTATTTATTTATTGATTCACGGCTCAAAACCCTTTACAAAATTAAATATTACATGACACAGCATACACCAAAGAAAAACAATTTATAAACATCTAGACATATCAACAATAGCAGAGGATATATGTATAAAGAAAAATAAAAACATATAAGAAAGGTAAATTAAACACGAAAATACATACATTACGCCTTCTTATTGAGTTCCCTTAACATATAATTTTTAAAAGTTCTATATATTTGAATAATGTGTAACAATTTACCTGAAAATAAGGAATTATACTATTGCCATCTATGAAGTAACGAAGAAACTTTTTTGTAACGCCATCTATTGAGAAATTGGTTTATTTGTAAACAATGAAAGCAACAGTCCAGCATAAAGTGATCACATAAACCAGCCGATGACAGGTCGTAAGCCCTGTAGGTGCCTTGATTTCCTGGTTCTTATATAATATCCCAACCTCGTCTCTATTGAGATCTAAACAAGTTTGTCAATAAAAATGTTTTTTCTTATTCTAGTTGTCTGTAAAAGGCAATTTGTGCCGTTAATTCGGCAAATAAATAAATAAAACACTTCGATATTTCTTAAATCTTTTCATTTCAAATTACGTGCAGTACGATTCAGAACCAAACTGTAACTACATTTCGAGTCAAATGATCAAATTGGACATTTCATATTGGTCAATTTAATGAATTTTTCGAAGTTAAAGTTGTTTTGGTGAATAATTTGTAAATGACCAAGAACCAGCGACATCCAAATTTACGTCATAATAATAAAGACTGATTTTTTTACGTAAAAGAATACCACAGCTAGTAACAAAGATTGGATTGCATAAACCCCGAGCATTGGTGGCTTTCGGAGATAAATGCCTTCAAAGAGTTGAAAATTGTTTTTTTAATACGTCGGTTCTATTTTGAAGCGTGACTTTAATATTGTCTACGGAAGACGATTCGAAATACATATTAATACATTTTAAATACATACATTTTTGATTATTAAATTTATAATGTACAAAATATAAAACCATAAAAAAATATAGAAAAAGATTCACAGTAAGAAAAAACATATTTCCCTTTATTATGGGAGGTATTTTATTATTTATGGAAAAAGGAATATCAAAGTTTTTTCAATAATCAGGGTCAATATATTATTGTCGAACCATTCTTTTAATAAATTTATATCAGTGTTAGCATTTTCATTTACATTGTTTAGTGAAAATCCCCTGACAGACACCTTTAGAGTTTAATAGACTGTTTTATCTCTTTAAAGATGTCCATCGGGGGTTTCCACGAACCAATGTGTCTGTCAATGGAAAGCGTGATTTAAAGCCTTACGTAGTAAAAATTTTAAAAAAATCTTTTTTTTTGCCATAACGCTTCTCACAAGAACTGACGTGTTAATAAATAGCAATTTTTAACACTTTGAAGGCTCTTATCTCCGAAAGCCTCCACTACTCCGAGTTCATATTATCCAATCGATATAATAATAAACACTTCCTTGCACCCTACAAAGTGGCGAGTTTATTACCATATGAGACCAGACCAGGGGGGCAAGTCTGGTTCGACCGGCGAAATCAAAACCCTAGTGATTACCCATATCATGGATATAATTATCGTATGAAGTTCTATGACATCTAAAGATATTGTAGAACTCCATATAATAATTATATCCATGATATGGGTAATCACTAGGGTTTTGATTTCGCCGATTGAACCAGACTTGCCCCCCAGAGAAGCAAGCATTATTTGCGTGAGAAATGAATTTAAATAAATTTCTCCTCTGCTGGGGATCGAATCCAGGACGCACAGAAGCCAAACGGCTTACCAGCTGTGCCACAGGGGTCGGCACAGTTACCTGATTTTAATTAAATTTCTAGACCAAATATTTTTTGTGTTTTATTGAAACCATACTACAAGATTAGGAAATTGAATCGTTTGTAGATACGACGCTTGAAAGGGTCACAAATCTTAATATTATTTTGGTATGTCATTTTAAAATATTTTCATGGCCACTCAAATAATGAACAACGATACTTAAAAAAAACATTAAATTTTTGACAATTCCTAATATTCATTCAGGGTTTACTTAGTCCGAAGGTTCTAGGCACACACTGAAGTCTAGAATCGCGGAATCATGCTCAATAATTAAAGTCACTGTTTTGTTGTTTTATAGACTCTAAAGCAATTCTTAACAACTCTACTCATTGCTTGAGATGAATATTAATGAAAAATAAGTATCTAAATGCATAATTTATTCAGTAAAAGCTCAAAGATGAAACAGATAACTGACGCCACAATGCCGACAATCCAAACGAAGAAAAACCCATACAGATTTTTCTCAATCCTCTGTCGGGACTTGTTGACGATTTTGCTTCCGTCAAAGTAAATTGATTTGTTCCTCGGCGGTTCCATCACGCTGTCGCTCCACTTTTGGTTAAGCCCAGTCTCGAAGAAGAGTTTGAGGTAATAGTTGAACATGGGTAGGTAGGGCGAACCACCGCGAAAGGGCCAGGCGTGAGAAGATGGAAAGATGTTGTCGTTTGTGACCATGAGACTCAGCATCTCGTCGTGCTCCATCAAACTTGTGCAGTTTTCGTTGAGGGCGCTATGCAGTCGGTCCTGCTCCTGTATTATGAGTGACTTTGTACCGATTATACTCTTGAGCGTGGCGCACACGCTCTCTTTCATTACTATTCTACGCTGGACTCTCTGAAGCGACTGATCAGTAGAGTTGTTTATCATTTCCAAGATGAAACCCGAAGTCTCCTGAAAATATTTTTTTCAATTATAGCATCGATTCATAAAAAATTAACACAGGTAAAATCCACAGAGTATTAGACACCTGTCCCGAAGGCAGAAGAAGAAGAGGCAGACCTAGGTTGAGATGGCTGGACGACGTGCTGTGCGATATAAGAGAAATGGACCTGATAAATTGGAGAAGACTGGCGGTCGACAGGGAGGGATGGAGACAATTTCTGGAGAAGGCCAGGGTCCGTAGCGGACTGTAGTGCCAATGATGATGAAAATCCACAGAGAATGTGCCGACCGCCGTGGCACAGTTGGTAAGCTGTTCGGTTTCTGTGCGGGCGTCCTGGGTTCGATTCCCAGCAATTCATTTCTCACGCAAATATTGCTTCCATGGGCTGGACGCACTGGTTAGTTGGAAGAAATTACCATATGGCAATAAACTCGCCACTTGCTCAGGGTGCAAGGAAGTTTTTTTTTTTAGAATTATAAACCAAACGCAAAAAAATAATACATTTATTAGGTTCCATTTCGAAGATGACTTAAAATTTTAGTCAACATTAAATTCATGTCTTCACTAGAACTGTCACTTTTAACTATATCCATTTTATAATACACTAGTAATGTGCTTTTGTCATTTAAATTTCCTTCGTTTTATTCAACCTTAAAATATATATGAAATAAATAAAAATGACATTTCATTAATATTTTAGTGCATTTCTAGAATTGAACCCAATATTTATTTATTTATTTTCACATTTACGGCTTGAAAGCCTATTAAAAAACCAACAAGTATACAAAAGATTAAAAGTATGAGGTTATTAATTAATGTTTTTGTATGGGACACTAGCTATTGTGGCGCCTTTATAAGGACCACAGCAGGTACATATCTCCGACCACTTCAACGCGCACTCGCATACACAACAGATGGTCGAGAAGCCATCGGCAAGGTGTCGAGCCTCCTTTCGCCCGTCAACCGACGAGACGTCAGCTTTGTCCATTATTTATCTATACTCATAAAATTAATATCGACCCAAAGATCGCGAACATCTGTAAATTTGCTAAATGTTATATCTGTAAATTATTTAAATCGCCAATAAACGAGAATCATGTAAGTCTGCTTTTAACATGAAACCCATCATCACTCAATTACTATTTCAACTAATTTACTGATTATCAAATTGCAAATATCTTATATAGTGGTGTATGTTATTGGGAGGTAATTTGAACACGCACATTAAATCGCAACCTTCTGATATATAAAATACATAATTAAATAAACCTCTCCCGATAGCATCACACCTACTATAATTGGTGACCCACGACGATTTTAACGTATCTTTTTAAATTTGGCAATATATTAATTAGCGACGTATATTATATTTTAATGTCACCATACCCTCTCATAATCGAAAAAATCTTGGTATATATTTTTTTATTTTTTTTTATTTCATACTTCTACACATAATTTGTACACTGGTGGGTACGAACGGCTAATTCTTATAAATAACCAGAGTAAATTTTAACAAAAATTTAAAAAAGATAACATAGAAAAATAAATAAAGAATGCACATTGCGTATATAAATATTTTTTTGTGGATTTATACTGTAATCATGTTTCGTCATTTTTTTAAATATCAAAATATAGGCTTCTAATTTTATCAGATTGTTAAATTTCCTATTAATTTATTTTAAGAATTGTAATTTCATCCTACGATTTAAATTTTATGAGAAAAAATCAATAATACTTAAATGCCATATTTTTATTGTATTAAGGATTGAAGTCTCTGGCGGTATTGAGCCCAATTCATCGCTCATTAGTGTTGACCATTGGATCTGGTTGGTGGTAAGAAATTGCCTAATGGCATTAAGCCCGCCAGAGTGTTATATTTATTTATATTATGCACAAAAAGATAAATAAACAAATTATATTTAATTTTAAAACATCTTCTTCTTCAGTCTGTTTTTTTCCATTCTTGATCCTCCACAACTTCCTGTCTTGGGCAAACTGCATCCATCTCCCTCCGGCACATTTCTTGATGTCATCAGACTACCTTACCTGGGGTCTGCCGATACATCTTCGGTTTGTTCTCGGTCGCCATTCTACGATCATTTTGGTCGATCGTGAATCCTGGCATCTGGCAATATGCGCAGCCTAACTCCACTTAAGACCAGTGACACTTTCCGCTTTCAGTGACATTTTAAAACATACCTTCATCAAATAAACTGCATATCCTTCCCTCACTAGCAAATCCAGACTGTGTAAATCATCCTTGGAAGGCATTGTAAGAAATGACGTTAGCTTAGCTCTATATACAGTTGTTATACAGCCACAGCATAGAAACCAGATCAGTAATGTTGTTGTACTTCTGGACCTTTTGCATTTGTGCACTGGCTGATCAACCAGATAAAATCCAACACTCTGAGAACAAAAATCACTTCCATTATTCCAATACAGTTCAGTTGTCCTTCTTGTTAATATTTCAATCTTATAATATTAAATATTGTAGGATAATATAAAAATTTAAAATTTATGGGATCTATAGGGTTAATTGGTAGCATAAAAACAAAAAAATATACATTCTTGTTTTGATTTTCATACATAAAATGCTTCATAGCATGACATAAAAAAAATCTGAAAACCGAAATAAGATATAATAAAGAATTTCTCTAATATAACTCAAGGAACAGAGAAGATATTAGATAGACAATCGAAATTAAGCCTCAACGCAGAATTTTGTAATGTATGATGGGCTTTAATTATAAGAAAGAGGAAAAAGTGGTCTATTTAAGAATTATCTTTATTATGAAAAATTTAAATAATTATTGTTTATACATATGACACTTAAGATTTGGCTCCGTATTGTAATATATATATATATATATATATATATATATATATATATATATATATATATATATATATATATATATATATATATATATATATATATATATATATATATATATATATATATATATATATATATATATATATATATATATATATATATATATAATATATATATATATATATATATATATATATATATATATATATATATATATATATATATATATATATATATATATATATATATATATATATATATATATATATATATATGTATATATATATATATATATATATATATATGTATATATATATATATATATATATATATATATATATATATATATATATATATATATATATATATATATATATATATATATATATATATATATATATATATATATATATATATATATATATATATATATATATATATATATATATATATATATATATATATATATATATATATATATATATATATATATATATATATATATATATATATATATATGAAAAAGAATTTTCTGGGTTAACCCGTGTCAGATAGTCCTGAGAAGGACTGTTTAAGACCTGACGTTTCGCCCGAATATCATCGGGCATTGTCGAAGGAACGCAACGAAAACCGAGCGAGAACGAACGCGCGCGAAACACGACCGCACACAACTAAGGCTTTCCGTCAAGTGAGAAGCGCCAGTCTATGCATGAGCGCAGAGGTAGCGAGCGGGTAGGTTACCCTCCCCCCTCCACCCCTTCACTCCCCGCACCTATTAGCTATTCGTTCTATTATTTGTACCGTTAAGCCGACTTTGCGAACGAGTTGTCATTTTAATAGTGGGTTTTTCAAATATTGTTTGTTTTGTTATGTGTGGAGGTATTGAATTTCTAATTATTACTTTAGTTTTATGAGTATTACTATCTAGAATATTTGTCCATGTTTGAGGAATTCTTATCGCGTCATTTCTGCTGTTCATATTATTTGCATGTTTGAAAATCTCAATTGCCTCTCTGTATATGCGTTGTGGTTCGGAATTTAAGTTAGCGATGGTGGATGAATTTTCGAAATCAATAGTGTGGCCTTCGTTAAGAACGTGTTGGACTAACGACGAAGTTAACTTCTTATTTTTGACGTCCACTCTATGTTCTGCTACTCGTGAGGATATTTTTCTATTGGAGCGACCGATGTATACTTTGTCACACGAATTGCATGGAATTTTATATACTCCGTGCGACTCGAGTGCAACTGAATCTTTGGGATTGCGAAGAAAGGTATGTGGCGACTGCGCCAATTGAGCCAATTGCGCCAATTGCGCCGCGCAGTGCTTCGCTGCGCTGAGTACTTCGGCAGGCGCCATCTTGCCCTGCGCCGTATTCACAGCCGTCTCCTATTTAAGGGGAAGCACAGCGCGCCCACATCATTCCGCTCATCCAGATCTCGAAGCTAGGCATCACGCTGCCCGACCGCTCGTCGTCGTTCAAATCGTCCGCGTTTCAAATTTACATTTATATTCATTAAATAATAACTCGACATTTCTGTACCAAGTAATATTAGTAAACATCAATTGTAATCATCATCTTGATAAATAAAAGAGTAAGTTAAATTTCCTGTTATATCTTTCAATCTGTCAACCATTCCTACCTGAGTAATATTTGATAATAATATTTAATCTATTGTATACGGTATCGCAATTGCTTGGTCGATCAATCTGTGGCTCAGCTGTCGGGACTATCCGAACAGACCGCCACCAGGTTCGAACCAAGCGGTTGAGATATCATTTGGGTTGTATGTAGCTAAAGGCGGACAAACAGGTAATACCTACACGTCCAACTGACCGACCTTACCACCTCAATTACAGGCTTGCATATCAGCTCACGCTGGTATGCAATCGCTTCTAACCGAGTGACCACTCTGGCACTTTGGCAAGCTCTACATACCACAAATCTTCCTACCCCAAAACTGGTGACCCCGATCGTGTCTCTGAACACCCACCAGTCCAAAACTGGTGACCCGAACGTGTCTGAACATACCTTCTAAACAGTCCCAAAACTGGTGACTCCTGATCGTGTCTCTGAACACCCACCAGTCCAAAACTGGTGATCCGAACGTGTCTCAGAACACACACATACCTTCAGAAACTGGTAAAATTCCGAAATCGTTTAAAAAAACTCAGGTAATTTTATTTTGTGCTCATAATTTCAATTGTTATACAGTGGTAAAAAATCTGGTGAGCCTATCACAACCTATTGTGCCTTTTTAACGTAAAATCAGTAGTTTTATTAAACAGAACAATAATACGTGTTCATTAATATACTGCGTAACATTTTACTGCACGACAGAAACAAAGGATTTAACAGGAATTAATACTTGAACAGCGAGGTCTGGATGAACGGAATCACTCGAGCAGGTAACACATATATTACAAGCTAATATATTAAATACATTTGTCTTATAATTTGTCAAAAATTAATTACAAGTGTACCCGCTCAAAAAAAAACGCTCAAAAACGCTCAAAAACGCTCAAAAACGCTCAAAAACGCTCAAAAACGTTCAAAAACGTTCAAAAACGCTCAGACGCAAATTCCACCAAAATTAACATATTTACAATTGTTTAATATATAACTAACATGTACTATATATTTTTTTTTCATGACTGACGAGACGCAAAAATAATCCAGACGGAACAATTAAAAAAGAAGCTGCCTAAAAAAAAAACCAAAAGTACCAGAAAATAAATAAATACATACAAAGGACGAAGGTATAAAAATAAAAAGCAAAAAGCCAGAGAACCAAAACTCCGAATAGAGGTATAAAAATTATAATATTATTAAAAAAGCCTAAAGTCATTCTAAATATTTTACTTCTTTTCATAATTGATTAAACGCAAAAAAATAAAAATTAAAAATAAATTTCATAAAATATTTATTTTTGCTAAATATCGTAATACGTAAAAATTAAAAAATTATCAATAAAAAATACATATTACATTCCCAAATAAGAATTAATATCATAAAAACTAAAAATTAGAAACATATAGCTAAATAATTATTATATTCGTAAAACGCATATTTTTATGTAAAAATTCAGAAAACCAAATATACATTTAAGAATGTTACACCACGTCCATCGGTAATAAAAAACAAAGGTAAACGAACTTCAAACAAAGGCCTGGCCGAATGAACCCAAGTAACCCCGTTATAACCGCGATAAAGAAAGAGAAAGTTTAAAACTTAGGGGCCGATGAACTCTGTTGAAACCCTTAACCATCACAAAAACATCGCGCACCAATAATTTGAAATACTACCGCAAATAATAATATAAGAAGACTACGTAAAAATAATATTATACCTCGCGTTATTAAATAAGTTACCAACGCAAAACAAATAATCAAATAAATTAAATATTTAAATAAATTAGATACATCGTTTCTAAACATAATTATAGGAATAAAACAATTGTATACAATTACAATTAAATAAAATAAAATACGTACGCAAACGAACATTATAATATATTTTTAAAATATTTTTTCGAAATAATTTTTTGAAAATAAACTAAACTAATGCTTCTAAAACTATAATATTAAAATATTATTCTAAAAAATAAACTCCAACAAGCATACGATACGGAAGTTTAAAACTATTACTATAATATAGAAAGCAAATTTAAACAATTACTAACTACAAATAAACATTGTTTTTAAATACAATCGAAATAAATAAAAATAAAAAGCTGTGATACATCGAGCAGCTACAAATAGCTAAAACTAATACAAAAATATTTCTAATATACAAAATATTTACAAAATATTATACTTAATATTTTATTTTATTTTTTATAAAAAAACACTACAACTATAAAACCATGATCGAACAATAAAAATAATACGATACGATAGCGAATACGTTCCAGAATATAGAAACATTGAAACTATAATATACGGTAGTAAAAATACCTAACCATAATCAAACATTAAAACCTTATTATATATTAACTATATAATACAGCTACAAACTGGTACTATAAACTAAACTATATTATACTAACTATGTAATACTACAAAAAGTATTATAAAACATTAAAATTATAAAACATTGAAACATGGCATACATAATAATAATAAATATTATAAACATACTCGTATATTAAATTTAAAAAAAAAACATTGTACAATACAATACGAAACAAACAAATAACATTATATGGCATCATAATACAATACTTCAGCAACGAGTATAAACATACTTATAAATCAAATCAAATGGAACTTATAATACTTATAAATACTTATAACCAAATGGAACTTGCAAATTATAAAAAATATTTTATACCTATCAATCAACGCAAGTACAAACATTTACATTGTATAATTCTATTGTATAATTTTAAAATTTCAAATTGAGCATCAAAGACATCAACAAGAATCATCTGGACGACTTCATACAGCAACTAGCTGCCCCCGCATTCAACCGCATCACTACATAGAAGAAAAAATTATTTATGATGAATCACATCATCATCATCATCTGGACGACTTCATACAGAAACTAGCTGCCCCCGCATTCTACCGCATCACTACCGGGAAGAAATTAATTATGGATGAACCACTGCATCTTCACATCATACCAGCATTCAACCGGAGCATCGCTGAGGATCATCATTGGTACCGCCAATACTCACTGCTCAACACCGCTGAAGAACCAGCAACGTTTGCCTTTTGAGAACATCTCCGTGCCAGCATCACACATACACTTACTACAAGAGCACGCAAAGTCTTCCCCAAGTCATCGCCATCATTGCTCTGACGAGGAACGATTTTGTTGGACATACAACGTCTCTTCCTTCATGGCCTGCACGCAAAGAGCTAATGTCAACCTCCTTGCGACGCATGAAGAAACGAAGCTGCTCAACATTTACGTGTCACCGCCCTGAGGAGTTCACATCACATCCTCCGGTTTCACGAAATGTACACAGGTTACACTGAAGTCCCATGCACTTCAAAGCCGTCAACATGGCGCACCGCAAATACCTACAGGTTACACTGAAGTCCCATGCACTTCAAAGCCGTCAACATGCCGCACCGCAAATACCTACAGGTTACACTGAAGTCCCATGCACTTCAAAGCCGTCAACATGGCGCACCGCAAAACCCTACAGGCTTCACTGGATACACTACATCCAAAGCTGTCACGCCTGACACGCCGCAAACCACAAGACACCCTCGTGCTTCGCCCCATGCCGGCACACGCAGGGAGCTGTCGAATATTTATATACAAGCATACACACGCTGAGCACACTGCAAACCATTTCGCCTAGCTGGATAAATACCTACTTCAGGAAGATATTCCCGACAAAGTCGAAGCATCCACGCATACAACTGCATCAATTTTCTACATACATAACACATCTACTTCATCCTGAACAAAAAATAGAACTTCTACACTTCATAACAGAAAACTGGGGACCATTCACAATTAATGGTACACTACGAAGTCGCAATCAACAACACCCAACAAGCTATACCACTGAGGAACACATAAGGATGTCCAGCCAGCACACGCAGGACGACACTCCTCCATTCACCTCAAAAGCAGAGCAACCACACGCCATCACAAGAGCAGCAAATCATACCAGCAGCAGATATTTTTAAAAGATAAGTAACTTCATACTTTGTACAAAAACAAATTTATACTTATAATATGATTAACTTTATATATGTATAGATTAAGTTGTATTTAAATAATAACATTACTGTGTATTAGAAAAGACTACTTTTCATATAGAAATTCATTACATAACATGTACATAGCGGTTCAAAAGAAAACCCTATACAAAATAACATAACAAATCAAATGCTTTAAAAAATTTTTTTATCTTTCACAGAACGCAATGTAAGGACTTTGAACTTCGAGGAGGGGTCGTGTTTCGTCTAAGCGACTGCCAGCGGGGTCTGTGGCGACTGCGCCAATTGCGCCAATTGCGCCAATTGCGCCGCGCAGTGCTTCGCTGCGCTGAGTACTTCGGCAGGCGCCATCTTGCCCTGCGCCGTATTCACAGCCGTCTCCTATTTAAGGGGAAGCACAGCGCGCCCACATCATTCCGCTCATCCAGATCTCGAAGCTAGGCATCACGCTGCCCGACCGCTCGTCGTCGTTCAAATCGTCCGCGTTTCAAATTTACATTTATATTCATTAAATAATAACTCGACATTTCTGTACCAAGTAATATTAGTAAACATCAATTGTAATCATCATCTTGATAAATAAAAGAGTAAGTTAAATTTCCTGTTATATCTTTCAATCTGTCAACCATTCCTACCTGAGTAATATTTGATAATAATATTTAATCTATTGTATACGGTATCGCAATTGCTTGGTCGATCAATCTGTGGCTCAGCTGTCGGGACTATCCGAACAGACCGCCACCAGGTTCGAACCAAGCGGTTGAGATATCATTTGGGTTGTATGTAGCTAAAGGCGGACAAACAGGTAATACCTACACGTCCAACTGACCGACCTTACCACCTCAATTACAGGCTTGCATATCAGCTCACGCTGGTATGCAATCGCTTCTAACCGAGTGACCACTCTGGCACTTTGGCAAGCTCTACATACCACAATACTTCCTACCCCAAAGGTAGATATTTTATTTTCTGTTCTGAAAATTGTTTTTATGTTATTTTTCTTCAGAATGCGGCTTATTTTGTCTGTCGTGCCCTTGATATATGGCAAAAAAGCTATTGAAGTCGGAGGAAGTTCTGGTTTTTTGATATTTTTATTACTGTAGCGTCTAATAGATTGTTCGATACGTGATTTTGAATAACCGTTGGAGATGAGAGCGTTTTTGAGACAGTCAAGTTCGTTGTTTATGTTATTATTATCAGATAGTCTGAAGGATCGGGTCACTAGAGTATTAATTATAGAAGATAATTGAGCCGGGCTATGGTTTGAATTTGCATTTAGATATCTGTTTGTGTGAGTAGGCTTTCTATAAACTGTATGACCAAGTGTGCCATCGTCATTTTTGATGATATATATATATATATATATATATATATATATATATATATATATATATATATATATATATATATATATATATATATATATATATATATATATATATATATATATATATATATATATATATATATATATATATATATATATATATATATATATATATATATATATATATATATATATATATATATATATATATATATATATATATATATATATATATATATATATATATATATATATATATATATATACTAGCTTTTATGTCCCGCCGTTGGCCAAGAATGTAAAATTGTGAAGGAATAAGCAATCGTTTTTATAATATTGTCACCCAATTATTTTGCAATATCAGACTATGAAAAGTGGTTTGAAATTTGATTGAGTTTAAGCATTGGAAAATGTTCAAGTGATGGCCACAACCCATTCTTTTTTATATATTGCTATAAAGTGCTATATACAATTTCTGTACGCATGGACTATGCGAAATGGTTTTAAATATGACTGTTTATCAACTTTGTAAAGAGATTGGTTTGGCCACAACCCCCATTTTTAAATATTATCATCGAAAACAAATTGTAATATGTACCTATAAAAAAAATTAGTAATTTTGGATGTTAAATGTGGTTAAAATTTGATTAAATAATGCGTACTGAAAAGATCTAGTGTTGGTCACATCCCATTCGTTTTTATATTTTTTCATCAAGTTTGCATTATATTTTTGCACAATTAGACTGATAGACTTAAAAGTGACACAAAAGTCTACATTAACGAAGAAGAAGAAGACTTAAACTATAGTAAATAGTTTATAATTTAAATATAAACATTGTGAAGAGTTCAGTAATGGCCAAAACCCCCATTCTTTAAATATCGTCAACGAAATCAAATATGAAAGTGTTGAAAATTATTCAAAATAGGATGATATAAATGGTTAAAATTTGATTAAACAAAAGTATTGAAAAGATTCTAGTGCAGATAACACAGTCACATCCCACATCCCATTCGTTTTTACATATGTATTTTCATCAAGTGTGCATATTGTTAATAATATTTCTGCACAAAAGACCAGTAGACTTAAAACTAACCCAAAAGTCTAAATAAAAAAGAGAAGAATAAGTATAAGACTATAAGAAATAGTTTGTATAAAAAACTATCCCAATGGTCTACATAAAATAAGAAAAAATACATAAAATAGAAAAATTAGACTATTTGAAATAGATTGTATAAAAACTGACTAAATGGTCTTCGCAAAAGAAGAAGAAGATTAATCTATAGGAAATAGTTTGTATAAAATTCACCAAAGTTCTACATAAAATAAGAAAACGAAGAAAAAGACTAAAGGAAATAGTTTGTGTAAAAACTGTAAGGTCTACATAAAATTAAGAAGAAAAAGAATTAGACTCCATGAACCGTCGCTTCAGACCCTTCAGAACCTCCCGTCCCTTCAGGCCCTTCAGTACCTCCCGTCCCTTCAATCCATCATTACGTCCCTACCAATCAGGCCCTTCAGTACCTCCCGTCCCTTCAGGACCTTTTATACCTCCCGTCCCTTCAGGCCCTTTAGTGCATCCCTTCCCTTCATTACATCCCGTCCCTTCAGTCGGTTAAGAAAAGTTTAAATCCAGAAACCATCCTGGAAGAACCGCGAAGAGATGAAAGGACCTTCTTTTCCCAGGATACTCCACCTTCAAAGGTGAAATGACCAAATACACGAAGAAGAAGAAGAATAAGAAAAAAGTTTAAATCCAGAAACCATCCCGGGCACACGCTCGACAATTCAC
This sequence comes from Molanna angustata, assembly GCA_963576475.1. Classification (NCBI taxonomy): domain Eukaryota; kingdom Metazoa; phylum Arthropoda; class Insecta; order Trichoptera; family Molannidae; genus Molanna; species Molanna angustata. Next base: position 26,421,763 of record OY754975.1, read on the forward strand.
CAAGAGATGGAGGGACAGTCGGACCTTCTTTTCCCAGGATACTCCCCCTTCATAGGTAAAACGACCAAATACACGAAGAAGAAGAAGAATAAGAAAAAAGTTTAAATCCAAAAACCATCCTGGGCATACGCTCGACAATTCACCAAAGTTTCATTATAATCGGACAAACGGTTGATAAATAAATAAATAAAATAATTTTCCTATAGGAAATCAGTATAGGTATATTATTGTTGATTTGTAAGTAAATAGTATTAGGTAGGTACCTACCTACAACAACCTTCTAAATAAATTCGATTCCTAACAAATTTTATTTGAATATCACATTCTTTCTGTAGCCATGGAAACGATTCGAACACGTAAGTAATATCGAATGGTTCGGATACATTTTTTGAATATGTAGGTACCTACATTGGTTAGTTCGATGCCATAAAAATGAAAATTGTCAGAAAAATCAAATATTATTTACAAATTATGCAATTTTATTATGCCTATATCTTTACTAATAAATAACACATTTTTACAATATATGTCTTAAAACTTGCCGTAATGTCTTGTGTTTCATTTTATAATTTCATAATTACATTTATTTCAAAGGTTTATTATTTTCAAGAACATATTCATTCGGTGGGAAAATGAAATATTGTATGAAAAGATATTAAAATGGCGGCGTTTATGTACAAAAGGCTTACTTTAAAAATAAGTTAAACATTATAATTATACCAAATATTCACCATGTTTTTCACTTAAACGCTAAGTTATACTTCAAAATATATTTTTTTTGTGTAAATACCTACTTCTAACGTTTAAACTAACAGATATTTGCGTGCAAAATGTACACTTTTTTGACAGATATGACTTGGAAAATTTTGTATGAAAAAAATAATTATTTAAATATTTTTAAAATTCAGCATTTTTATCGCATTCTTTTTAGCGTGACACTGCATCAGGTATACTGGTACATGTTCGCACTTAAATTAGATTTTTAGATGCTCTTGGTTTTTCAGAAGGCGTGAGACAAACACACACACACACACACACACACACACACACACAGACACTAACATTTTGATTGCTTTATTACTTTAGATATATATATATATATATATATATATATATATATATATATATATATATATATATATATATATATATATATATATATATATATATATATATATATATATATATATATATATATATATATATATATATATATATATATATATATATATATATATATATATATATATATATATATATATATATATATATATATATATATATATATATATATATATATATATATATATATATATATATATATATATGTATATATGTGTATATATGTATATATATATATATATATATATATATATATATATATATATATATATATATATATATATATATATATATATATATATATATATATATATATATATATATATATATATATATATATATATATATATATATATATATATATATATATATATATATATATATATATATATATATATATATATATATTCCTGGCGGACATATTCCTGGCGCTCCGTAGCGGCCGGGCGCATCCCGTTGCGCTCCGTGGAATTCTAGTTTTACGCTAAATATTGTAAACATTTTATTTCGAAATTTAGTCCTATAGATAAGTGTTATAATAACAATTAGTGCTCTGTGATAATAACTTTCAAAATATGTGTATATATGTCATTTAAATAAAAATTACGTAAAAATCATCTTGTGTTTTTAAAATCAGTTCAGTTTTGGTATTTCAGTGATAAAACTTTACACAGAGTGAGATGGTATAGTGTATGTTTCGGTGTCATGTGTAATTTATTGCTTCCAAATGTTGTCAGTTCAATACATCGATATAGTAGTGATTTTTTGTTAAGCCTCAGTGACCACTCTAGACAAATTAGTCCCACACTCATACTATTGCACTCTTTAGCCACACACGGCATTCTTAGAACTACGCACAAAAAAACGCACCGGGGTTGTAGAGGAGGTCGGCGTGTGAAAAAAATACTCATAAATAAATTAGACGACGCATCTGCAAATAACAATATCACTAACGGTCGTCATAGTATGTTTGCTTCTCAAATAACCATAGGAGTATGGAATGCTCGTTCAATCAACAACAAAGTGGATGATATCGATGAATTGTTTGCTTCAAAACGTTTAGATATCCTAGCACTATCAGAGACCTGGCATGAGGACAGCAATGCCACCAGTCTGAAACTACTAGCAGCAAATGGTTACAAAATAGTTGAAAAGGCCCGGGAAATTACTCCAAACCAGGAATCTAACATCAACTTTGTAAACCATGGCGGAGTAGCTATACTAGCCAAACAAAACTTCATGTTGAATCCCGTTGTCCCTCGTAAATTTCAGACCTTTGAAATAATAGGTACCAAAATTAAACAAAACAGCTCAGAACTCATCATATTCTCTGTCTACCGCCCGGGATCAGATCCCCTTAGTTCAAAATTCTTTGAGGAATTCAACACCTTGATACAACAAATATCATCATACTCGTGTCCTGTCTTACTTGCTGGTGACCTTAATATAAGGTTGGAAAGTGACCTTAATATAAGGTTGGAAAAATATCGGGACCAATCTACTGTTAAATTCAATAAAATCTGCAAAGAACATTTATTCAAACAGTTAGTTAACGAGCCGACTCATGACGCGGGAGGAACTCTGGATGTCGTCGTATTAAGGGAGAATGTCTCTCCAATTTCTCTACGAGTGGAAGATATTGGTCTATCGGACCATTCCTTAATAAGTCTTACTCTAGATTTTTCCCCTTCTCCGCTTATTTACAAGGAAATAGTTAGCAGAAACTGGAACCAGCTAGATATAATTGAATTTAAAAAGCTGCTTACAAATTCAAACCTTAACCTTAACGGGATCTTGCCTTCGATTGATGTACATGATGCAGTAGAAAATTACTGCACCATAATTACTGATATCCTCGATACTCTGGTGCCAAAAACGACGAAAGTTTGCAGGCAAAGAAAACCAGGAGCACATATCTGGTTTGATGAAGAGTGCAAACAACTTAAGAAGAGTACCAGAAAATTTGAAAGAATTTTCAGGAACTCGAAAGATTCACTGCACCGCCAGAAATGGAAAGACTCTCTTTTCAAATGCAGAGATGAAATAAAAAGGAAGAAAGCCTCTTATTGGAACAAAAAACTTGAATCCAATAAGAATGATCCGAAATTGTTATGGCAGGATATGCACCGCATTTGCGGAGAAGCACAGAAATCAGCTGATTCATCACTTAATGCTGAAGAACTTGCCAATAAATTCAAAACAAAAGTGGAAAATATAAGATCTGAGGCAGAACTCCTAGATTCCAACCAAGGCTCATCCAATAATTCTCAGACTTCCCGACACACTAGAATATTAAATAATTTTCAAAAAGTAGATGCTGTGTCTCTGAAAAAAATCATAATCTCTCAACCAAATAAACAATGTATCTTAGATCCGTTACCAACTTGGTTACTAAAAAGCTGTGTTAATGAACTTTTAAACTACATTTTATATATTATTAATCAATCAATACAGTTAAGAGTAGTTCCTAATTTGTTAAAACAATCGATTATCACACCGATTTTGAAAAAGAATAATCTGGATCCGAATTCCACGGAAAACTATCGTCCGATCTCGAATATACCGTTTTTGTCAAAAATTTTAGAAAAAGTTATATCCTCTCAACTGACCAACTTCTTGGATTCTGATAAGTTTCTGGCCAGAAATCAATCTGCCTATAGAAAATTCCACTCTACGGAAACGGCCACAGTAAGAATTTTGTCTGACTTAATCATTCAAGCTGAATCAGGTAAGATTACCCTAATTTCATTTTTAGACATGAGCGCTGCTTTCGATACTGTAGACCATAATATTCTCTTTTCTAAACTTAGACATGAATTTGGCTTGGGTAATGACTGCATTGCATGGCTGTCTTCCTACTTAGTAGACCGTAAATACAAAGTTGTATTTAAAGATAGTACCACAAATAATATTACCTCCTTATACGGGGTCCCACAAGGTTCTGTACTTGGACCAATTCTCTTTAATTTATATACCAATCAGTTGGAAAATCTTGTTCAAAATCTTGGTTTCAACACACATGCCTATGCAGATGACCGCATACTGTTCAAGTCCTGTTCACCTGAATTTAAATATCATTTAACACACGAGGTATCCACATGCATAAATCAGATATCCACCTGGATGTGTAAGAACAAGCTAAAACTGAACCCAACAAAAACTGAGTTCCTTTGGCTTGCCTCACCTCGCAGGCAACAATACATAAATAATGACCCCATTTTAATTCAAAATGTCGAAATTACTGCGTAAAATTTCTTGGTATACATATCGACAGTGCACTCTCTATGGATAAACACATTTCTTCCATAGTCAGACAAAGTTGTTACTTTCTCAGACAACTTAGACCTATTCGAAGGTGTCTCTCGACAAATGCTGCTAAGGTCCTTATAAATTCTTTAATAGTTTCCCGTGTAGATTATTGTAACGCCATATTAGCACACTTACCGCAATACCAAATCCATAGAATACAACTCATCCTCAATGTAGCAGCCCGTTATATTTACCAGATTGATCGTTTCTCGCATATCTCACCAACACTTCACAAACTTCATTGGCTGAAGAGCCCAGAACGTATAGAATTTAAAACATGTCTCCTTGTCTTTAAAGCACTCAATAGCATGGCCCCGGAATATATATCGGAACTTTGTGTTCCATTTTCACCTAACAATAAACAAAGTACGCTAAGATCAATGACCCAATCTAATAAAAAACTAGTAGAAACCAATCTCACAAATAAGCCAAAATACCTATATCGATCTTTTGGCGTTTCTGGACCAAAGTCATGGAACAATCTTCCAATGGATATAAGATGTGCCGAAAATATCAATGAATTCAAGAAGAAATTAAAAACTCATCTTTTCCGCAAGTCGTATCCAGATTGTCCTTCATCCATTCAATAATATTATGTGTACTAAATATTATGCCAGTTTACTTTGAATCGACTATTTTTTATAATTAATTTCATCTGGATTATGTAACAAGATTAATTTGTGATTTCTAGATATTTTTTTTTAAGTTTTATATTTCACCATTTTCAATGTGTTAGCTATAGGACTAATTTTAACTTAATTTTAACTGATTGTATTTTTTTAAGTTTTATGTTTCACCATTTTCAATGTGTTAGCTATAGGACTAATTTTAAATTATTTTTTGCAAACTGAAAGCGCCCTTGAGGTGACCACGGTTGTCACTAAACGGCGCTTTATAAATTGTCCTTATTATTATTATTATTATATATATATATATATATATATATATATATATATATATATATATATATATATATATATATATATATATATATATATATATATATATATATATATATATATATATATATATATATATATATATATATATATATATATATATATATATATATATATATATATATATATATATATATATATATATATATATATATATATATATATATATATATATATATATATATATATATATATATATATATATATATAATATATATATATATATATATATATATATATATATATATATATATGTTATATTTGATGTTTTCACGGGGTGAAATATGTTATAATATTTTTATCTCGGTTTTCCCGTGTCAGTAGGTCTTGACTAAGACCATTTGTCTTCCGACGTTTCGCCTGAATATCACCAGGCATTTTCAAGGACTTAACGAAAAGCACGCGCGCGACACACGTCTACTCACACTTGACGGTGAGCTTTCAGTGTGAGTAGACGTGTGTCGCGCGCGTGCTTTTCGTTAAGTCCTTGAAAATGCCTGGTGATATTCAGGCGAAACGTCGGAAGACAAATGGTCTTAGTCAAGACCTACTGACACGGGAAAACCGAGATAAAAATATTATAACATATATATATATATATATATATATATATATATATATATATATATATATATATATATATATATATATATATATATATATATATATTATATATATATATATATATATATATATATATATATGTATATGTATATATATATATATATATATATATATATATATATATATATATATATATATATATATATATATATATATATATATATATATATATATATATATATATATATATATATATATATATATATATATATATATATATATATATATATATATATATATATATATATATATATATATATATATATATATATATATATATACTAGCTTTTATGTCCCGCCGTTGGCCAAGAATGTAAAATTGTGAAAGAAAAAGCAATCGTTTTTATAATATTGTCACCCAATTATTTTGCAATATCGGACTATGAAAAGTGGTTTGAAATTTGATTGAGTTTAAGCATTGTAAAATGTTCAAGTGATGGCCACAACCCATTCTTTTTTATATATTGCTATAAAGTGTGAATGAAGTATAAGTAATATACCTACAATTTCTGCACGCATGGACTATGCGAAATGGTTTTAAATATGACTGTTTATCAACGTTGTAAAGAGATTGGTTTGGCCACAACCCCCATTTTTATATATTATCATCGAAAACAAATTGCAATATGTACCTATAGAAAATTTAGTATTTTTGGATGTTGGAATGTGGTTAAAATTTGATTAAATAATGTACTGAAAAGATCTAGTGTTGGTCACATCCCATTCGTTTTTATATTTTTTCATCAAGTGTGCATTATATTTTTGCACAATTAGACTGATAGACTTTAAATTGACACAAAAGTCTACATTGACGAAGAAGAAGAAGACTTAAACTATGGTAAATAGTTTTTAATTAGAATATAAACGTTGTGAAAAGTTCAGTAATGGCCACAACCCCCATTCTTTAAATATTAGGTGTTGAAAATTATTCAAAATAGGATGATATAAATGGTTTAAATTTGATTAAACAAAAGTATTGAAAAGACATCCCACATCCCATTAATTTTTACATATGTATTTTCATGAAGTGTGCATATCGTTAATAATATTTCTGCACAATAGACTATTAGACTTAAAACTAACCCAAAAGTCTAAATAAAAAAGAGAAAAATAAGTATAAGACTATAAGAAATAGTTTGTATAAAAAACTATCCCAATGGTCTACATAAAATAAGTAAAAATCCATAAAATAGAAGAATTAGACTATTGGAAATAGATTGTATAAAAACTGACCAAAAGGTCTTCATAAAAGAAGAAAAGAAGAAGAAGATTAATCTATAGGAAATAGTTTGTATAAAATTCACCAAAGTTCTACATAAAATAAGAAAACGAAGAAAAACTAAAGGAAATAGTTTGTGTAAAAACTGTAAGGTCTACATAAAATTAAGAAGAAAAAGAATTAGACTCCATGAAACGTCGTTTCAGACCCTTCAGAACCTCCCGTCCCTTCAGGTCCTTCAGAACCTCCCGTCCCTTCAGGCCCATCAGTACCTCCCGTCCCTTCAGGCCCTTCAGTACCTCCCGTCCCTTCAATCCATCATTACGTCCCTTCCAATCAGGCCCTTCAGTACCTCCCGTCCCTTCAGGCCCTTTTATACCTCCCGTCCCTTCAGGCCCTTTAGTGCATCCCTTCCCTTCATTACATCCCGTTCCTTCAGTCGGTTAAGAAAAGTTTAAATCCAGAAACCATCCTGGAAGAACCGCGAAGAGATGAAAGGACCTTCTTTCCCCAGGATACTCCACCTTCAAAGGTAAAATGACTAAATACACGGAGAAGAAGAAGAAAAAAGTTTAAATCCAGATACCTGCGAAGATATGGCTAGAAAATTGGACCTTCTTCTCCCAGGATAGTCCACCTTCATAGGTAAAATGACCGAATGAACGATGAAGAAGAAAAAGTAGAAGAAGAAAAAAGTTTATCGTCTTGGAAGACTTACGAAGAGTTGGAAGGACAGTTGGACCTTCTTCTCCCAGGATTCTCCAACTTCATAGGTAAAATGACCAAAAATACACGAAGAAGAAGAAGAAAAAAGTTTAAATCCAGAAACCTGCGAAGAGATGGAAGGACAATTGGACCTTCTTCTCCCAGGTTAGTCCACCTTCAAAGGTAAAATGACCAAATACACGATGAAGAAGAAGAAGAAAAAAGTTTAAATCCAGAAACCTGCGAAGAGATGGAAGGACAGTTGGACCTTCTTCTCCCAGGATACACCAACTTCATAGGTAAAATGACCAAATACACGACGAAGAAGAAGAAGAAAAGAAGAAGAAAGTTAAAATCCAGAAACCTGCGAAGAGATGGAAGGAAAATTGGACCTTCTTCTCCCAGGATAGTTCATCTTCATAGGTAAGATGACCAAATACACCACGAAGAAAAAGAAGAAAAAAGTTTATATGCAGAACCCGTCTGGAAGACCTGTGAAGAGATGGAAGGCCAGTTGGATCTTCTTCTCCCAGAATACTCCAACTTCATATGTAAAATGACCAAATACACGATGAAGAAGAAGAAGAAAAAAGTTTAAATCCAGAAACCGTCCTGGAAGACCTGCGAAGAGATGGAGGGACAGTCGGACCTTCTTTTCCCAGGATATTCCCCTTTCATAGGTAAAATGACCAAATACACGAAGAAGAAGAAGAATAAGAAAAAAGTTTAAATCCAGAAACCATCCCGGGCATACGCTCGACAATTCACCAAAGTTTCATTGTAATCGGACAAACCGTTTAGGAGCACATAGCATACATAAATAAAATAATTTTCCTATAGGAAATCAGTATATTGTTGATTTGTAAGTAAATAGTATTAGGTAGGTACCTACCTACAACAATGTTCTAAATAAATTCGATTCATAACAAATTTTATTTGAATATCAGAATCTTTCCGTAACCATAGTAACCATCGAACATATAAAATATTACTATCAAATGGGCTCGATACATTTTTTTGGATATGTAGGTAGGTACCTACATTGGTTTGTTCGAAGCCACAAAAACGAAAATTGTCCAAAATATCAAATATTACATACAAATTATGCAATTTTATTATGCCTATATCTTTACTAATAATTAACAGACTTTTACAATATATGTCTTAAAACTTGCTGTAATGTTTTGTGTTTCATTTTATTATTTCATAATTACATTTATTTCAAAGGTTTATTATTTTCAATAACATATTCATTCGGTAGGAAAATGAAATATTGTATGAAAAGATATTAAAATGGCGGCGTTTATGTACAAAACGCTTACTTTAAAAATAAGTTAAACATTATAATTATACAAAATATTCACCATGTTTTTCACTTAAACGCTAAGTTATACTTGAAAATATATTTTCTTCGTGTAAATACGTACTTCTAACTTTTAAACTAACAGATATTTGCGTGCAAAATGTACACTTTTTTGACAGATACGACTTGGAAAATTTTGTATGAAAAAAATAATTATTGAAATATTTTTAAAATTCAGCATTTTTATCGCATTATTTTTAGCGTGACACTGCATCAGGTATACAGGTACACGTTCGCACATAAATTAGATTTTTAGATGCTCTTGGTTTTTCAGAAGGCGTGAGACAAACACACACACACACACATACACACACACACACACACAAACACTAACATTTTGATTGCTTTATTACTTTAGACTAGCTTTTATGTCCCGCCGTTGGCCAAGAATGTAAAATTGTGAAATTTCAACTTAGAATATTTCATTTCATAATAATCTTTCTTTTACAGGTAATGGAACTTCACGGGGACCGCGTCCGCTACTTCCACATCGGATGCGACGAGGTCTTCCAGATGGGCGAGTGCGCTCGGTGCCGACGCGCCATCTCGAGCGCGGGCGGGGCGCGCGACGCGCTGTTCATGTCGCACGTGCGCGCCGCGGCCGGCGTGCTGGCGCGCCGACGCCCCCCCGTGCGCGCGCTCGTCTGGGATGACATGCTGAGGCACGTGCCCATGAGGGACATGATGGACGCAGGACTGGGCAATCTCGTCATACCGATGGTTTGGGTGTACGCCGAAGATGTTTACAGGTGCGTGACTTTTTTTGTATTTTGGTGGCTTTCGCTTTGTCAAAGATTAATTCCATTATTATTCTACCAACATTTATTTCGACACTGCGATAAACTTGGTTCAGAAGCATGAGTTAAGGCCGCACAGGCATTCAATGTGATTAGTTGCATTGGCGTTTGCTCATTTACTCAGCCAATACCGACATTATCGTCAAGAAAATAAAGACAAGGATAAATTATATTATTATCTACCGCTTGATAGTTCCAGAATCATAACATTAGAAAATTCTCTCGATAAAAAATGATTCCAAAAGTACCCCTCAAATATGCGGGATTCCCCTATTATTCGTTTAATTTGTTGCACCCACAGTTTTGTGCACCCACAGTAAATCACATAGTATCATACTTTCATGAAATCACACATTTTCAGAATATTCATTGTTTCGACCATAAGGTCTTTGGTTTCGACGGTTACCTTGTGGTATTCCATAATTCAATTTTATTATAATACTAGCTTTTATGTCCCGCCGTTGGCCAAGAATGTAAAATTGTGAAAGAAAAAGCAATCGTTTTTATAATATTGTCACCCAATTATTTTGCAATATCAGACTATGAAAAGTGGTTTGAAATTTGATTGAGTTTAAGTATTGTAAAATGTTCAAGTAATGGCCACAACCCATTCTTTTTTATATATTGCTATAAAGTGTGAATGAAGTATAATATTTATACAATTTCTGCTCGCATGGACTATGCGTAATGGTTTTAAATATGACTGTTTATCAACGTTGTAAAGAGATTGGTTTGGCCACAACCCCCATTTTTAAATATTATCATCGAAAACAAATTGTAATGTGTACCTATTGAAAATTTAGTAATTTTGGATGTTGGGATGTAGTTGAAATTTGATTAAACAAACGTAGGTACTGAAAAGATCTAGTATTGATCACATCCCATTCGTTTTTATATTTTTTCATCAAGTGTGCATTATATTTTTGCTCAATTTGACTGAAAGTCTTCATTAACGAAGAAGAAGAAGACTTGAACTATAGTAAATAGTTTTTAATTTGAATATAAATGTTGTGAAGAGTTCAGTAATGGCCACAACCCCCATTCTTTTAATATTAGGTGTTGAAAATTATTCAAAATAGGATGATATAAATGGTTTAAATTTAATTAAACAAAAGTATTGAAAAGATTCTAGTGCAGGTTATATCGTCACATCCCATATCCCATTCATTTCATATGTATTTTCATCAAGTGTGCATATCGTTAATAATATTTCTGCACAATAGACTATTAGACTTAAAACTAACCCAAAAGACTAAATAAAAAAGAGAAAAATAAGTATAAGACTATAAGAAATAGTTTGTATAAAAACCTATTCCAATGGTCTACATAAAATAAGTAAAAATACATATACCTAATAGAAGAATTAGACTATTGGAAATAGATTGTATAAAAGCTCACCCAAAGGTCTACAAAAAAGAAGAAGAAGAATATTTAGACTATTGGAAATAGTTTGTATAAATACTGACCAAAAGGTCTACATAAAAGAAAATGAATAAGACTATTGGAAATAGTTTGTATTAAAACTCTCCCAAAAGTCTACGTACTTAAATGAAGAAGAATAATAATTAGACTAAAGGAAATAATTTTTATAAAAAAATGACCCAAATGTATACATAAAAGAAGAAGAAGATGAATTAGACAATAGGAAATAGTTTGTATAAAAACTGCCCTAAAGGTCTACATAAAATTAAGCAGAAAAAGAATTAGACTCCAGGACCCGCCGCTTCAGGCCCTTCAGTACCTCCCGTCCCTTTAATACCTCATTACGTCCCTTCCCATCAGGCCCTTCAGTACCTTCCGTCCCTTCAGGCAGTTTTATACCTCCCGTCCCTTCAGGCCCTTTAGTGCCTCCCTTCCCTTCATTACATCCCGTCCCATCAGTCGGTTAAGAAAAGTTTAAATCCAGAAACCATCCTGGAAGAACCGCGAAGAGATGAAAGAACATTCTTTTCCCAGGATGCTCTACTTAATAGGTAAAATGACTAAATACACGAAGAAGAAGAAAAACGTTTAAACCCAGATACCTGCGAAGAGATGGAAGGACAGTTGGACCTTCTTCTCCCAGGATTCTCCAACTTCATAGGTAAAATGACCAAAAATACACGATGAAGAAGAAGAAGAAGAAATAAGTTTAAATCCAGATACCTGCGAAGAGATGGAAGGAAAATTGGACATTCTTCTCCCAGGTTAGTCCACCTTCAAAGGTAAAATGACCAAATAGACGATGAAGAAGAAGAAGAAAAAAGTTTAAATCCAGAAACCTGCGAAGAGATGGAAGGAAAATTGGACCTTCATCTCCCAGGATAGTTCATCTTCATGGGTAAGATGACCAAGTACACGTTGAAGAAAAAGAAGAAAAAAGTTTATATGCAGAACCCGTCCTGGAAGACCTGTGAAGAGATGGAGGGACAGTCGGACCTTCTTTTCCCAGGATACTCCCCCTTCATAGGTAAAACGACCAAATACACGAAGAAGAAGAAGAATAAGAAAAAAGTTTAAATCCAAAAACCATCCTGGGCATACGCTCGACAATTCACCAAAGTTTCATTATAATCGGACAAACGGTTGATAAATAAATAAATAAAATAATTTTCCTATAGGAAATCAGTATAGGTATATTATTGTTGATTTGTAAGTAAATAGTATTAGGTAGGTACCTACCTACAACAACCTTCTAAATAAATTCGATTCCTAACAAATTTTATTTGAATATCACATTCTTTCTGTAGCCATGGAAACGATTCGAACACGTAAGTAATATCGAATGGTTCGGATACATTTTTTGAATATGTAGGTACCTACATTGGTTAGTTCGATGCCATAAAAATGAAAATTGTCAGAAAAATCAAATATTATTTACAAATTATGCAATTTTATTATGCCTATATCTTTACTAATAAATAACACATTTTTACAATATATGTCTTAAAACTTGCCGTAATGTCTTGTGTTTCATTTTATAATTTCATAATTACATTTATTTCAAAGGTTTATTATTTTCAAGAACATATTCATTCGGTGGGAAAATGAAATATTGTATGAAAAGATATTAAAATGGCGGCGTTTATGTACAAAAGGCTTACTTTAAAAATAAGTTAAACATTATAATTATACCAAATATTCACCATGTTTTTCACTTAAACGCTAAGTTATACTTCAAAATATATTTTTTTGTGTAAATACCTACTTCTAACTTTTAAACTAACAGATATTTGCGTGCAAAATGTACACTTTTTTGACAGATATGACTTGGAAAATTTTGTATGAAAAAAATAATTATTTAAATATTTTTAAAATTCAGCATTTTTATCGCATTCTTTTTAGCGTGACACTGCATCAGGTATACTGGTACATGTTCGCACTTAAATTAGATTTTTAGATGCTCTTGGTTTTTCAGAAGGCGTGAGACAAACACACACACACACACATACACACACACACACACACACACACAAACACTAACATTTTGATTGCTTTATTACTTTAGATATATATATATATATATATATATATATATATATATATATATATATATATATATATATATATATATATATATATATATATATATATGTTAAATCTAAGGTTTTCGCGAGTACAAAATATGTTATTATTAAGTATTTTGGGGATAACCCGCGTCAAATTATGATTCCCGAGAGAATCAGTCGTCTGCCGACGTTTCGTCTGAATCTCATCAGACATTTTCTAAAGGCGCCTTGTTAATAAATTTTCGTCTCGAGGGATAGTGCACGCACGTCCGTTCGAGTCGAAAGCTTACTACCAAGTGAAAGTTTGAAAGGAAGCCGCGTCAAGTGTTAGTGGAGGGGTGGGTTTCCCCAATGACGTCATTATTGCGTTTTGTTTGGCTTCTAGTGACTCTAGTACTTAACGGTATATTGTTTACAGGTGGATTATCAGTTTTCGGCTTACTAAGAATTTTACTAATGTTTTTAATGTGACTATTGTTTGAACAAAAATATTATAACATATTTATATATATATATATATATATATATATATATATATATATATATATATATATATATATATATATATATATATATATATATATATATATATATATATATATATATATATATATATATATATATATATATATATATATATATATATATATATATATATATATATATATATATATATATATATATATATATATATATATATATATATATATATATATATATATATATATATATATATATATATATATATATATATATATATATATATATATATATATATATATATATATATATATATATATATATATATATATATATATATATATATATATATATATATATATATATATATATATATATATATATATATATATATATATATATATATATATATATATATATATATATATATATATATATATATATATATATATATATATATATATATATATATATATATATATATATATATATATATATATATATATGTAGATCTATTTAAATAAAAATAAATAAGTATCCACTCAGAGTCAAATGAAATCCTTTATATAACATTTGAGAAATTTTAATGTTTTCTAATGATATCATAAACATTATTCATAAATTAACGGATGTCTGAGTATGGAAAACTGATCAGCTCTATGTAAATGCACTTTACACAAGTGGATCAAACTTGTAGAAAACTTTGGAGAGCACGAAATATCATAGTACACAAAGAAATATCATAGCGAAACTCAAAGTATGCACTCTTTACATTATACCTACCTTTTGAGAAAATGATCTAAAACATAAAGGATGTCCTAAAAAATTAGAATTAGACTACCTACCCACATAGTTTTTGGGAATGACACATTTTCCATATTTTCAAAATATTTCTTGGCTACAAACACAACTGCCGATTGAAGTAACAATGTCAAAAATAAAACACCCCATGTCGTCAATGAAAACACGCGAATAAGACTGATTCCTGTAAAAATTAAACATCATTTCAAGTACACAAAATTTTATACGTGAGAACAAATATAAAATGATAATTTTATTTATAATTGTGACATCTGAGATTGTTAATTTAAAGCTTTTTAAGAAGTAATAAAAAAATATTATTCCTAAACAAGCTGCTTTCAAGTTAAATATATTTATAACTCGAAAACTTCAGAAAATTATAAACAATGTTATCATTACTATACACAATGTTACTATGTTATTGATCTGATATTTTTTTATTAAATGTACTCAGTATTCAATCACAACTATTCTCTGTATCAGTAACTAAATTGATTACTACATTACTGTATGGCTCCATGTCACTTATACGTACCCTGTCTGATAATACTCTTCGGTATGCTGTATACAACTTTAGCTGGATCTTGACTTACAGGAAAACTAAAAGTTGTCTTTACCCATCTCGAAACGGTCACACTAATACTTCCAACTGCCCAGTCCAATTCGCCAGCACTCACACACTCGATCATTCTGTCGTAAGACCCAGAAATATTATCGTCAAACCCAATCGTCTTGAAGGTAAAATTCATTTTTCTCCTCAGTTCCAAAAGGATCTCTCCTTCCAAACCGCTCAAAGTATCGCAAACGGCTTCGATGCTGGGTGCGGAGCTTTGAAATATTTTTGGATTGCTACAAACGAAATAATTGTCCGAGAGCGGAAAACCAATGGTGAAAGTGTGACCGTTGAAATCGACGAACGCGTTGTCGACTTTTACCAGAATCAGCTGCAAGACTTCGCGACTGACGACAGTCGCGTCGGAATCCAACAAAGAGTGCTCTTGGTGTAAGATCAATGATTCGGACCTATCGCCGCAATAATAACACGCTTCGTACAGTCGCAAGGTTGAGTCGGATATTTCGACAACGAAAGTAACATATACAATTTTTATGAACTTCATTCCTTTAAAAATATAAGAGATGGAATTGTGTGAATGGCAAGACTTGTAATAATTGTGACACATGAAAATAACAGTGTCACTGGGTCTTAAATTTTGTAAATATAAATTGTCGAATTGAGACACGTCTGCAAGACTGACTAGATGTAAAACATACGGTCGCTGTAGAGTTTTTAGTTGCTTAATCGAATACAAAGAATCATTTTCATATTTCACAATGAATCTTCCTTGATTATCCGAAATGTTTTTCGTGTTATGGAGTTCAAAAATATTAGAGGAATACGGAGCCAGCATTGTTTTGGTAATGAGTATTTCTGTGGATGTATCGTAATGAATGACAACGTCACAATTCAACGCATTTTCATACATGACTCTTCCAATTATTTCTTCTGCTTTCCTATTTATTACTTCCGTTAAATCATTTGCCACTTGGTTAGCGAGAAAATGTTCATATACAACATGGTGAACTTTAAAACTCGAAGTATTGATTGCCACTTGGATGTTTTCGAAGAAAAACGATAACACGAGTAAGAAAATTTGAGACGCCATTAGAATTTTTTTTTTGCCTAATATCTGAGGAGCATTGTAGAAATGTGTCAATATTTAACAAAAAATAACGAGTATTCTGCTTTTTGGACAAATTTATTCGTATAACTGATGAACGTAAGTATTCTTGTAGTCTTTAAATAGCCACAGCAGCATAAAAGTTACAATAAATACTTGGATAGCACATATAAAAAACAGCTTTGGTCAATTTAATGAAAAAAAAATTTATCATAAAAATAAACAACTAAAATTATGAAATAACTAAAATTTTAATTTTACGTTCTACTTAAATTAAAATTAAATTTAAGTAGAACGTAAAATTAAATATAATTTTAGTTGATTATGGAGTTCTATCATGAAGTGACAGTTTCAAATATTGAAAAAATAAGCGATAAGATTTTTACTGTAAAATTTAAAAACGCATTTATGTTTTGATAATAAAATGTCATACATTATTTTTTTCAATAATGTATTCGATTTTGTCTTTTTATACTTCTTTTGATATTTTAAAATATAACAAAAGATATATTTTACTTCTATACTGAGAATACCTTTATTTTAAATATATTGATTAAAACCCAGAGTTCCTTTTGAAAAACTTTTTTTTAAGGAATATAGATTTAGGTAACAGTTTTATCTCAATGGAATGATAAAAACCAAGTACCTATTTGTATACATAATTATATGAAATAATAATAAATAATAAATAAACTGGGATGATTTTTATAGCGCCGTTTTGTGATAACCTCACCCCATGAGCGCTCTGAATAGATCATGGATCTTTGTGATTGAAAAATAATTGAAATGTTGTATAGTTGAGTAGGTACCTACCTATTAAAATTGGCTTTTTGACTTTTTCCGTAGAATTTACATACTCTTTTTCAATTTCAATTAATGAAAAAGTAACTCATGTTGTTTTTCGCTGTTTTCTTGAAATGTGACATAGAGCAAACACACAGAGAAGCTATAATATTATATTTGTGTCAACACTTAACCAAAAGTTTCGCTTAAATAATATGAAAATGTTATGGCGTATGTTTACATTGTGCCTTTACGACATCATAATGTGTATGTACAGACATCACATCGACAAATATAATGAGATGTTTTATGCTATCGTCATACAAAATTCACGCATAAAACATGCTGTGCCCGAACACATTTTAGTTTAGCTGTCACGCTTAAGTAAAAGAACTCTATTTTAATATAGTGAAAAACATGCTCACAAAATTTGCATTCAAATAATTCTGTGCTCGAACGCGCATACTTATTTTCTCATCTATCTAGAACTCAAAGAAGATATTTTTTGGCATAATAAGGGTAATTTTATTCATTAATGAATATATGGAGTTTTACCTGGTCTTTTCACTAAACATTGTAATACTTTTGTTCTACAATTTATATCTCCTTCTTCATTAGATTCCTTCTCTCCTCTGCTGGATATAGGCCTCTTCAGGCTTCTTCCATTCGTTTATGTCTTGTTCAATTCGTATTCAGATTCTCCCAGCCCACTGGAAAATGTCGTCAGACCATATCTAAGAATGTCTACATTTTTTTAAATGAATATCCTTGTTTAACAAGTACAAATACCTACATCTTCCTAAATTCCCCAATTTAAGCATAAGTGCTTGTACTATAATTTAAAACATGACTGTATAACTCTCATTCGTTGTTTCAAATAATTTCCTTTATACTCCTCACTAACCCAAAGGGATATAGTGGGGAGTTATGATTTCGCAATTTTTTAGGCTATCTTTTTTATTGCATATTATCAACTAGTATCATGCTGAGATTGTATTCTGAAAGTTTCATCACAATGTATCTGTGTGTGTGTGTGTGCTATGTGCAGTGTGCTGTGTGCTATGTATGTATGTACGGCGTGTACATTTTACTTTATCGATTATAGACTAAAGTACTCATTCAATCCTATTCAAATTAAGCAAATTTGCATATAATATAATACTTACTTAGACCCCATTAGATTTTGAACGATATCTGAATAGTCCTTCTCAATTTTTGTAACTATCAAATATTTGAAAGTAACCCCAAGCTCAGGAAACTTATAATTTGAAAATTTTATTTTCAAATTGGTAAAAAGGCCCATCACTTTCATAAAAAGGCATTGAAGCAATATCAAATTTTCATAATAAAATATTTTAACAAACTCATTTTAAAAAATTGCTGAAATTTTTTTATACAAACTTTGAATACTTTATAGAGTGACTTGTTCGTGAGAAGTTTAGCATTGGCCACAACCCACTCGTTTTAAATATTGTGTTTCTACTTTACATATTATTTATTATTTTTAAAAGCTTCGATCCGTATAGACAAATAAATACATTGATAAAAGTCACTGATTTATTCAGCACCAAACAAACAATCTGCAATGGGGAACAGATTTTACTTAAAATACACTGAAATAAATTTATAATGTTCAATACACATAATTGACTAATACCAGATAAGAAAATCAATGTTCTTGGCACATGGTTATCTTGTGCGAACAATCGTTATTGATTACATATGCCACAGGTGAACATTCAATGCCAAATAACGTTAATAATGTTATAACTCTGGGAATTACCTCGACTGGCAACCGAGTAAGGGGAGTAAGCAAAGTTGGGAAAAGTTTTAAATCTGGAATCAATGTTAATCCGATTGCCTAATTGTGAATCGAAACGGCATTCAATTTCCTGAAAGCTTTCAAACTGTCTGGCCCCTCGTTTTTTATGGTGTCTTATTTTCACCAGAGTCGAAATCACATTTTAACTGACTAACTTGAACGCGATAAGTAAAATTATGATGATTCAGAGCTAATTTGACACTGAAAAAATATTTGTATATTTTATCATTTGTAACATTATTAAATATATAAAAATAGGAAAAATGAATGAAGAAAGCCTGACGAAGAAAATATACAAAGATGACAGGAACAGAATAAGAGGTCGGGGGCGCCCAAAAAAGGATGGCACGATGGCATGTGAACGATATTCTGTAAGACGGAAATTTAAGAAGCGTGAACAACAGACGAACACGTATAAGACGATGTATGAATGATGATGTGGCGATGAATGTATGTCAAGATAGTGGCGTTCGGCTCTCTCTGATGGTATGTATGACTTCGATAGTTAAGGCATGTTCAGCGAATGGAGGAATGCCGAACCCCAAAGAAGGTTCTCGACATACGACCGAAGGGGAGACGAGGCGTGGAGAAACCCAAGCTGAGGTAGACGGACGGCATACGGATTAATTTAAAGAGGAGTGGCACTGAAAACTAGAGAGCACAGGCGATGGACCGGTCTGAATGGCGAAAAATTGTGGAGGAGGCCAAGGCTCACAATGGGCTGTAGCGCCAATGAAG
Source organism: Molanna angustata (assembly GCA_963576475.1). NCBI lineage: Eukaryota > Metazoa > Arthropoda > Insecta > Trichoptera > Molannidae > Molanna > Molanna angustata. The sequence goes on from OY754975.1 coordinate 26,441,652, forward strand.
ATGATGATGAAAACTTCAATCTCGATTACGAATCCAAAACCAATGTTGAATCAAATATACTTAAAATTAAAAAAATAATTCATTTCACTTCCAGGTCAGATAATTTTACAAAATGTCAATTATACTGTCCACTATCTTCTATGGAAGTGGAGAAGTGTGATTTGACATTTTTTCCCATAAATTTCTCAGCAAATAGGTAGATAATTTGAAGACAATGCATACCTAACAATGAGTTTCGTCGCGATGTTTTATTGTATTTATCGCGGATTATGATATTATAATTTTTCTCTTTATAACCCAATAAGGCAGCAGTTGTTTCCGTATGATTTCATATTCTATTTAGTGTGTACATAAACGATGTGACTAGCTGTCTCCGCTCGTCAACATCCTCCTATATGCGGACGACATGAACATTTACAAAATTATATGCAACCGGAATTACATAATCGCATTACAAGCAGACTTAAATCGCCGATCTGTATATTGTTCAAATAACCAATTATTTCTCAATAATATCACCTTCACGCGCTCCAAAACTCGAATTATCACGAGTATACAATAAACGGAAAGATTCTTATGTATTAGCAATGACGAGATTAGGGACCTAGGAGTTATCGTGGATACGAAGATGACATTTAAAAGCCATATTGACCTAATAGTAGTACAAATTATGCTCAGAACACATGTGCAGAAGCACATAAAGAACGTGTAGTAACATCAACGCGTTCTTTAATGAAATAGACCTTTTCAAAAACTCCTCAAACGGATTTAGATCTCAATTTCTAGGTTGCTGATCCGCGGTTAGGTGGTGTACGTGTGTTCCCCTTTTCCCTACTTTCTTTCCTACTCCCTTCCTCAAAACCATTTATTTTTGTCAATATAATAATGAGCAAAGTTGTAAACTTAATTTGTTCACATTTCATATTATGTATGTTAGTAAAATTAGTGAATATAACTGTCTGTTTACACAATAAATTAAAAAATAAAATATGTTAAAACGTTCAAAATCCGATTACATTATGTATAAAGTATTCGAAAAATAACGATATCTCACTATCTTGGAGATTGTCCCGCAATAGATTAGAAATAAATTAGAGATAATAAAATTAATTGTTGCGTAGCTCATCACTGTACCAATTGGGTTGAGCCAACTTATAAGGTCGGGCAAAAACTTAGCTATGTTGCGGTCAACTGTATCCATAGATTTTCGTTTAGTCAGACCCAAGTATTCGGCCTTTTCCCTGACCGCCTCCCGTCAACCTTTGTTTCTTGTTAAAGGCAGTCTTATAATGCGCAATAAACCAGGAATACGGTTAAAATTTTACACATACTTAGGAACGAATTTCCATAAAATTAATCCATCAATGTACATATTTTCGTGACCCTTTTAACGCGGTGTAATTTGCCACAACAACTACTATTATCAAATAGCGGTCAGGATCCATTTGAAGGACGGGATTACCAAAGTGACCGTAATTATGAAATTAAATTGAAAGTAAATAAACACGTTGATCCTTATTTACTATAATCCGAAGTTTAGTCAGTTATGGCTGTACAAAAAATTATAATCAAGTCGAAAATAGTAAGTTCTTCTTGTCCGACCATCACACCAAACTCATCAAGACCTTGCGACAGCCTGATGAGTGATGCCGCATCCGGAATCCTGAACCACAGCCTGAGATTTTTAAGCCATGATGCTAGTTTTAAGTCATGACGCCTTATACCCCGTCTTACCTTTCTCTTTCCATCCACTATGAATTGTAGAAGGGCATTTTTATTTTTTTTTAGTTTCTCGGGTAACTAACAGGTACTATGTCAAATGATTTATTATTTAACACGCACCCAATAACAAGTTGCCACACTCTGGAGACTAACGATATTAATCGTCTCACAGATCCAGACTGAAAACACAATTAAAAACTGTGTCTCCACCGGGAATCGAACCCGGGACCCTTGGATCAGCAGTCAGATACCTAACCAACTGAGCCACGAAGGCCGGCATATTTATCACCACGGAACATGGCACAAGTATGCGGTCAGCAAATCTCTCTTTCATTTCCTCCATCACTATTAGTAAGGCCCTTCAAGGATGAGGCGACACACATATACGTGCATCGATTAAATTATCCCGTCATCGCATCTTTCACCGACACCAAAGATTTCCACTGGAATCCCCGCATCTCCGGTAGTAACAAACCCGACATATATTACGAAACCTTCAACCGATCAGAAAACAGATGGCATCAGTTCCAGCAGTCGCAAACGCATTCAAACACGGGAACCAACATACCAATCCGGCCGTCAGTCGCACGCACCCGCAGCGCGGTCACGCAGCTTCATCGCATATCATCAGATTCATCAGTCTTCAACCAATTCGCGAACTTACTACCTCATATCTCCAAAACAAGTCCAGTCATATTCATACCATGTCGGCATTCCCCACAAGGCGGGGTACCCAGCGATAAGTGTCCGGATGAGCATAAGCTTATAAAAGGAAGAATAACAAATGCGCGTATGCCCACACACTAGCCACGTCTCACCTAAAAAGCCAACATTCAGAATGAGCTGTGAATCTCATTGCTGAACTTTGTGAGATGTTATTTTGCATGTTTTACTATTGATTTTACGACTCTTACGGGATACCCGAAAGCGATGATAATAAAAATGAATGGAAGCACTCTTAATAGTGGTCAACAACTCTATCTCTCTCTTTTTTCCATCATTATAAGTAAGTTTCTTTAAGCGTATCATTCAATCAGTTTTTAATTCTGTGTGTCTTCTTCTTCCTGGCGCTGTCCCAACTTATCACATTGTTTGATTGTTAAGGTCAGCTCTTCTGGACCTCTGGCTGTATCTCTCTCGGTCCTGGGTGACGCTTTCCTCGAGGCCGGTTTTCTGCAGGATATTTCTTTATTACACCATCCATGTGTTCTTGGGTCTTCCTATTTGTCTTCACCGAGATCGCTTGATGTGTTCATACCACAACAGTTAAATTTAAGGATTGTTACAAAAGGGATTTGGCTATATTAGGGACACTAGCTTTTAGCATTTGGGTCCATTATCTCTTCCGAAGTTTACAATCTGTCCAAGACAACATTATTTCGGCATTAAAAAATACTCGGTTTAAACAAGGCGGAAACACAGAATTAGGAAGATCCTTCCAAAGCCGCCCTGCAGAGTAAATAAAAGAATTAAACATATTTGCCAGTAAAAAAATAGTTTGTTTGAGAAAACTCGAATATTCATATGATTTATGGATTGCTTACATTATTTTTCCAAAACCATTATAAGAATTCAATCTTTTGGAAAATATCGGTAAAACAAGGAACACAATCCTTCATCAATTCAAGTGAGTCCTATTTTTAAAAATAAATATTATGATTTAATCCTTTATACCGACATAATATATGGAAGTATTTAAATGTAAGTATCCCATAGGTTTTAAAAAAATTCTTTAATAATGCCATAAAACACTTTTACTGTGAGAATTCAAAGAATGTGTCAAGGACATAACATAAAGCCTTCATAATCGCAATTGATTTTATATATATTTATTTAATTATTTGCATTAAATTGCGTGAGTTATACTTTTTATTGTGTTGGTGTATTTTAAACAAGTAAATAAAATTAAATGGGCATTGGGTTAGTGATCCAGTGGTCGCGAGTTCGAATCCTGCCTCGAACGATTTCGTTCACCTATAGCACAAGCATTTGTGCTCATTTTAGGGAATGTAGGAAGATGTATATGTACTTGTTTAGCAAGGACATATTATTTTTTTATATATATGAAAAAGGGGACTATTCCCGCCAAATGGTGGAATCAAAACCATCATGATTACCCATAATACCCATATCATGGATATAATTCCATAAGATAGTTATATCCATGATATGGGTAAACATGGATGGTTTTGAATCCGCCGGTTGACCAGGGGAGCAAGTCAACAAACATTAAAATTTCCTCTGTTCAATTAAAAAAAAATCTCATTATCTACACACTTTAACGTTTTTTTGTCTTTTTCATATGACTATCTCACGTAGGTATTTTCTTCTTTCAAAGGTCAAACATTTCAGCGAGAATTAGTCTGACTAGTTGCAACCTGTGAAGTATTCACAAAAGTTAAATTAATTATTATTTCAATTCGTATTTTTGATGTCATACAAAAAACCTGTAACATGTAACATTGCAGAAATGCGATATACGAGTATATTTTTTTAAATAATACATTCTATAGATAAATCAAATTATTCCTTTCTCTCTTCTAGTCAACATGTAATCGATGATAATAGTATGATATTTTTTTAATTTCAAGACTATTTAATTTTCTTTTTATTCTCAGTGATAAATTGAATACAAAGCCTGGATGAAGTGCGAGAGGGAGAAAACAATAGTCATGAATATTCAACTTGAAGAGTAAAGGTCCCGTGCTTAATTTTTGGCAGGGGAATAAATTATTTTCCACTGATCATGAATTTATTGAGAGACAGAGTGAGTGAGAGAGAGAGTGTGAGAGAAAGAGACAAGTGCCTAAATGACTTTTGATCGAGGTTCGTATTAACAGCTTACAGATGGCTTCACAAATTAATTATTGTAGAAATGTTAATGAATAATTATTATTGTCTGGTGTTTATGTTTTATTCTTTGGTGATTTTCTAAAGCTGTTGTTGCAATTTTTCCTTTGAGTTTTACCATCACCAACAGCCCCCCTAGGCAACGTGTCATTTATCGATCGAAAATAAAAAGAAAAGATATCTGGAAGTATGGAAGTGACAGTCGCTCAAGATAATACAGTCACTTGACAACTGTAATCATAATATAAGTTTCTAATGGTCGATGAACCCCTGAATGAAAACCCTAAAATGAGTTTCTAGTGGTCGAACTCATCATAATATGAGATTCTAGTGGTCGAACTCATCATAATATGAGTTTGTAGTGGTCGAACTCATCATAATATGAGTTTCTAGTGGTCGAACTTATCATAATATGAGTTTCTAATGGTCGATGAACCCCTTAATGAAAACCCTAAAATGAGTTTCTAGTGGTCGAACTCATCATAATATGAGATTCTAGTGGTCGAACTCATCATAATATGAGTTTGTAGTGGTCGAACTCATCATAATATGAGTTTCTAGTGGTCGAACTTAACATAATATGAGTTTCTAATGGTCGATGAATCCCTGAATGAAAACCCTAAAATGATTTTCTAGTGGTCGAACTCATCATAATATGAGATTCTAGTGGTCGAACTCATCATAATATGAGTTTGTAGTGGTCGAACTCATCATAATATGAGTTTGTAGTGGTCGAACTCATCATAATATGAGTTTCTAGTGGTCGAACTTATCATAATATGAGTATCTAGTGGTCAATGCTTCCCCCCACTCTCCTCCCTACCTCTCTCCTTTCCCATCCTACTTTCAAAATTGTTAACAAATGTGTATGTAATACATATTTTAGAATACTATAATTGGCAATATAAAAATTATCTTTATATTATATTTGGATAAATTTTTCTATTTTTTTAACTTTTATTTAACTTCACCTGTCTATCCGTGTCTAATGAAATTTCGTAATTAATATTTTACTTACTTCCCGGCCAGTTCGAGCTCCGAAATTTAAAATTTGTGTATTCCCAATAACAATGCATGTTGAAACTCTTTTCAGCTTGATTCATTTGATATTTCGAAAAAATTGAACAATTTTGTATTTCATACAAACTTAGTGTAAGAACCATTTATATCATTCACAATATATTCTCTATCTGAACAAGAACTACTTCCACATTTAGTCTTCTACAATGTACAACAAACTATTGCCAAAATTCATACATAAAACAAGCTTGCAGTAATAACAATTCATTTTTTGGTGCGGTGGACATCCATCAACACACTAAAGTCAGATTCAAGTCTCAAGTTTTGGTGCGGTGGACATCCATCAACACACTAAAGTCAGATTCAAGTCTCAAGTTTTGGTGCGGTGGACATCCATCAACACACTAAAGTCAGATTCAAGTCTCAAGTTTTCGAGGCATTGATGATGGGTTGATAACGTTGCAGTGATTCTGATTTCCTACTTCCTTCCATTCCTTTTCCTTTCTCATGAGCATATTTATAAATATATTTTTTTGTTATTTAACCTTTCTATTTATTTTATTCTGCTATAATTACCTATGATATGGACAAAATTAATAACTTTTAAATATATTCTTCAAGACGAGAAAAATTACTACAAACTGTTTTGGTTTACAATTTCAGTATTTTTTGTAATGTATATTGTTTGATTGTTTGTTAAAAAATAAATAAATATAATCCTGAAGAATCTTTGAAAAGTATGTCTTCATTTTTTTTTATTAATTGTTACTATATTATTTATTTAATGTTGCTTCCCGGGCAACTAACAGGTACTATGCCAAATATTTATTTAACACGCACCCAATAACAAGTTGCCACATTCTGGAAACTTACGATATTAATCGTCTCACAGATCCAGACTGAAAACATAATTAAAAATTGTGTCTCCACCGTGAATCGAACCCGGGACCATTGGATCAGCAGTCAGATACCCAACCAACTGAGCCACGAAAGCCAACGTGATATTGTTTTAATGTTTATTTTGATGATAAAATTGTGGAATCCACTTACATAGTGGCTTTTCAGTCATGTCCTTACTATTTATATATAATATATTTTTTGTTTTATTATAGTATCGTCGCACCGACTCTAATGTATGCTAGTGAGACATGGACATGGCAGAAGACGCATGAAAGTAGAATTAACGTGGTTGAAATGAGGTCACTAAGACGAATGTGTGGTAAAACGATGTATGATAGAATAAGAAATGAGGATATTAGACGAGAATGTATGATTGAAAGAAATATCGTAAGTAAGATGAAAATAAATGCCCTTAGGTGATTCAGCCACATAGAAAGAATGAGTGATGACCGTCTGACAAAAAAAGTATACAAGGCTGATAAAAGAGGAACGAAAAGTAGAGGTCGGCCAAGAAAATGTTGGCACGATCACATAATTGGGATTTTGAAAGATGGTGATGTTAGAAGTAAGAATAATAGAAGAGCGTGTATGAGACGATGTATGGACGTGAATGAAGCGAGGAATGTGTGTCAAGAGTGAGGAGTCTGGCGTTCGGTTCTCTCTGCCTACCCCAAATAGGGAAATGGCGTGATGGTATGGTATAGTATGGTATGGTATAGTTCTGTCGGTTTTTCCCTAATCAATCAAAATAAAAAAAGTAAAATAAATCGTAGGTAATCCAGAGTATGTATCATACTTAACACAGGAGGTATGTTCATATTATCTTTAGTACACGTACGCATATGTTCCCAGTGTAACCCTGTTGCAACTAGGTTCCAGATACTAATGACACTACGCGGGTTAATCTCCGGTTTGTGGTAAGCCCGCACCGGATACTGTTAGTAGGCCGCAAATTCTAATCCCGACCACCGACTCCAACTATGTATGCTAGGTCGATGTTATTATTGGTAGATATCTACCTTGCCAGTCGACATTACTTCGACGAAAATAACACACAGGGTCGTCGTCGTCCTCGTCACTAGTAACTAAGCAACCGCCACATTATAACAATTTAGTATAGAGATACATTCAGTGGTTAAACATGTTATTGTTGTGGTCCATCCTAACCGCTCAAAGTATTATTGCTCCTGAGATCAGCGCAAACAGAATACACACACTAATCTTGTACAAATTCGATACTCCAATTCTCTATCAAAATGAAAGGGAAATTGATAAATTTGATCCAAAAGCCATCCGTAGCTAATTTTTCTTATTCTTTGATCGCCGTCTCTTTGCGGAAGATAGCAAGGTGGCCCTAAGCAGCATTGTCGTTTGTATAATTATTTAACTTCCAAAAACGCATGTTTAGCGATACATACCTTTTTCGTGATTCGATTTTCATTAGAAAGGAGGTATCTCATGATTGGTTCCATTTAAATTTGTTCAAGATCGACTTATGAGAAAAAAATCATCAAGCTCTTCAATTTGCAGAGGCGCCTGCGATATGTAGGTACGACAAAGATGTCTTACAGATTACAATAAGGTATATGGGCGAATAATTCTTTACAACTCAACGACGCGACGCACCGCCATCAAAATTAAACTTTGTATAATTTCACACCCGTGACGGGAAAGGAAGGGAAGGAAAAAAGAAGTGTGAAGGACCTGATTTGTTACTGTTTTGATAAATAACAGAATCTGCTAGATAAAAACAAAAATCAAAATAAGTACACAAATTAATTTTTTTATTGTTGAAATAAAATTGTTAAAAATGTTACTAATTTATCTCCAAAATATCAATAATAATAATATGTGGCTCTACAACCAAGGTTGGGTCTTAGCCTCCTGCAGAGCCCGCCTCCATGACTATCGGTCTTGTGATGCATTACGCCAGTTATGTATGAATACAGATGTTGTTTGTATCCTTCACTAATCCGTCTAGCCATCGAAGCTTCGTTCTAAATATCAATCATACCTACTTGTAATTCCAGGTGATTTGTTCTAAATATCAATCATACCTACTTGTAATTCCAGGTGATTTGTTCTAAATTTATCGAAATATTGTTATGGTGTTATATCAAAATAGAACCTACATAAAGTTGTTAAAGTTTCATAATCTTCTCATGTACATATGTAGGTACAACATTCTCTATATTAATATTTTCTTTATGTAGGTATGTACATACTAGTTTGTGAAGTATGATGTTGTTCATAAAATGTACCGATATGTTGTTGTGTTATCTCTATAAATTTAATATTACCTCTAATAGGATTAAATTGAACGGAAGGGATGCTTTTAAAACCTTTTATAAACCTATCGCCAACATAAATTGTGCACCAGAGTGCACTTTTATTCAATTTTTAAAATTTCCGGTGTTAAATAAGATAAAAACGAAAAAATTCTTAAGTTCTATTATTTTTTTCTGATCACATGAAAACTTAATCCTGCAAATATTTGGATTTTATATATTTTTTTACAAATATAAAACTATACTGATATATGAGTGGTAGCAGAGCGGTTAGTGCGCTGGACTGGTAATCCAGTGGTCGCGAGTTCGAATCCTACAGATTTCGTTCACCTATAGCACAAGCATTTATGCTTATTTAAGGAAATTTATGATGATGTATATGTACTTGTCTCAAGGACATATTCAGTCTTTTAATAAAAAATGTAGGTCGAGATATTAATAGTAAAAACCTTGTTGGTTTATCCCATATTTATCCTGATAATTTTGTAGTCATGTTCGATGTCAATCATACCAGTGGAGCAAGTCCTGTCAAACGGTGAAATCAAAACTCTCACGATTTTTTTTTTAATATATATAATGGCATTTACAATTCATACAGTCAACCATCGAAACCCTCAGGGTTTATCTGAGGGTACCCATATCATGGATATAATCAAAATGGTTTTGATTTCACTGCTTGGCCGGACTTGCCCCACAGAGTGCACATAGTACCTGCTTCGAAATTAATACAGAAAAAATAATTATTTGTAAAAATGTTTACACACGGTAAAACGATGTATGATAGAATAAGAAATGAGTATGATTCAAAGAAATATCGTAAGTAAGATGAAAATAAATGCCCTTAGGTAGTTCGGCCACATAGAAAGAATGAGTGATGACCGTCTGACAAAAAAAGTATACAAGGCTGATAAAAAAGGAACGAAAAGTAGAGGTTGGCCAAGAAAAAGTTGGCACGATCACATAAATGGGATTTTGAAAGATGGTGATGTTAAAAGTAAGAATAATAGAAGAACGTGTATGAGACGATGTATGGACGTGAATGAAGCGAGGAATGTATGTCAAGAGAGAGGAGTCTGGCGTTCGGTTCTCTCTGCCTACCCCAAATTGGGATATGGCGTGATGGTATGGTATGGTTTACACATTGTTGTAAATTATATTCCTACACTAAAAATGTTTATAAATTTACATAACTCACCATGTCCCTCACAGGTTAGGCAGAGAAGACTGAAGGCCACATTTTTAAATATTGACATCCCGACCAAAATCGAAGGTTTGGCAGAAGCTGACGTTTACGATCAGCTGCTAAAAACAGTATAAATTGACTGTGTTTGTTTTTAACTTAAGAGATTTGTTATTCTGTTAAGTTAATGTTTTTGTTTTTAACTTACCAGAGGTGTTATTCTGTTAAGTTAATGTGTTTATTTTTAATAGCCGACATCAAAACCCTTTTGTTTCAACAAAAGTATCGGTAATTTGATTTTGAAAAAATGTTTGATTTCATAAAATTCTTCAAACGGCAAAATATTTCTTTGACATAACCAAAAGTATACTTATGGTTATTTCTACTATACTTTTACTTTAATCTTTGTTCGAGAAACACAGCCTAAGTGGTGATGGGAAGCCCGCGCCACGATTTGTCGGTACTTGATCCAAGCTTCGATTCGGCGGGTTCCCGCATTTGAGGTTGGCCTCGGGGGCAGTAATATGATATTTAATATACTTGATAGTGTTCTTTGTGTTGAACGACGTGCAGACGCTCCGGGATGAACAGAACTTGAAGTTCATAATGTTCCCAATGGAGTGCGTTAGGAGATCTGGGAAAACCTCTTCATGTGCTTGTACGAACGCGAGTTCATTTGGCTAAATTGAATTGTTAAAATAGTGGAACCTGGTGCTATGCACTATGTACAGCGTGTTTATTTTACTTTATCGATTATAGACTAAAGTTCTCGTTCGATTCAATTCAAATTTTACCAATTGGTATATCTTATACTCGCTTAGACCCCATTGGCCATTAGATTATGAAGGATATCTGATCAGTGCTTCTTAATCTTTTCAATTGTCAAATGTTGACCGCAAGCTCAGGAAACTAAAATTTGATATTTTTATTTTCATATTGCTAAAAAGTGGGCCATAGTGTGGCTCAATTGGTTGGGTATCTGACTGCTGATCCAAAGGTCCCGGGTTCGATTCCCGGTGGACACACAGTTTTTAATTGTGTTTTCAGTCTGGATCTGTGAGACGATTAATATCGTAAGTCTCCAAAATGTGGTAACTTGTTAATGGGTGCGTGTTAAATTAATATTTGACATAGTACCTACCTGATAGTTGCCCGAAAATAAAATGGCATTGAAGAATTATCAAGATTTAATAATGAATTATTTATATCAAAAATAATTTAACACACTCGTTTCAAAAAAATGCTGAAATTGTTTCATACAAAATTTGAATACTTTGTGGAGTAACTTGGTAGGGAGGAGTATAGCGTTGGCAACAGCCCACTCGTTTGCTCAAGACTTGTACTTATTTGTAATTTTTTTTGTATAATCGTTAAGCCATTAATCCAATATACAAATATTTATATTCCAATGCTGAATGTGACCATTGTAGATGTGTAGTATTGGGATCACGAATCCAACAAGGTAAAATCGCCACCGAGGGACTACATACATACATACATATGTAGTTAGGAACATTTGTGCTAGGTATATAACACAAGGTGAGTGAGTGAGATAGATTATGTTAGGTAGAGAAATAGAATAGATTACCGTTCATTCAATCGGCAAATAGCTAGCGACACACCGTCACTCAGATGCCATGAGATTTATCTCAAACGGTGATTTCAAAACTGTTATAGTCTTTATATTTTTTTATTACAATAAATTCAATATACTTAAATTAAGAACTATTGCTTAGAACTAATGTTAAGGGGGGGGACCGCTGCCATCGTACCTATATTTCAATTTGATATACCATCATTATTTCTTATCAAATCGTTTTTAAAAAAATAATTTAGATAGTTTGGATATTAATAAACAAAAATATACCTTAACTTTTTGATAATGTTCTGTATAAATTATTGTAGAAAAATAATGGCATACCCCGATTATGAACGTTTATCATATATTTTTAATAAACTATAAGGCGTAGAGTATTTTTTTTTTAATTAAAGAAGACAAAAATATCTAGAAAAATATGATGTGACGTTTCATTAATGCTTCTGGTTTAGTAAATAAACCTAAAAAATATTTATTTTCCATTCAGCGCCATTGCGTAATAAAAGTTTTTTGGTTTATTTACTTAACCTGATGCGTTAATGCAACGTCATATCATATTTTTCCAGGTATTTTGTTCTTCTTTAATTTATAAAAAAAAATGTTCTATACCTTACATATATTTTTTTAGAAATTTAAGATAAATGTCGAAAATCGGGATACCTATGCTTATTATTTTCCTACAAGAATATACACAGAATATAATCAAAAAGTTAAGGTATATTTATCTTTATTAATATCCAAACTAACTAGGTTATTTTTTTCAAAATGATTCGTTTAGTAATAATGATGGTACGTTGGCAGCAGTCACCCTCTTAATTTCGAAACGTATATAAGATCCTTGTTTTTTTTTTATTTTCTTATGCAATTTTCTGTTTAGGATAATTTTATTTCAATAAATAAAAGTAGAGATGTTACTAAACTAAACTTACAATCTAACTGTCAAAGACATTACAGATATCTTGCTCCAAAAATATTCAATATTATTAATAACGATACACTACCCTCCTCCACGCACAACAATTTCAAGCGGCAGGTAACACTTTGGCTTATGAATAAAGGCAGACAGGGATCGGAAACAGCACTAACACACATTTTAAGGTAAATTAGCACACATATATATATTGAACATCTAAATTATCTTACAAATCCAGTCTAAATATATTTTCTTAATTATGTAATCTTAAGATTATACCCACAATATTTAACTCAGAATAATAGGCGTTCAGCCTAGTGAGATAGTAAAATTTCAATATTTATAATATGTTTACCATTATGATATGTACCTACTGTACTAAAATAAATAAATAAATTGTCGAATGTATTATTCTGTACAAGTCTGTTTAAATGTCCGATGTATTATAACGATGTATGAGACAATATGAAAATACATAATGCATAATTTATTGAAAATAAAAAATTATGCAACAATTAATGACAATATCATACTATTATATTAATTAATATTTTTTATGATTAAATGTGGAGGAAGGTTAAGATAAGAATATGATCGAGGATATAAATTTATAGAATTAAGCCAAGATTAGAACGTATTAAGAACGTGTCATGAGAAGCCCCCCCTGTTCATGGTTTTTTTAAGAATCCTCTTGGAACATTTTGTCGGCGCCAGCATATTCCAATATTCCTATGTTCTATAATAAATTGTACTAGTGTTGCACTATATCATCATTGTTCGTTATTGTTACGTAAATTAAAAATAAATAAATTATCCTGTATAAGTCTTCAAAACTATATTCCTACAACTCATTTTTACAATATCATTGCAACTACAACAAAACTATGAGTGACAACTTTGTACATAGAATATATTAAAATATATTTACTATGAAAAAATGTTTGGTATAATACAAACATTTCATAACACAAGTGTTATTAAATTGAAATTGAAAAAAATATATATATAAATATTTTTTTTGTCATTTTTTTAACAAGGTATACCTGTTCTAGGGCCATCAGTGATGGAATATAATTTTTAGTCTGCAATAATTATGTATATTTTTCATTTCTGTGTAGTTTTCAAACATTTTTTTTTAATTTTATATGAATTCAACTTTGTACAAAAAGACACTGGAATTTTTATCAGAAATAATAGTAAATGATAATTTTTGGTAAATGTATTTTGATGTACCTACCAATTACTGTAACTGACACCTAAAAATAAAATACAAATGAGTGAAGGAAGGAGATACGATTCTCAGTTAATGTATTTTTACCGTTGCACTGAGAAAAGAGTTTTGCTATAAAATATCTTGTTTTTTTTAACGGAATAATAGTTTTATAATATTTATTCAATACATTTTTTTCTTTTCTATTTCAGTGTAGTATATTAAAAAAAAAATGTATCATCTTCTTAACCTCATTAACAGAATTTAAATAAAAAATATTTCGTTTGCCGACAAATCTTTGAGAATCTATTATGTGTCTGTTGTACCAAAGTGCTGTGTCCAGGAATTTTGTGTAAGTGCTGATTTAATCCCACTGCACTGCATTGTACATCGGACATCCTGTCACGTCATACGCATCGTCATCAAGTTCTTGATCCTTCTAACATTCACCTCTTACTTCACTTCATTAATGGACATATAATTAATATATCCTCTCTTCTGAAAAATCAATAAAGCTGTTTGTACCTACTCAACTAAAAGAACTATGAAGGTAGACAAAATGCCTAGGAAATTTGTTAATTCTATTTTTTTTTTGTATATTATGCTTTTTTCATACGAAACAATAAGGTTGATATAGCAGTATCTTCTGAAGTATGTGTATTGTGTAGACTTTGTAAATATTTTGTATTCTTGTTCTTTTTTCATTGTTAGACTAAAACAAGATACTTACTCACTCAGAATAGCAATGTAAAAAAAGGACTGAATTTATGTGTAAGATAGCAAATATTTTTTAGATGATTTCAGAAATCAAAAAATACAATTGTTTCTCAAGAATAAATGAACTCAATCACTTGTTCAATACAAATCTGATAACAGAGGAACGAGAAATATAGTTCGGCGAAGAAAAAGTTGGTTCGATTATATAAATGGCAATTATAATCGGTAGTCCTCGTCTGCTGTCATCTATAAGGAATTTGCAACTCCCACTGCTGTATATCAATAACCAATGCATTCCTTATACCAGGGTTGTAAAAGATCTTGGAATCTTCATCGATGATGACCTTTCGTGGCATGAACAGGTATCGCATGTTAGTAAATCTATTTTCTTTGCCCTACATTCACTTAATAAACTTAAAAATTTCCTTCCATTCCGTTGTAAAATAATTCTTGCTCAATCACTTCTTCTTCCATTGCTTGATTATGCCGATGTATGCTACTTGGATGCAAATGAAGTGCATCTCAATAAACTTGAACGTCTTCAGAATATATGTATCAGATTCATCTTTGGGTTGAAAAAATTTGATCGCATATCACCTTACCGCAATCTTCTTTGTTGGCCCAGGATACGCCAGCGGCGCAATATACACATTTTGTCACTATTGTACAATATTCTCTCGAACCAAACCTGCCACAGTACCTCAAAAGCAAATTCACTTATTTATCCAGTCATGGACTTCCACTCCGATCTGCTGAATGTACAACACTTTCCATACCTATCCATAATACAGAATTTCTCAGCTCTTCGTTCGAAGTACAATCAGCAAGATTATGGAATAGCCTTAGTCCGGATATTGCGTCGTCTAACTCACTTAGTATTTTCAAGAAAAAACTAAAGAAGGAATATTTATCCTTGAACACCTGATCCCGATTTCCTCTCCTGTCCTTACCATATCCTTTTTCTTGCTATGAATTATAATTTTTTTTTTGTTTTAATAGTATTTAAGTGTTATACGTATTTTCTTTGATTTCTTTTACTCTTTTTTATTTGCTGTTGTACATACACAATGTTGTCATACTTTGTAATCTGGTTGGTTGGAAGAAATTGCCTAATGGCAATAAGCCCGCCAGTGTACAATTATATTTGTTTATATTATGTACAAAAAGATGTATAAATAAAATAAATCTTGAAACGTGGAAAAATATGTAGGACAAATTAATAACAGAAGAACGTGTATGAGACGATGCATTGATAGATGATGTTGTAAGAAGTAGGTACCTACATATATGTCAAGAGAGAAATCTGGCGATAGATTCTCTCTGCTTGCGGCAAACAAAGAAACAGCATGATTGTTACATGTGCAATAATAAAAATAGAGGTATCGCGCAGATGTTTCCTACGTATTTTTTTTTACATAGATATTTATAACGTACACTATGTTGAAATTGTTACTTTTTCTCCTGTTAATTTTTTTTTCTGTGAATTCCGATCCCTTGAACATATACCTTTATCTGATTTATTGATAAAAATAGCCATTTTGCGATGTACAGCGTGCAAGGAAGATTCTATTATTATTATCTAGCTGGGCAGCAGTGTTGTTTTTGTTTTTATACTTATACGAAACACAACACTTACTTATCGGGTCCAGACTTTAGGCCTTGCCACTCCAGTATGCAGCGACGTATATCGCCTTATTATTTGCCATCAGTAGATCATTCATATAACATGCATTTTGCATCAGCGGGCATTGCAACAAGTGAGAATCACTCTGGACCTCCCCGCAGTCGCAGCTGGTGTCCTCCCCATCCAAAAAGCCCCACCTCTGCTGGTTAATTTTGCACCTAGTCTCCCCAACCTCTGTTCAGTATTTTCCACGTTGGGTAGCTCAGACTATGCACGGTGTTTGTGCTTAAGGGTGTCATCATCCATGGATTGTCGCCAAGTTTCTGCCTCCACAATTCCTCTCTACGCTTTTCTGACGAGGTTGTGAGGTCATTTGCGACCTTAAGGAAGTTTTTTCTCGATTTTAGTCTTGGAGGTACCACCCGGTGATCATAAATAGGATGTCTAGGGTCGTGTATCTGCTTGTGTCTCTCTGTGTCTGCTGCCACCTTTCTTCAATAATGTCTATACTGAAAATTATTACTATGAAAAAAAGTCTTTTTCTCCTCGGCTTTGCCGTAAATATGAAAAAAAATTATTATGAATTTTTCCTCGAAAACTGATAACTTATATATTTCCTAGATGGCGCTCAAAGTTAAACTCAAAATTAATTACGCCTAATCACGAACGTTTCCAATATCAAAAAGTTATTAAAAATTCATACTTTGTAAATATTGAAAACCGTCGATCATAATTAAAACCAAACATCGCCCCTTTGAAGGTGAAATTAATATGAAATATTCCAATCTATGGGTAATATTATTGAAACTTGATGAAATTCTTTAATTTTAATTAAAATTGATATCTTTCCGAGAATTCACTATCCTTGCGTTAAAGGTTAAAATGATAATGAGGAAGAAAGAAGAGTATTTTTAAAGTACTTTTATCTCACTTATTTTTCAGAATCAGAGTTTCTCGTTGCTTTCAATTTCATAAATAAAGTTTATATAGATCGGCGTTTTTTTAAAGTTTCAATTCAAGACGGTCAATTTGGTAAATGTTTTCGAAAAAAACGATTTTTAAGATCACTCAGTCATAAATAATAAATTGATTCGTTTATAAACCTACCTTCAATCAACTTAAAGTTGGAAATAATTTTAAATGTCAAACAGAGAATTTCAAATACTGTACATACATGTGAAAAACGAAAATAGGATATAACATTTAAATAAAAAAAAATTGAGGAGACACTTTTTAATATTTTTTTGACAAACTTTTCAACATCTCAATAGAGACGAAGTTGGAATATTATAAAAGAACCTGGAACTCAAGGCACCTACAGGGCTTGCGACCTGTCATCGGCTGGTTTACGTGAGCACTTTATGCGCTTGCGCAACGTTCACCAATTATACCTTCTTATTGAGATCACTTATCAATGCAAATTTTGAAAGTTATTTTTTTAGAATGAACTTGTTATATTTTTGCTTCTCTTTTTGATAACATTTTTTTTCTGCTTCCAGCAGTTGCTCAATATTTTAACCTATATTAATTTTAACTAAAAACATAATTTGTAATTTAATATACCTTTGTTAATACGATTATAAACTGCTGGGCCTATATATCTCAATAAAATATAAATAAATAAACTATCTTACATTTATATTATTATAATATGTAGGTACATGAGATTTGCTCTCCCTGTTCGTCATCTACCTTTCCCTATTTCCTATTCCCACTTTTTATAACCAATATGTTTTTCTTTTGTATGCGATATAATATTATTTTCTTTTTTAATAAGTAGGTACCTATGTACAGGTCTGTGTTATTTGCTTTATATAAATAATTGCTTGTGGAAACTGTCTTGGCAGTATTTTTATTAATTCAGTGTTCTTATAGTTTGATTTTGTGTTTACTGCTGTATGTTTTCCGAATGAAAATGAAATATTTTATTTCTGAAATCATAACAATCCAATGCTGTGTATCGAAGAAATGATGACTTTACAATGTTGCAAATATTTTAAAACTTAACAGTCAACAACCAATATATATTACTTTCTTACGACTCCGTACTATTCAATGCGATGTAACCGAACAGTGTATCGACTATTGGCGTGACATCGATTTAAGAATAATTGCCCGGTTTCGTTAGGAAAAATAAAAATGAAATAAGGTTGCTGTAATAGTTAGTTGTATGTATGTATATATGTAGATATTGTGTATAAGATTATCAATAGTGTGCTAGCACAAAGTCAGCAAACTGTGGAAAGAACGATCCATTCTCTTATTTTCAAAATGTCTGCTAACACACACAGCAATTTATCTTGCTCCGATCCTGAATCCGACAAAAGCCGGCTGGAAATACGACGAGGCGCCAGTAAGGGTTGCCGAAAAGGCAAATCCCCGCTACTGCTTTTTTTTTTTTATTTTTTTTTTATTTTACACACAATGCTGTCGCGTACAATCTTGTTCTTTGACATCGCCCTGACAGTTTTCAGATACACACGACGACTATTCGAAATAATGCTTATTTATACGAACGAACTCTGTTCGCTGTGTTCAAACTGTGTTCTTATCCGTAAACAATACAACACATGGCCCTGTTAAAAGGCCTCATTTTGCACCTTTCGTGTTTTGTTTGCTGTCGCTGTGACTTTTACACGTTATTAGCTCGTTCTTATCTGAAAACTAGGAATTCTGAGACATGTATTTAGATACCTTAAGACCCCTTTCACTCTACGTTATTTATCCTCAACCCGATCTTTTTACAGCACTTGTTATCCTATATTTTTTTATAGTTGCATATATATATATATATATATATATATATATATATATATATATATATATATATATATATATATATATATATATATATATATATATATATATATATATATATATATATATATATATATATATATATATATATATATATATATATATATATATATATATATATATATATATATATATATATATATATATATATATATATATATATATATATATATATATATATATATATATATATATATATATATATATATATATATATATATATATATATATATATATATATATATATATATATATATATATATATATATATGTTTTTTCCCCTCACAGGAGTCAATGATATTTTTTGGACAAATTATTATTGTCTTAAAGAGACGAAGTTGGAATATTATAGTAAAACCGGGAAACCAACGCAGCTACAGGGCATACGACCTGTCATCGGCTGGCTTACGTGATCACTTTATTTGAGCAACGTTCATCAAATCTACCTTTTGATTGAGTTCCTTATCAATCCAATTTTATGTTTTTTTTTCTCATTTTAGTATCTCAATAGAGACCAAGCGGGAATATATAACATTCTTCTTCTTCTCTGTGTGCCGTATCAGGTCCCCCCGACGTTGGCGATCACTCTGGAGAATGCCTCTCTGTCCTGCGCCATTCGGACCAGCTCTCCTACCTGCGTTATTCCAGTCCACTGTCGGATGTTGCGCATTGCGCATCCAAGACATCTGCCTTCTCCCTACTCCACGACGACCCTCAATCTTGCCTTATATTATCAGCTGCAACAATTGATACTTTTCTCCTCGCAGAATGTGGCCCAAATATGATATCTTACGAATTTTTAGATTTGTCAGAATTTCTCTGCTCGTATGTGCTTGACGCAAAACTTGTTCGTTGGATATTAAATCTGTCCACGGTATTCGAAGCATTCTTCGATGAATCCACATTTCAAATGCTTCTAACCGGTTCATTGTATTGACTTTAAGCGTCCAAGTTTCGCAACCATACAACAGGACGGACCAAACATAGCACTTTATCATTCTCTGACGGAGTTTCAAATTAAGGCTGTCATTGCAGAACAGTGTTCTCATCTTGTTGAAAGTATTTCGCGTTATTTCAATTCTGCGTTTTACCTCAACATCGGGGTCTAAAGATTGTGTAATGACACTGCCAAGATATGTAAATTTTTCCACTCTTTCAACATTTACACCTTTTAATTGTAGAGACGCTGCGGAGTAGTCCAGTCGACCAAAGGTCATCCATTTGGTTTTATTCACATTAATGTTTAATCCCAACTCCTCTCCAGTAGCACATATATCGTTTAAAAGTTTCTGGAGGTCCTCAATGCTTATTACATAATAAATTAAAATAAAATAAAAACTAAAAAATATATATTTATAGGAGAACCGATAAAATAGACAACTGCAGGGCTTACAACCTGTCATCGGTTGGTTTACGTGAACACTTTAAGCGCTTGCGCGACGTTTACCAATTATACATACATTTTTATTGACTGCCCTAATCAATCCAATTTTTGAATATTCTATTATGCTTTATCGATTATTAAATTTACTTCTCTAGAGAATTTAAGCTGGGAACCATTGCCATCTAACGAATGTCGATGAAACTTATTTCTAACGCCATCTGTTGAAAAATTGGTATGTACCTAAACAAAAAAGCTACGATCCTTAAACATGAGGTGACATTGATTTCGCATAAATGTCTCCTCAGAACCGCGATAATTAGTTCATTTTTTGCTTGGTTGACTCCCGACATGAAAAAAACATTTTTTGACTTTGATATGTGTAATTTTTTTAAGCAATTTATGAATGTGTAATTTTTTTAAGCAATTTATGAAATAGCTGTTGAGATGAAAAAAAATAAAATAAATAAAATGAAAATATTCGATTCTTAAGAAATTTTGTTTGTGGTTTTTTTTTAATCGGATGGATCAGTAGTTTTTATTCATTCATTTTAAAAAAATATATCTTTATATAACATTATTTAATTTAAAATTTTCTATGAAATTATTTCATCTATTAATGAAGTGATACAATATGCTTATCCCAAAGGAGATATTTGACATTTTGATTTACATAATTTACCGATTTTTTATGTAATTGTTTCAGGCATGTAAGTTACTAAGCATCTCCAATTGAAATAAAAAAAACTCTGGATTTTTCTATTCCAAGATGGAGGATATTCCAAAACTTCGATATTGAAACGTCATTTGTTCTTCGTCCGTAAATTCTTTCTTATATATGTACATAAATAAAATTATTAGGTTAGTTTTTAAATTAATGGGATTAGTTATTATATGTACGCAGTAAATATTTTACAATATACCTACTGTATATTCCTACGAATGAGTATAGGTACCTATTGTTTTTTACTTCGACTTCATTCTCATATATAAATCTGAGATACAATTGTTACATTTTTATCTCTTTAATTTCCAATCCACGCAGAGAACTACGTATATATATTTTTTTTCAAAATGCCAACCTTGTTTTTGCCGTCAGGTTCGCATCCCACCGAATGAAGTGTATCCTTTTTACAATGACTCGTAGCTTTTCAACCAAAAACATTATTTTCATAGTCTCCCCTCAATATTATCTAATGGGCATATATTATAAAAGGATGTAGTTCAGCTAGGCATGCACTGGTCCAGTTACCGAGCCTTGTTTTTGATAAGTATTTTTACGCTATCAAAAGCTAATAAAATAAAGCAGAGAACGATGGACAATATAACCCGAGATCTGAATGTGCTGGATGTCTGTGAGTTCTAAGAGTCCGTTGCTGCTGACAGGAAGTCTTGGAAATCCATTGTTCAGGAGGTTAAATTTCTACCGGAGTTGTACGACCATAGGAATCAAGTAAATATTTACGTTCATTTGTAACCAAATAAATCACCTATTTTATATATCTTATTTGCAATAGATGCATACATATTTTAAGAGTATAAATGCATTGATTTAATCAAACAAAGGATGCCTACACAATTCAACCCCATTGATGTAAGAGCAACGATCAATCTAATTGAAAGAAATCGTTTCAATAAAGAGCTTTTAATTTCATATGTATGTATTCAATTACAATATACCTACTACATTCCTCTTAACACAATTATATTAACAATATTAATAACAATTAAGTAAGTACCTACAATTTTAAAGAAATGGTTTTCATCTCACTGTATCCTAGAATCAGATTACATTATAGCGCTTTGTGCCAAGGAAACTCATTGTGCGACAAACATGTAAGGCTTATTTGTACGTTTAGAATAATAAGGTCAACATTGTGTTGAATTGTGAGCTATGAAAATTATGATGTAATTTTGTACAGTATATGTAATTATATTCGTTTGCTTAGATAACTTAAATAATTCAAAACAACTGTAACTTATTATCAACAAATCTCTTCATGCTTTATTTTATCAGTATCCTGGAGTATATTTATACATTTACATTTAAAAAATATTCTCTATGATACTGATAAAGATGCGTGAACAACAGACGAACATGTATGAGACGATACATGAATGTTAACAATGTGAAGAATGTGTGCCAAGATAGAAAAATATGGTATTCGGTTCTCTCTGCCTACCCCGTGAAGGACATGGCGTTATGGTATGTATGTAAAGTATATTTCAAGGTTCGCTTTTCTTTTACCTATTCCTTTGCATCAAATGTGTGTACTTTTTTGAGTACCTATTGATTTAAAATTCCAGAATTATTATTTTAAACATATACCTAGTATTTAATACCTATTTTCGACACTGATGGTGCTTGTTTTGTAGAGTTTCATTTAAAAAAAAAAAACTCTTCTACATCTGTATTTGTTGCGTGGGGGATACAAGGTAACCTGTACTCGTATATACCCTCACCAATCACGACCTGTGTCAGTTCTCATCCTACGTTATCACGGGTCAGTCATATCTAATAAACACATCATGTAATTAAACACAGCAACAGTTTTTATTATGTCTCACTATTGGTACCGACCTTCATATTCACAGTGGTGACCCCGACGTGAACTAAACATGTAACCTTCTGAAACGACCTTATGTCCACAGTTGAAAACACAACGACCGTTTACTTATCTTGGTGAAGGCTTTTTTATTTGGTTGAATGCAACTGAGCTTAAATCAATTTTGCGCTAGTCGTCCGATCTCGTTTGACTGAATACTTACAAGGCCAGTGTCAACTTGGCATTTTTCCACCCCCCATGTACGTATTCATTTTACTTACAAATTAGAAGAAAATATTTTCCCATTCAATTGAACAGGCAGTGAATTATCGTCAGACGATGAACTTAATCCGATTAACGGAATATCGATCACATTGGTTGGTTGGTTGGTTGGTACTCGGAACAGATTTCTTCTCATTTCATTTGTAAACTTACCATTATTATCATTGATTTACCAGCTTTACTACAAATAACTCGCATCGAGTGAGCTTTGGAGAATTAGATGGTATAAAGTACCTAGGAAATGACAGAGTTGCGTCCAACACTAAACTCTCCAATCACTGATTTTTAACGATTGCTTCGAATTTGATGATTCGATTCGATACATACCTATGTATAATATAAACTTGTTACAGAAAATACAGTGGACTCAAAGCAATTATAAATACCTACCTTACGTGCTAACCTGATTGGTTGGAAGTAATTTCCAAACGGAAATTGGCCCGCCTGTATGACATTTTTATGTATTTTGAACATAAATATTGATAAATAGACGAAATTAAGCTAAAATTGGAGTGCTGAAAAATTGAGTTTAATTTATTAAAGAGACAGAGAATTATTCACCATTGCAAAGCTCCTTAACGTGTCATACTTCGGCCATATTCTGAGAGGTGAAAATATACCATCCTTCAGTTTGTCATAAAAGAGAAGATTGGGGGTCGTAAAGGGATTGGAAGAAAGCAGCTTCCCGGGCTTCGAAACATCCGCGAATGGACCGACATAAGAACTGTGGAGGAGCTGTTTCGCATTGCTCAGGACAGGGAGGCTTTCTCTACAGTGGTCGGGGGAACCTAACATGATACGAGGAATAGAAGAAAAAAGAGACCCCTCAAGAGCCTAATCCTTAAATATATTATTATGTTTATCGAGTATCTTGATGGGTGAATTACTTCAAATTGAAGTTGATCGTTGCATTTGTTGGATATTGTTTGGATCTTTAAAATAATTTACAATCGATCTATTATAATTATAATTTATAATTGAGCTATTTTTAGGAACTATTTAGTTGGCAAACGGAACAAATACAAATAAAATCAAATACAAATACAAATCCTTGATTTGTCATTTGAAATGCTTGTCATAAGGGAGTGAAAGATATTAGTGATTATTGCAACTAATTGATGCTCCTCACTCAAACACGACTTTTCAACTCTATGGAGAAAATATCAACGTAATAAAAAAAAACAAATAAAAAACAATAAACAATTTTGAGACCATTAGGGGCCAGAATCCACAATGGATTGTATTAGGTACTAGAACGATGATGAAAATTCTAAAATAAAATCTCTGTTGCAAAAATAAAAATAATGCGCAACAAAATGGGTCGATGGCAGAGCGGTTAGCGCATTGAGTGAGTAATCCATTAGTCGCGAGTTCAAATCCTACCTTGACCGATTTCGTTCACCTATTGCACAAGCATTTGTATATTTACTTGTTTATTTTATTTTACAAAGGACAGCACACAGTACATGCATACAATTATTAAAATTAAATAAATAATAATACAAAAATAACATGTACCTCTTACGTACTATACCTAATATCAAAATAATACAACAAAAAAGTGTGAATTAGTGTGGGTGCGCGCATGAGAGAAGAGTAATACATACAAGTGTGTGTGAAAGAGATATCTAGAAAGAGTGTGAGTGTGTGGGTGTGTATGTGTGTGTGTGAGAGAGGGTGTGCATGTGTGTGTAGACGAACATATATTGACAGATTCATGAGTTGAGAAGAAAAAGAAAATATATTGCTGAGGGTGGTTGGGAAAAATAAAATTAATCAGTACCTAATTGTTATAATGTCACGATGTTAGATATAAGTTTATTTTTGAATTTTATATGTGAATCAAAAAATATGTCTATGTCGGCGTTTTTTTCATAAGAGTTAAATAAGTTTATCATTCTGTTAATCGGAGCGTTTAACAGAATGATAAACTTGATGTTTAGCAAGGACATATTCATTTTTTATTTAAAAATAAAATATGGTCAATTTTAATGATTAAAAATATGTAGGTAATTTTAGCGTCGCATCAATAAAGTATTCAGAAATGACGGTTCAACGTGCTATCTTTCACATGGAGTGCAGAACGAGGATATTATGTAGACCTGTCAAACCGAGGACATCATGCGATGGAAAAGATTTTACAGGGACCACATAAATAGAGTAAAGCGGGCCCAAACCCCACATTGCCAAAAAATATACCACCATTGGGGCCAAAAATATACCACCAGGACACCACTTTCCCTGAAGACCGCCCAAACGATAGAGGGACAGCTGGAGACGTCGGTATCCCAGTAAAAAATATCAGAGGAAACAGATCCACAATATACATAGATTAGAAGAAAAAGATAAGTATAGTAATTCCAGACAACGTTCAGTTATAAAAACATCTCTCTTGCTCATTTAAAAACAATCACTTAATATTTCAAAGTGTCATCCGAGGAGACTTGTGTTTTTCCTTCGAGGAAATAATAAAAGATATGACATCGTTCCTCGTTTCCTTATGATATTTTCATCCAGCATTTTATTCCATCTTTTGCCACTCATATTTGTCAAAGTTTGGCAACGTTGATGGAAAAAGTTAAATTTTCTTTTTATTTGCTCTTTACACGAAAAATGAAATTCGAACAATACGCGTCTTCTTGGTATTGCTTCATATGTCTCATTTCCACAAAGCGGCATCTATATTTTTACAGTATATCATTCCATGTTTTAATTTATTTTATAATTAATTACATTTTTATTACATTGAACTGCAAGGTAGTTTATAAATAATTGGTTAATTGCGGGAATAATGGTTAGTTCAATGGGTTAATTTGACGGAATATATGTAATATAATATGTGTAAAAATTAATATAGGTAGGTACTGCAGATTACAAGCGTCTACAGTTCGCATTCACCTGTTTCCGGTTGGCTCTCTGATTGGTTTACATCTCGTAGTTTAAGTCAAATGAGCTGTGAAATTTTATAATAAATGCTAAAATTAAAAAAAAGATATATGAATTTCTCTTCTTCTTCTTCTTCTGCTTATTCTAGTACTGGGTACTGTTTGTTCTCGGATTCACTCCTGGGACGCGGATGTCCAGCTGTCCTTCCATCTCTTTGGCGGTCGTCCAGGGGGTCTGCTGGTTGACGGTATCTCGTCTACCGCTATTTTCACCACTCTCACTGAATCCGCTCTTTCGACGTGATCTCTCCAGTAACGTCTTCTGTTTCTACCCCATCGCACGACATCCTCGGCATCGCAGATCCTCCGAATTTCAGAGTTTCGTACTCTGTCTCGGATGGTTAAACCTGCGGTGGGGCGGAGAGTTTTCATCTCGGTGGTTTGCAAGGGACTCTTTGTTCTCGTAGTGTCGGCTCTGGTTTCGATGCCGTATGTCATTTATTTAATTTATAATAATTTATTATTCAATTTATAAAGCAACTCGCTCACGCGAGTCGCTCTTATTGTTATTATAAATAAAACTTAAACCTAACCTAAGAATGCAGAAAAGAAAAGCTGGGACTTGACGCTAATCTGCAGATTGACATAAAGGCACCTCCAGTATACGCCAAAGAGACACAATGCACTTACCATTAGGCCGGCATATTCTGGGCTGAAGGGCCTTCTTATCCTCAAAAATGTTAAAAAAAATGTCACGATAACCTCAAAAATGTTATAAAAAACGATAATAGTATATTATTCTACTGAATAGTGGCGGAGCTCATACTCCAATAGAAGCATCGCTCGTCATTGGCCATGGTATTAACGCATTACTTTTCCCGGCGAAACATAGAGGTTCCATAACTAATCAAAATGCAATGCAATATTTAATATTTTTTTAATGAACTGGTGCGAATAATTATATAAAGGCACACAAAAATAAAAAAAGTAACTTATGATTTTAAATCCAAAGAATCCTAGTTTTTGAATGAAATATTTTTTATTATTACATTTTTTTCCTATTACCCCTGGCACGCTAATAAAGACAGAAAGGATAGGAAGAAGTCGGGCAAGAAAAAATAGAAGCATATGAAGATTGATAACAGTCATAAGTGTTTTATGTGTGAGATGATGTATATGTATGAGTAAGGATATGAATGAAGGTACATGCAAAGACAAAAATGTGTAACTCGTGATTCTCTCTGTTTCTATATCAACAACTTGCCATGACATAATATAAAGTCGCTTAGCTTTTGTACCTGGGTTTGATTTGATTAAAGAAAAAAATCATTAGAATTGGTCCAGCCGTTTAGGAGTTCAGTGACATACACACATATAGAAGAATTATATTATATTAAGATATTAATGAAACTCCTGTTTCGTATTTAATTGTGTATCTCAAAAATTATACTGTTTGCATAATACCAGGCGTACATTTTTTAAAATGTTTTTATTATTTTTTTCCAGTGTTACAATTTTTGATTCGATTTATGAATCTAAACACCATATAGGGACTAACGCAAATGCACACATTTTTTTATCTCAATTGGTCAAGCCGTTTAGGAGTTCAGTGGCATACACACGTCCAAAAGAATTAAATAATATTTAAAGATAAATCACATTTTCGTACATAATTAAAAATGATGTCGTCGTTTTCTCGAATACGAAAAGGTACCCACTCCAAATAGCAAATTAATCTCATTCGCAGGAGCTCGTTTGAATATTTAAAAATAGAACCGAAATGATTAGATGAAAAACACGTGAAGCCATCTTTGGGAAAATTCCCAGAATAAATTAGTTCCGACCGTGGCCGACCGCCAACAGTTAGGTATATTACAATATTATCTACGGGCAACGAGCAATGCTCCAGTATAAATATTAACTCTACAGATAAGTATGAAAGAAGAAGTGAAGTAATTGAGAAAGTTTTTCCACATAAAATATATCAAAAAAATATGACCGCCTGCGGAGGGAAACGCTGACAAAAGATTCCACCAAATTAATAATATCTGTGCTCGACAATTTATTATTATTTTAATTATCTTGCGAGCTTCATGATTTGCTTCGTATTATATTCATTCAGATATATTTCTACGTATATTAAATGACTTCATTTGATTACTTATTACCTACAACTTGAAAAAAATACAATTTTATTTTCTTGCATTTTTTCCATACAAAATAATAAATACCTAAGATATATACTACCTAACAACCCTACTGATTCCCGAATATTAACGTTTAAAAAATCTTTAACGATTCTACATGTATTCATAATTACCGTTTTTTGCATTTTTATTATTAAATTTTTCGATAAATCTATAATTTCTAAATTACGGATTAACGATTTTGGAATAATGCCAGTGGCTGAAATAATGAACGGTAATATTATTATTTTACGAGAATGCCAAAGTCTTTTATTCTCGTTACCTAAAGCGGTGTATTTTCTAATTTTTTCATCAAAAGTTTTTATAATATTACTAGAATTTGGAATAGCCACGTCGCAAATATATGTTATTTTTTTAATTTTATCATGTATTATTAAATCGGGTCTGTTATGTTGAATTGACCGGAAATTATTATTAAAGAGCCTAATCCTTTGATATGTTAAGTATCTG
Source organism: Molanna angustata (assembly GCA_963576475.1). Taxonomy (NCBI): domain Eukaryota; kingdom Metazoa; phylum Arthropoda; class Insecta; order Trichoptera; family Molannidae; genus Molanna; species Molanna angustata. The sequence continues at coordinate 26,470,241 of OY754975.1, forward strand.
GATGGGTGAACTATTCCCAATTGAAAGATTGATGATGCGTTTGTTGCATTTTATTTTGCTCTTTTAAATAATTTACAATTTACGCATTGATCTGCTAATTCTTTTGAGGAAGTGTATAATGGTAATAATAATAATTGAGTGTTATTATTTGTAGTGCTTAATTGTTATTAATATCATCAGTAAATCGGCCAGCGCCGTTAAAAAAAAAAAAAAACCTACCAAAAATTAATAGAGCAAGATCAAACGACTGCCAGACTTACATCATAGTATAAAGGCTGATTTTTTATGTAATAGGATGCCAAAGCAGTTAACAACGATTGAATAATATGCACCCTGAATACCGGTGGCTTCAAAGTGGTGTTAAAAATTGCTTTTTTAACACATCCGTACAAATATATTTTTGTTTTATTATTTACTAATTATGTTGTTATGTACAATACGTACTGGCACGAAAAATGTATGAAATAGGATGTAAATATTCTATGAAGGTGTTTTAATGTGAAATATTCCACATCGGTACAGGCTATACCTAGTGAGGTGAATATTATATAATAGGCTAGAGCTATTTACACAACTCAACCATAGAAAATGTATTTAGTTTTATTTATCCGCGCAGTAAAATAACCATATAAAGAGCAGATATTTACATCTGTTATTTTTTCAATAGCTGTAAACTTACAAAAATTTATCATGGAAACCAATTTTATGAAAAAAATCCATCTTATTACATATATTTAAAACTTACAGTCGAATACAGTCGAATCAACAGTGATTAATACTTTTTTTTCGATTTTCTTGAAATGGATGCAACCTTCCAATAACTTAATTCACATTTAAGCGGGTGTGGGGGAAGAATAAAATAGTATAATTTTTTTTTAATTTATTCAAATTCTTATTAAAAAAAACTTAGTTAAAGCACTTGATGGAATATCCTTTCACAAGGCTGTATCAAATATTTTAAAGATTGGGAAATGTAAACTCGCAATCTTTAAAATATACAAAAATTATAAACTCCACTAGAAATGTCATCAAACTATTATTTATTTATTTATTTAGAGGACAACATACAGCGTATAATAAATTATATAAAAATAAAGATGATTTGAGAAATATTAAAGTCAATTACAGGTTGTCACTGGAGTTATTGTAGTATATTAAGATAAATCAGGAATAGTTACATATTTTGATGAGATATTGTGTGATTAATGTGTGAAATTGTATGTATAAATATGTGCAGTAATGTTGATTATAAGAATGAAATTTTAAGTCTGATATATTTTTTAAATATATGGGCGCTTAGTAAGAATATGTCGATCTCTTGGAAATGCCTATTGTATGTATTACAGATTCTGTAGATTGTTGCATTTTGAGCATAGTTGGTGTGCTGAGTGATTAGGTGGAAAAGAGGAGTGTGTCTAGTTGTACAGGTAGGGATGTTGAAAGACATATTATAATTTACAAGAGCAGCAGAATTAATTTGATTATTAAGAATACTGTGGAGAAGCATCATATCAGATACTGTTCGTCTGTTGTCGAGTGAATCAATGCAGTGGTAAATCCTTGCCTCACAACAACAACGACATTTCAGAGAAAGAAATTATAAATAGTTATGTTGGTATTTATTATATACTTCTTTATAAATCACAGAAAAAACACCTTTAGATCTACATATTTATATACCTTCAAACACATTGGCGCTCAAATGAATAAAACATAGACGACCAAAAATCTTTCGTGAAAATAGACACGTTTTGGCGGGATAACGCATTTACCGCCAATTCCGTTCTTATAAATAGTGGTACCGTATATAATAATTGTCCAAAAGTGTTATTTTAAATTGCAATTAATAAATAAATACAATATAATAAAATATGGGTCCATGGCAGAGAGGCTAGAGTGCTGGGCTAGTAATCCAGTGGTTGCGAGTTCGAATACTGCCTCGACCGATTTCGTTCACCTATATCACAAGCATTTATGCTTAATGTAGGGAATGTAGGAAGATGTATATTTACTTGTTTAACAAGGACATATTCATTTTCAAAAATATATCAGTTATAGTATAAAGCGTGATTTTTTTTATATTATTACAGAAGACTTAGAAATCACCTATTCCATTTGAAGACACTTTGGTTGGTGAAAACTCTAAACACAGACATTCATATGGTCTGTTCTGAGGCCTTCCGACGGTTCTGCATTCTGTTCTCGGCCTCCAGTCCATCACAATCTTGGTCCACCCAACTCCACTTCGACCCCTCTATTATTTTGGCCACATCCGCTACTCCTGTGTTTTCCCTAACCCATTTATCAGTTTTGCGGTTCTAACTAATAATTCTTCTGCATGTAACTAATGTAAAACTAAAATAGGAAATTTCTAAAATTTAGAATTAAGATCATTTGAACTTAATTTCGTATTCTGTATCTGACGTTCCTAAAACTAAAATCTACAAAAAATATGTGCACCGTAGATAAAGTTATCTATGGCGCAGACTACGCATGCGTACTGCGCACTGTTCGACAATATTCATTTATGTCATGTCGCCGTGATGTCACCTAACCAAACATTTCAATTGATCTGCAGTAATATTCTTTAGTTTTTATTTTCAACATAACGCTACACGTGTAAGTTCTCCATTTTTATTTTTTTCGTACACAACTGATGTTTTCATTAGGTGTGAACTAAAATTAGGCACGTTTTGACAGTTGATTCGAATAAAATTCGAATAAATCGTGACTCACTTGGAGTTAGAACGTTCCTATTTCAGGGTTAAATAATATCAACTTGGACTAAGTGGAATAGGATCGCACCTATTTTAGCTGGAATGTTCTTAAAATGTTATAGAATCGGACGTTTTAATTACTCGTGTATCTTATCAAAAACATGACCATTTTTTCTTAATATTTCGTTGACACAAGTTCCCGGTAACCTTAAAAAATGTCGACAATGGAAGGTATTTTAACTCTGTCCGCCGCGAGCTACACTCGAGATGACAGAAAACTGCTGTCTAGTTTAAAATTTCCCCATGAAAGACTTTTTTCTATAGTTATTATTATCTACGTTAAAAACCGTACAGAACAGAGTAATATTGTACCAGGTTATAGAGATTTGAAGGGTCCACTACACGAATGATGAATATAATACTCTTTCATATAAATATAACATCTTCAAAATTAATGTGTGTCAAGGTAGAAAAAAAATTGGCGTTCGGTTCTCTCTGCTACCCCATGAGGGAAATGACATGATGATTTGCATAAATATTATCTTTTATATAATGCGCATATACAAATTCTTCCAAATTGAAGAGTTTCATGATTTCTTACGATTCCATCATCAAATCTCTTGCCTTAGTTGAAATGGAACCACCCCAGATGTAATCTCTTTCTAATGAAAAGGGAATCGTCGAATTCAGACGACGTGGTGAAGAATTTTTATTAATTGCAGATTACATTGCAAATTCATGAGTTTGAAATTTTTTTTCTCACGAGTTCCACCAACCGAACTTGATGAAATTTATATGTGTGATCACTTCTGAAGCATTCATATTTAAAAGTGAATCTTTAAAATCAGATAATTTGGTATATAATTAAATCAGTGAGCATTGAAGAGTATGATGATTTTCTAATGAATTTTACTATCAGATATTAACTTAATCGAAAAGAGACCTATCGGAAGACACCCCTCTTTCTAATAAAAAAATAATAATCGGAAACGAACAACAGGGTAAAAATTTATCGATGAACATACATAAAAATGACATCGAATTGATTCCCACCTCGTTTTTGTAAGTCGGTTAAAAAATTGTTAGTCAATTTGATCTACCTATGTCCAACGAATTTTTTGCACGAATTTTTTGAATATCATAAACATTCTTGGAAATGAACAATTTTTTTAATGATAATTACTCTGTTCAATTGTTGACCTCTACGGTTATTGATTCAGTTCCTTTCAATTTATTTATAAAAAAATACTCTAATCAATCGGAATCAATCAGATCCTGCTAAAATGTGCCGTCATAGTGTCATTTGTCAGTTGGTTATATGGTGTAGTTTGGTGTAGGTAACACATAGCGCGAGGAATCCTTATAATTCGAAAAATTAGAAAGTCAAAAATAGTCAGAGGGGTGGACAGGAAGCAGCTATCCTGGCTCCGAAAGATTCGGAAATGAGGCGTATGTACATAGGACCTGTTTTAACCGCACAGTACAGGGAGTGTTTCTTCGAACTGATCGTCAAAGTCTGGGGGACCCGAAAGGATACACGAAGAAGAAGAAAGTCAAAAGGAATAAGATTGTTTAACATTTCCTACGAATTACTTTATAATGCCAGTCTTGTGTAAAAAAACGTGTATGTAAATTTAGCCGATGGCAACAAAACAAACTCTTTCATTTGTTTTTTAAAAGAATTTATCAAGAATATTTGCAAGAACATTCATTTGAAATACACGAGGAATTAAAACGAAACCTTTACGTCAAGAGCATTGCACGCGTCTTCCGATTGTACGTTCGCTCCATAAGACTTGCCTCTTGGCAATCAATAGATTGATATCCCACGTACATATAAATAGACATAGGTATTTGATAGATAGCTATCGTTTGGTTGAATTTTCAATTATGTATGGGTAGCAACCGCAGACGCAATCGGCTTATATGCTTACCATTCCCTAGCCACAAATGCCTTCTTCTAATAATGAGTTCCACGTTCAGTCCCTCGCTCTTGCACCGCTGCCGTCTCCTTTCACAGCCACTGAGCAATCCAATTTAAATAAATCAAAGAAATTAATGTTCTGTCGATACATTTTTCCCGGAAAACTTTTAGGTTAAAACGATTCTCACACAATCAATTTGGTTGGTGAAATTTAATTTTCAGCCGAGGTATTCACACCCTGAATCACAAGTCAATTTAAATGCGATTAAAGTGGCGGCCTTATAGTAAAGACAAGAGCTTTCGCGAAAAATTCTAAAAGGTTTCATTATAAATTTCGAAAATGGTTTATAAATCAAGTTCCAATATTAAAATAATAGTGTAAATGAATCTGAAATTCAGGTAGCGTTTTTCAATGTAAAGATACCTTTGAACCTATAAATACACCATCCACAGATTCATTGTGAGGTACCTACATGTCAGTCTATTTAATATTTACACGTTACTTCTCATAGCATTCTATGGTATTCGAAACATTCTTCACCAACACTAATTCTTACAAAATATTTTTTTCTCTAGGTATATCTTACATACACGAATTTTTTGACCAAAAATCATGATTTTCATCATTTTTGTTTAAAATAAAGTTGTAGAAACGTGTATTTAATGAATCCAAAGTATTTCGTACCTTTAAAAAAATGAATATGTTCTTGTAACAAGTACATTATATAATATATTATATCCTCATACATTGCCTAAATTAAGCATATGCTAGAGCTATCTTCTCCTTTCTTCAGCCATTTATCCACTGCTGGATGTAGCCCTCTTCTAAGTTTTTCCATTCGTATTATTTGGGCTTTTTGGACGCATCTCCTCCCAGCGATGGGGACAATATCATTGGCCCACCTTTTATCAGGCAGACCTATTCCCTATTTCATATCCCACGGTCTCCATTTCAGAATTCTGAGTGCGCTCTTGTCTGGCAACATGATTCTGCCGCCCATTGCCATTTAAGTTTTACAACTCGATCCATGATATCGACAACTTTTATCTGGCGTCTGATTTCCTCATTTCTTATTCTGTCTCAGAATTACGTCTAGCATTTACATGCTTTCCATGGATCTTTGAGCGCATTGTAGCTTATTATGTATGGGCCGCGCAGTTAGCGTGATAGTTTCCAGACCATACGTAGGCACAGGCTGGATACATGTTTCAAACATTATTCTCTTTGGAAATTTGGGAATATATCTTTGTTTTTTTAAAACATGTTTAAGTTTCCAAAAGGCTGCCAAACCTAATCCTATCATTCGGGTATTTCTGCTGTCTGGTTATCCTTGTTATGCTTTTACTATGGGTGAACGAAATCGGTCGTGGTAGGGTTAGACGTTCTGACCACTGAATTACTAACCCGCTCTGCCAACATCATCCTAACCTGTACCTTCTTTCGTGTTTTAATTTACATAAGAAACTGACAATACTTTCAATGAATGCTACCGGATTAATGCTAATCTTATTAATCCAACTCATTGCTTTTATCTTACAACTCACCCCAATGTATATACTTACATTTCCCCCAGTTGTCCCAATACCATTTTATAAGTGGGTTCACATTAAAATCAGTCACAAAAGGCACATTCCCACAAATGAAGCCAGAGGAAATTGACTTGTCTGTCCCATTGTAAATTCTAAAATTCTAATGGACAAAATCACAAAGAAAGGAAAAAAGAGAAAGAAAAGACGTCGTTATCATTGTCCTTTTTAAGATATCCCCGGAAAATAAGGAAATACGTTTGATATAAAATGGAATATATTTTGACTATTCATTTTGTAAAGTTTTGTTTTGTATGCATACTTTTGAAAGTTTAACTACTGGAGCCAGTTATAACTGTACAAAAAGCAAATATTATTCCTAAATATTAGCAAACGAGTGAAATATTCAGCATTTTCATAAAATGAGTTTGTCAAATAATTTTTGATTTAAATATTTTGTTATGAACATAGAATTATAATGTACAGAAGCCGCGTATAGTACAAATTTCGAATTCAAATGTATGCCAAGTTTTTTTTACATGTGTGTGTGAGGCGGTAGATCGGTTGGTCTACGTTTAATGTAGGTGTGCGTATCGGTAGGTGTACGTATACTTGAAAGTCGTCTGTTTCCTCGTAGTTTTAGTTGGCATACATTCATTGCGCTGACTAGGTATCTGTATCATATATAATCTAAGGTTATGAAATTTTGATAATTCTTCAATGCCCTTTTATGAAAGTGATGTGCCGTTTTACCAATTTGAAAATAAAAATTTTTAATTTCAAGATGCCAGAGCTTTGGGTCACTTTAAAATATTTGACGTTAAAAAAAATTGAGAGGCACTATTAAGAAATTCTTCAAAATCTAATGGGGTCTAAACGAGTATTAGATATAAATATATGCAAAATTTGAAAAGAATCGAATGAATACTTTAGTCCAGGGGTCTCCAAACTTTCCAGCCTTAGGGCCATACTGATTACTCCAGTAAGTTCCAAGGGCCAAAACCATATTATCATTGTTGCCGGTGATAAAAAGTGAAATAGTCCACTGATGAAATATTCAATAATTTGTTAGTTATTATTTACTGAAGTTAAATTTTCTGCATATTATACATGTCTTTACTCATTACAATTATGTGTTTCTTTATCCAACTTATCACAAAAACAATAACAATAAGTCTAAAACAATGTTATGAGTAGTTAGCCCATGACCATATCAACGTAGATGTCATATTAATAATTATTCAACATAAAATTAGAATACTTCAGTAAACTAAAAGGAGTTTTCAAGTATGCTAGCTCTCCGCAGGCCGGACAAAATCTGTCCGCGGGCCGGATGTGGCCCTAGGGCCGTAGTTTGGAGACCCCTGCTTTAGTCTATAATTGATAAAGTAAAATAAACACGCCGGTGATAATCTGTAATAACAAAATAGCCTTAAAAATTGCGAAATCATAACTCCCCACTTTATCCTCTAGGGTTAGTGATAATTTAAAAGAGAAATACATTAAAAAGCAACAAATAGGTACGTATGAAAATAAATTTAAAAAAATAATTTTGTAGACATGATATTACTATCGTCTTAAAATAAATAATAATTGTTTAATGTTATCATATTCCACGTCATCAAAAGTAGATAAATAATAAAATAACATAATAAAATAATAATTTATGAAATTTTTGAAGATATTTCTTACACCTCAATTTCAGCTTAGCGATTTTCAGAAAATACCTCATGGTGATATATTTTTCTTGACAAAAATATCAAATTCAGTTCCGTATACCGGTATATATACTTTATATTTTAGTAATTGAATTTTATTTAATATTATGAAGATACATTTACTGTACCTACATTAGTGTATTGAAATTTGATCCCAGGATCCCAAACAATGTTCCCAAATGTAATAAAATAATTTTGGAATTTTTTTCCATATAATTTTATGTACCTACTTAGATATCTTTATAGAATTATTGCCAAATACGTATTTGATAATACAAACGCATGTATCAAAATTATTGAGTAGGTACGCATTCCTTAGAAAACTTTTATCAGAATTTTGTTTATCCCAATATTCACTTCGTTTTAAGCTATGTGTGCGATATCGGCAAAAGAAAACAGATTGGACAAGATTGAAAAGTTTGAAGGGAATGGACTTACTGTGCCAGCTGTATTCTTACTTCTCTCTGTCGCGTAGTTCTTCTTTATTATTGTCACTGGTTCAAAATTTGTTCACTACACTTGTCTTTGGTAATGCGAATTCCGCAAAAGTAATAAAAAGGGTTAAAAAAGTCTTGTACAATAGATGGCCACGGTGCGAAATGAGTATGATGACTGAAGAAAGTGGTCGGCCTAAAAGCGCGCGGACAGAGGACAGAGCCACGTTCAGGTACGGATGTAGGTATGAAGGCGTTTTGGTATGTCAGCAGGAAGATGATGATAGGTATAAATGGGAAAAATCTGTCATCTGCGCCAAAACTATAGGAATAAGTTATTTGATGCGATTGACTTCGAAGCGACAGTTTCTTGCTCAGGACGGAAGATGAACTTTGATCTTTTATTTATTTTATAGTAGGTACTTATTTAATAATCTGGCACTACTTTATTGAATATAGAAGTACTGTACACATATTGTATTGTATAACATATAATTACCTTTAGAGGTGGACAAACAAATTTGTAAGTAGTTAATTACCTATTTCCCGATAAAGAGTCAAAATGATGGTTTTCAAAAAAGAAAATAAATATTTTTGGAAAAAAATTGGAAGCCAAATTTGATTGAAATAAACCTCATATTGCGTTTTTAATATTTATGCTATCAAAAGTAACGAGAAATAAATGATACCGCAATGAATGATTTTGTGACCTGATTTAAGCCAAGAACCCCCCCTCCCCCCCCCCACCCAATCAAAAGAAAATCTCAAAAAGACGTACAACTTTGGTATCGCTATAATAATAATATTACTCCGATCCCGTCTCCAAAGCTTCATAAATTTAAGAATGTTCAACGAACCATCTGTTGAAAGTTTTCCAAAGTTCTTTGCAACTCGTAAAATACCAGTTACATAAATTTTCTTCCGAGAAATTTCATTTCAGGCTCCACTAATAGATGTCGTTTTTCATTGAAAAAGTATTTAGATATCTATCTACAGCGACATGGCACTATAAGGTTCAATTATTATTTTATTGTTTAATTATTTATTTAATACTTCCTAATACCTTTGAGGATGGAGATTTTATTGCTCACGTGGCAATTTCTTTCAAACAACCAGTTCTTCCAGTCCAGAGAAGCAACATTTATCTGAGAAATAGTGATGAGCAGTTATTAGCAAATGCAAGACCAAATGTTGGAATTGGTCTTGGTCTTGCATACACAATCGAGTCTTCTTGCATACCCAGTCTTGGTCACCCATCTTTTACATGTTACTTTTATTTTTCTGTAAATACAGTAATTATTTTTATTAATTTTCTATTTAATTATTTATTTATTCATTTGTTTATTTATTTATTTATTTATTTATTTATTTATTTATTTATTTATTTATTTTTTTTTTTTTTTTTTTATTTATTTATTTATTTATTTATTTATTTATTTATGTATTTATTTATTTATTTATTTATTTATTTATTTATTTATTTATTTATTTATTTATTTATTTATTTATTTATTTATTTATTTATTTATTTATTTATTTATTTATTTATTTATTTATTTATTTATTTATTTATTTATTTATTTATTTATTTATTTATTTATTTATTTATTTATTTATTTATTTATTTATTTATTTATTTATTTATTTATTTATTTATTTATTTATTTATTTATTTATTTATTTATTTATTTATTTATTTATTCGTATATTTATTTATTTATATTGCCATGACCGATTTCCTTCGCCATTTGCGCCTCTTTCATTAAACATTTGTGCTTATTGTTACAATGACATATTCATTCTTAATGTATTATTAAAAAGAATGTTGGCAATATAACCCAGAATGCTGGCACCGAAACTACGAGAGCTCACCATTTTTGTCACGGTGATCGACTTTTACTTTAGGTACTTAATGCAGATTTTTGATCAAGGAATTAATTACCTACCTATTATTAATAGAAACAAAATATACCGACATTGACCTATGCTGGACTCCTCCCAGGGTAGTCCACCTTTTCAAACAGGTCATATTGTGACCTTGTGAAGAAGAATACGTATGTAATTGGAACCAGGACATGGCTTGTTGCGTTCGCTATAGCACAGGCATTTGTTTAGTTTTGCTCATATTTGATGATTAATAAATTTGTCTGTAGGTAGGTACTTACCTTTTTATACATGGCTACGATTAGGATTTGGGTCCATCATACTCTTTCGAAGAAGCGCACTACTCGCACTGGGGAGAGTTTACAAGCTACTCAGGAAAATATGAGTTCGGACCTTAAAAAGACCCAGGTTGTAAGAAGGTGGAAACACAGAATTCAGAAGATCTTTCCACAGCCGAACTGCTGAACGATGTTGTGTTAATAATAGAGTTCAAGAAGCGACTGGTTTTAATTGAGACAATCAAGTGACTCTATTGTGAATGGGTGGAAAAGAGACCAGAGATGCAAGTTCGTTTGAGCATCTCCCGTGGTAGTATCTATAGAATAAACTTTGCGTAAACTTTTTTAAAAATGTGAATAAACGAAGTATTAATTTGTGAGCGGCGCTCGATGCTCCTCTACTCACCCCACGAGGGACATTACATGAAGGTACAACTTTTCCTTTATATTATAGATACTATGAATAAGCATTTTACAATTATTGGTGTAGGTACCTGGCTGGCCTTAGGCATTTTGAATATAATCACATCAGTAGGTGGGTGTATTTTGAACTACCTCTGGGAATATGGGTGGTTCAATATGTTCCGAACTAATAAATTATCATGACTGTCATTTAACGTGAATTGTTTTGTTTACAAACCATCAAAATATACGAAGTAGGTTTATGGTGGAAATATTATCTAGTGAACAATAAAATACAAAATGGTATAACCCGAATATTTTATTTTTAAATTAATGGAATACTTCAATTCTTGATCTTTACAAAAGCACATGGTGCAAGACTGCCAGTTCAGGAAATTAAGCGGCACCCTCCAGGATATCCACGAGGAGAGACCGGAGGCGGTGGAATGGTTGACAGAGCTTGATCCAAGGCTGTAAAAGATATTTATACATTTACGTGTTTAAAAACGCATTTATTTGTTTATTTTTTACCTTTTGCACATATAATATCCCAGATCGTAGCCTCTTAATTCTGTATACCTTCTCTGTTCATTTTCTCATGTTTAATTATTGTTTGATTTTCATATTTCATTTGTTTAATCTTTGAATCTGCAACTCTAAACTTACTATGTAACTTCCACCCGCAACATAATAATTATATACATGTAAAATAGACACTGCACCTCCCGTACACTGCATAGTGTAGTGTAGTGTAGGTAGGAAATTTATATACCTACAAACAATTCTTGTACAATGATATGTACTTCCCATTTACTCGTATAAGCTATTATGCGCAGAAATATTTGGGCATTCATGTCTGTGTCTGTGCTTAGTTAAACAAAATAAAATAAAATATAATTAGTACACTTAGTACACTGGCGGGTTTATTGCCTAATGGCAATTTCTTCCAACCAACCAGAGTTAATGTTAAATATACAAAACAGTTTGTACTATGGCAATAAGTTAATCACATTAAAAAAAATACAAAGATAGCAGAAGAAAAGAAAAAAAATCAAAGTAGATAGCATATATGATCAATTCAAAAATAAATTAATGCCAAATTTAATTGATTATTTGTTTACTGACAATTTTCTAAATTACTGTTCTCTAATCAAATTAGTCTGTAAATGTTCAACTAGCAATAATTTGTGTGTCTCATAGACACTAGAATGGCGCAAATCACCCTTAATTTGGGTGGGTTGCCTAGTTGTAAAAAAAACTTTATACATCTCACCACCACTTTATTTTTGTTGATCTCACCACCACCGTAAGTGATCGATACAAAATTAATAAAAATAAAAACTAGATTTCTGTGACTAAATCCTTGTTTATGTTTTTTATCAGTAAAAAGATGCAAACCACAGTGCAAAAAAAACTATGAATACTTATGAGTTCGTAGACTATCATCGACCACAGATAGGGTTTTAGTAATGTTATCAAGATCTCGGGAAATGCTAACTTTAAAAGAGTCTTATGACAAAAGGGCACTGTAAACGATTTAAAGTTATTCTTCTAGAATACAAATTCTGCATGTTCAACTGAACAACCAATGAGGAGTTCCTCTCTATAAGTGAACATTATTGTGTAGCAACATTCCCACAGGAAATGTTGAGTTTTGATACTGTTATTGGCAAAACTGACATGAAGCAGACGTTATCTTTTGGTTTCTGTGCTAAATAACAACTTTATGGGTGTAAATTAAACGAAGTGTTAAGTTTTCTTAGCCTACTCGTGGGGGCATGTCAGTTTATCTCAGTGCCTCTACAATGTATTCGAATATGATTCAAGCGACATACCACTAATTCACTTTACGTTTCTTCCGTTTTCGTTTCGTTTGTATTAATATGCGCTATTCTGTCAGCAGAGAAATTGCAAACATCTCAAAACAATTGAATTTCATTTGCAAAGATGCGTTCTGAATTCATTGAAAACTTGTGCACAAATAGAATATAATTTCAATAACTCGATAATAACGAGAAATTTGAATCTTATATCCAGTAGAAAAGTCGTTCTTATAATTGTTATATAACTTACATATCTATCGAAGCAATAAGACGCCATATCTACAATAATCTGTAACTGCGCTCCTGAATAATTGCAATGTACATATCCTCCTCAGCTCTCGAAGATTTACGAAGATTATCGAAATACAGTTCATCGCCGTTCGGACAAACAAATCAAGTATTTTCATTCATGCGTCAGCCGTCTAACTGAATTCAGTATCGCGTTAGTCGTTTTTGTATTTGTTCCAACCCTTAACATCACTAGCAGCTAAATTATTATTTAATTAACCCCCAAAAATCTAGACACACCTATTTACATTTCACTATCATTGAACATTTCATTGAAAAAAGTGTGACTTCGCTGAACCATGCGAAAAATCATCTAAACTACGAATGTCGACAAATAGAGAACGAACAATGATTTTGAATGCGGTAAACTTTGATTCTCTCCATAGAATAAATTATTTTCAAAAACCTATCGCATTGTTTACAAATAAGTATTATTGAGTACCTACCTATCCAATAAAATATTTTATCCTATGCAGAATGTTTTATCATTTGCCAAGTCACGAGAAAACATATGATCTTTATTTGAAAAAAATGTCATAAAAAACAAATTAACGAATTTTGAATTCATAACTTCTGTGAATATTTCTCAGGTTGCAACTAGTCATAGAATTATAATGTACAGAAGCCGCGTGCACTACAAATTTCGAATTCAAATGTATGCCAAGTTTTTTTTTTACATGTGTGTGTGAGGCGGTAGATCGGTTGGTCTACGTATTATGTAGGTGTGCGTATCGGTAGGTATACGTATGCGGCCGGGCGAGTGAAATTCGTCTGTTTCAGCGTAGTTTTAGTTGGCATATATTCATTGCGCTGACTAGGTATCTGTATCATATATAATCTAAGCAACTAGTATTATTTTATTTGTAATTCATTTTTTATACATCTTTAATCTAGAACGATGAAATTTAGAAGGATCTAGAACTTTCATTTTGTAGATCGATGGTTTCATCAAACTATATACATCTGTATCTGTCATTATGACCAAAAAACATTCATACCATCACGCCATGTCCTTCGCGGGATAGGCAGAGATAACCGAATGCCACATTTTCCTATCTTGACACACGTTAATCGCCTCGTCAATATTCATACACCGTCTCATACATATTCGTCTGTTGTTTACGCTTCTTATCTCCATCTTTCATAATATTGTATTTATATGGTCGTGCCATAGTTTTCTTGAGCGCCTCGAACTCTTATTCAAATTCCTGTCCGAGTTGTATACTTTCTTCATCAAGCGATCCTCATTCATTCTTTCCAAGTGACCAAACCATCTCAATGTGTTAACTTTCATTCTGTTAATTACATATTTCATTATTTTCTTGTGTCCTCGTTTCGTACCTTCTCATACGTCGTTCTATTACAAATTAATCTGAGCGATCTCATTTCAACTGCATTTGAATAGCAATTGCGTTATGCGTTATACGATTGCGTTATGAATGGCAAATTTGGAATCCTTTATTTTTTTACGATCATTTATAACTGGTCTAAATGCTCCGTTCACTCTGTTTCCTCCCATAACTCTTTTTTCGACATCCTTATCATAGAAAATATCAAAGACAATGAATTGATTTATCCACTTTATTTGTGAACATTCGATACCTACTGAATCGAAAATAACAATTACCTACGTTTTATGTGTATGATATAAAATAATTTTCAAAACATTGAAATGTACACTCGCCGATAATCACTTTACCATTTCGAACGAGTTTCGTATGGAATTTCAATATAGTGTACCATGCCGCGATGTGGTGGATTACAACATTAATGTCTATGGAAAATGTATTGTTGATCATTATTGTATCTATATCAGTGAAGTCTGCCACTGCCCATGCTAACAATAATTATTCATTATTTTTATCCTCCGTAATCCACGACGATCGCGAAATTGATGACCGATCCAAATTGACAGTTGAATTAATGAGCGAAATCAGCATCCAGGAGACATCTGTTGCAGACGTCGTTTTCCACTTTGAGAACACCACAGGGGAAATAATCGACTTTGTTATAAAGCGAACAAATTGTATACAGTATCCGAGAAAGGATAATGCAATTATTATACCCAAATCAAATTTATTCCACTACCGCGCCAACAATACGGTTTATTTCACAAAGAAATATGACGACAATGCGAAACCCATTACGACTGTGTACAGTGGAAACCGTAAACTTTGCCATTTCGTTTTTTTAACGGATCCTAAAATATTCGCGGCGGACGTTATTGCCAAAACCAATCAACACGAAGACACTTTTATTTATGTTTGTATTCGTCAGACTAAAAGCGTCGAAACGTGCAAATACAATTTAGATAACGTAACATTAGATTTATTTCAAGACTCGATTGTGAAAAAAACCTATCTAACACTTTTGTTGGTATTGACGGACGAAAAAATAAAACTTGTAAAAATGTGTTACTATTGTGGAGATGATAAACTTAAACCGATCGTAATCTATGAAGAGTTTATCTATAAAAAATTGACAGGAATCGTATTTGACGTTTTGAAACATATGAGGATTGTCAAAGAAGAAAATTACAGAGGTTTCAACAACCACACACTGAGAGTTGCTTTTCCTCGGGTCTTTTCCAACGAAAAGTATTTTAACTGTTTAAACGAAATCGATTTATACAACGGTGAGTTCAGATTATCTTTTTGTGACGATATCACTGGTAACGAAGGTGAGATTCTGAAGGAGATAAGTAAAAGAATGAACTTCACGGTTGCGTTTATGAATAGCCTTTCCCATGATAACGCTGTCTGGAACAACATGCTCACTGACGTTTATAAAGCTAAAGTTGACTTTGCTGTTGGAGCGATAACAATATCACAAAGTCGATTGCTCAATGTTGATTTTACGGATGTGATTGGAACTGATCCTCTAAGAACGGTTTACATGAAATCTTGGAATATCTTTAAAGAAAGTAAGTAACGCACACAAGACATGCTCTTGGTTTTTCATAAAATTTATGACCAAGACTGCACTACAAGACCATAATCAAGATATAACGTGTAAGATTTGCGAGATTACAGATCTTAAAATAAATTATAAACCAATTACTTTTAACAATAAAGTAACATGTTATGGTCATTTAATTATATTTTTTTTTCAATTAATAACATAGATCACATGATTTGGATCTGCAAGACCATAATCAAGATATAACGTGTAAGATTTGCGAGATTACAGATCTAAAAATAAATTATAAACCAATTATGTTTAACAATAAAGTAACAAATGGTCATTTTACTATATTTTTTTTTTAAATAATAACAAAGATCACATGATTTGGATCTGGTTGATCTGTTTTATGTTTGCTTTGATGTTAATGTTTTGAAGTGGTGTGGTTATTAGTAAAAATTGGATTGAGTTCCCTATAAATCCAATTTTTGCAAGTTCAATATATGTTAATCAAAAAAAATATTTTAGTTTGAAAATAAGCTATAACACCATCGCCAAGTGACGTAGAAACTTTTTTTGTAACGCCATCTGTTGAGAAATTGGTTAGTAAATAATGAAAGTTATAACAATGTTTTCGCACAGATGTCACCCCTGAACTGTGTAAGCCCTGTAGGTGTCTCGAGTTCCTGGTTCTCCTTTGATATTCCAACTTTGTCTCAATCGAGATGTTAAAATTTGTCTTAAAATATCATCGAATTCCGACAGGGATAAAATCCAATGTTTACGTCTAATATGCAACTATAGTAATATTCGAATCTACTTGTTATAATTTGTTATAAAAAACCGTTAAAAATTATTAATTACTGTTCATATGAAATTAATTTTGTATCCAATAGTATTATTTGTTATTAGAGTGAACCAGATATTTTAATTGCCCTAATATTATCTTTTCCTATGTGATAAACCAAATATTTAAGTACCTACTTATTTTTCTCCTTTTTTTGTCCAAAATAAATAGGTACCAAAACACATAAAATTTTAGAATTAAATTAAAAATGAAAATATTATTCATCCTTTTACACCATTAAAGAAATTTATAAGAAAACTATATCGCAAAAATATATTATCGGTACCTAATAATGATTATATTATTATTACAATTGCGTAATTGCAGGTAAATATATTGTGATGGTCTTTAGTTTACTCACATGGACTACCCTAGTGACCACCCTGATTATCATTGTTGGACTTATGTACACTGCAAATAAATACTCAGAAACAAGCGAACCCTCGGTATTCTTCGACTTGATCTCAGTAAGAAATTATTCACTAGTAATTTTGAAATTTTTCTATAAAATGAGTATATTCTTTGTGATGAATGATTAATTCTTTTTTTCGTCGTATTTAAGGTGACTTGTTGCATTCTAATCGAACAGAGCATATCAAAATGTAGAAAAATATCGGGTCGACTCATCTTACTTCCTTGGCTTATGTGTTGCATAATCCTTTGCACTGCTTACAAAGCAAAACTCACATCCATCATGGTGGACTCGGCAGAAGAGTCTATCGCTACTCTGGAAGAACTGACTTTGCAAGGATTCACACTATATGTCAATGAGGTATATTCATTAACTTCCCTATTTTTAGGACTATGTCATATTAATCCTCGGATCAATAGAAATGCTAAATGAAAGAGATTGCAATTAATAATTATAATAATGAAACATTCAATGAAATAAAAAGTTTACATACAAATAACAATAAACAAGAGAAAATTAAACACAACTATTCCTTCTCAAAAAACCGTCCTCAGCTATGTTGCAAGAGGACAAAGCTATTTTCAGAATAATCCCAATTGGCATGGATTATTTCTTTACTTAATCCGTTTTCATATATCTACTCATAAATGTGTTCGATTAGTTATCTGTTTTGCTTGTAATTTGTAATGAATCATAAAGCCCTGTTTTGAGAGCCTATGCATGAATAGTAAATACGTACAAATACAGATCTTGCTCCTGGGCACGGTTATTTTTTGTTGTTATGCTGCCTGATATTATAATAATTTTTCCACTATTTTCACTAGTCTTGTTGATTTGTATCTCTCCAAGTGGTTTAATAATTAACAATTCTCTTAAATCATAACTTTTTAAAAATCCTCTTCTTCGTGTGTCCTGTCGGATCCCCCCGACGTTGACGGTCACTTGGGAGAAACTCTCCCTATCCCGTGCAGCTTATTCCGGTCCATTCCCAAATGTTTCGGAGCTAGGATATCTGCTTCCTGCCGACCCTCCTACGGCTTTCAATCCTCCCCTTTATAATCAACTGATGAATCGAATATTTCTCGCCTCTCATTATGTGACCAAAATACAAAGTCTTGAGTAGCTTGACTGTTGTGAAAAACTGTCTGTCAGTATTTACTCTACGTAAGACTTCAACGTTACTTACCTATAAGTCCAAGATATCCTTAGCATTCTACGGTGAATCCACATTTCGAACGCTTCCAGGCGGTTTATGGTAAGTACCAACATTGAGGATTCATGCCTCAACGCCGTAGAGCAGAATCGACCATACGTAGCATTAGATCATCCTTTGGCGAGTTTCTTTAAAAATACTCATTGCGAACGTTACGGTTGTTAGATTAGTCTCGATCAAAAAATATTATTTGTATATAATTTATTATCCCTCTCAAATTATGATCCTAAATTGTGACAACAATTATCGGTGCTGAAATGTTCATAGAAACGATATTATTTTTCTAAAACCCACTTAATTTTCTTGAATTTAAAATATGTTTTTCTTCCAGTATGATGCTTCTTTACCAATCGGTGCGTTGGAATCACTGTCCAATCCAGTACTTCAAGATCTTTCCAAAAGAGTAAAGTCAAACGTCAGCATTTGTAAGGTTCTCAAAATGTCGCTGGCACAAAAATGCATGCTGCTCGAAGAACAGTTTCCCATCTACAGAGACGTTAACAGTATCTGTGTCAAGTACATGAACGAGGAAGAACTTTCGAGAATCCGCGTAACGCGAGACATGATGCTGCCTTCAACGCACGGATGGGCTTTTGCTAAGGAAACTCCATACATTGGAGTATTCAATTATCACTTCTCTCTCTTCGCCCAGAGTGGACTAATGAAGAAGTGGAGTGAGATACTCTACGACCACAGACAGAAGAATTACGTCAACTTTGAAACGGGTAAAGTCCGCGGTAATAATCATCAAAAGATTAAGATTTATGGTATATTTGTGTTGTGGAGCATCGGCATTAGTATAGCGTGTCTGTCTTTCCTCTTGGAATTATTATACAAGTAGGTACAATGCATATTATTTTAGTGAAACTCCAAATAATGCTACATAATAAATTCAAATATTATATTATATTTCCATGAAATCCAAAAATAGAGAGGTCACTTCGATGTAATCTAAAAATGTTTGGCCAAAAATCAAACCATGCTCATCGTTTAAATAAATGTTCCTCTAAATATATGAAGAGAAGTACGAATACATAATTCTATCAAGAAATAAACCATAAACGAAATAACATTTCAGGATTTTTATATTATATTGGTGACATCTACATACCTAATTAGTAGTATGATTATGTAACACGCGTGTTTTACTCCTCACTAACCCAAGGGAGTTATGTTTTCGCAATTTTTAAGGTTATTTTTTTATTGCAGATTGTCATCTAGTATCATGCTGAGATTTTACTCTGAAAGTTTCATCAGAATATATCTGTGTGTGTGTATGCTGTGTACTATGTGTTGTATCCTATGTACGGCGTGTTTCTTTTACTTTATCGATTATAGACTAAAGTACTCATTTGATTCTTTTCAAATTTGGCAAATTGTTTACCTAATAGTCACTTAGATCCCATTAGATTTTGAAGGATATCTGAATTGTGCTTCTAATTTTTTTAACTGTCAAATATTTCAAAGTGATCCCAAGCTCAGGAAACTTAAAATTTGATATTTTTATTTTCAAATTGGTAAAAAGGCACATCATGAACTCTGATTAAATAAATAATTTAAATAAGAAATAACAAAAAACAAAGAGAGCTAATTCAAAGTAATTTAAACAAATACCTACTACCTTATTTGTTATTTGTAAAAGTATTCCCGAATGTGTGACCATCAACAAACTATAGATTAAGAAATCAAACAACGTAAAGAACCATTACTTGTCATTCGCTTATTTGACCTTTGTCAATACGAAATGAAAATACAAGAAAACTTTTTCGAATTACATATCAAAACATTATGTATTACCGATGATTAAAATGTCACGATAATGAAAACGTACATTTGTATTATTTATCCTTAAACAATGTAGTGAGAATAGTAAACACGGTGAGTAAAATCCAATAATCTTAATGATTCCAAGGGCTGCAATCGCTACATTCATCGCACTGAATAAACACGCGTAAAATAATAATACAACACAACTAAACGTTTTATGTTTCTGCCGTCAATATAAAGTCTTCAATCTCACCCTCGGTTCTCAGAGTGCTCGTAATTTTCTCGGAACTATGTATCACTCTAAACTCGATTAATTAATAAAATTAAATGTCTTCAAAGACACTTCGAATACGCTTTAATTAAAGATTACTCAATGTTCTTGGAAACGAAAACAACACAATTAATTTTGGGATGGCGTAAAGAATTTCCTAGTGTGTAAAACAGCGATAAAAAGGTTGATTTAAGGTACCCTAACGAACTCAAAGCAGACAGAAATGAAGAAAATTGATTGGATTAGTCGAAGAGCCTCAGTTGTTATTATTTTTACACTTGTATTAGGCAATTGCAATGTGTTTACAACTTCCGTCGATTGCTATTTTTCGTATCTGGCCACCTCTGTATTTTACAATACCTGCTATCAAATCGACAAATCAGTTTTGACGTACTCGCTCTTGAGTGAAATAGCAATTCACATGACGTCAATATCAGACGTCGTGTTCCATTACGAAGGAGCAAACGAAGGGACTGTTAACTCGGTTATCAGAAAAACCAATAATCGAGGATACGATACAGACAGGAAATTAGTTTTGCCAAAGTCGAACGTGTTTCATTACCGTACCGACTCCCTCGTCTACATGACTAAGAATTACGACGTCATCAACAACGCAACAAAAAAATCGTTGACCAACTACAAAAAGACTCGCAGACTCAGCCACTTCGTTCTTATGAACGATCCGAGAGTCTTTTCGAAAATATCCGCCGAGAACAGACAACATGAAAACACGTTTATATTTATCTGTATCAATCAGCCGTCGAATCAAAAAACATGCGGTAGTCAATATGACGAAAGAATTGATCCCATGGTATCTACCATGTTCCTGAATACTTCCCTCCTGCAGCGCACTTATACGGTTTTCATGATCGAAATATCAGAAGAGGACATAACTTTATATTTTGTGTGTTATTACTGTGGTGTGTATCAAGAAAAATTAAATGAATTGCATAGAGACAGTTTTGATACAGATTTTGAAATGATAGCGTTCAACTTGAGAAATCAAATTGTCAAAACAATGGACGGTGTCTACAAAGATTTCTACTATCACAACTTTCGGGTGGCTTTTCCGGCGTTCACAGTTTACTTCATTTGCGTCAATAGAACAGACACAATCACCAAGGACAATATCATCACCAAGTGCAGTTCTGCCAAGGGGAAGGAAGGTCTGATGGTAACTGAAATCAGCCATCGAATGAATTTCAGTGTGACGTTTGTGAATCCCAGATTTCACGACGGGATTGGCCCCTTCAACAATATGGTCGAGGATGTCAACAAAACAAAGGTGAACTTTGCCATTGGTTCGATTTCGATAGCTGAAAGCCGAAGACCTAGAGTTGATTACTCGGACGAGATTGGTACTGATCCTCTCAGAGTTGTTTATATGATGTCCAGAAATATTTTAGCTGAAGGTGAGCAAAAACAATTTCAACAGTTTGCATGTCACAACAAGAACTTGTAAGACGAATTATTCATCCATTTTTTTGATTTACAATATTTGAACACTTATGTCGTCACATTTCGGATCATATTTCTATACAATTAGGTGTTTTTGATTTAAAAAAAATAAATGTTAATTTTATCATATTTTTTTAATCTGACTTTTAAGCAAGTTTTGGGTTTATGCAATTCAGATAGAATAATGATTGTTTTGAGCGTAGATCTAAATCGTTTTTCAATATTATTATTTTTCATTTTATAAAATCATATACCTATTATTATTTTTTTTTCATTTTTAGTGTTTTTTTACGTACCTACTTAAAGCATTTTCGAGTACCTACCTATACATTTTTATAACATGCATAATTTGAGTAAATTATATTTTTTCTGGTGGATAATTAACTTCTTTCGAACATTCAAAAATGTAAACTCAAATTTGCGATTTGATGTTCAAATATTTTAGGTTTTGAATATTAAATTTGGAAGCAGAAAATACATGAGAAGGACAATTCACGTAATCATGACGATTTACCAAGTAAAACCAATTTTTTTTCATAGATTTGTTCAAGTTGAAAGTCAAAACTTCCACACCATTTTAAGCTTTTTCCTTAATATGATGTGAAGAAAGAACCGAACGCCACACATTATTTGCATGCGTTTTTCGCCTAACCACCTTTTTTTAAACATGCGAGACTTTCAAGATCGAGGCCAAAATCAGCGGTATCAAGACCAAGCCCAAGACAATACAATATTTTTCTTCATTAATCAATACATTGAGCTAAAAAATGATTACTATTTAGTTATATTTTCAAAATAAAACAAGGAGTTTATTTGATAAAATACAATTTATTATTTACTTTTCATATATACGGCGCTGGCCGATTTACTAATGATATTAATAACAATTAGGCACTACAAATAATAACACTCAATTATTATTACCATTATACACTTCCTCTAAAGAATTAGCAGATCAATGCGTAAATTATAAATCATATAACAAGCGCATCATCAAGATTTCTTCTCTTCTTCAATGGCGCTACAGCCCATATCGAGCCTTGGCCTCCGTCAGTCTTCGCCTCCAGCTTCTCCTATCTTCTGCAGCAACTCTCCAACTGCCCGGCACTTGCAGTAGGGAAGCATCCCTTCCAACTTCGTCCTCCCATCGCAGCCGCGGTCTTCCAACCTTTCGTCTTCCACCTGGATGTCCACACAGAACTTTCTTTGGTATTCGCTGTGGTGGCATTCTCTGTACATGTCCGGCCCATCTCAATCTGCTCAATCTGACATGCACAGAGAGCCTGGAGGTCTTGTAGATAGCATACAGCTCATTATTATATCTAATCCTCCAGGCGTCACCATCAGGCACAGGTCCTAGGATTAAACGAAGCACTCGTCTCTCAAATGTGTCCAGTATTTCAGCAGATTTTGCTGTAAGTGTTCATGCTTCACATCCATATGTCACAACTGTTCTAATAATGGTTTTATACAGCGTGATTTTCGTTTTTCTATGGACACTTCTTGATTTGAACACCGGTAGAAGAGAGAAGAATGCTCCGTTACCTGTTGTTATTCTGTTTTTTATTTCTGTTGCGTCCTCATTATCTTTGTTGATTGTGGAACCCAGTTATTTGAAGTCTTCAACAGTTTCAAAGTCATAATTCTCTTTGAAATGTATTGTATTTCCTTGCCAACGGTTTGCGCTTCTGGTCTGTTTCATTGCTTTTGTTTTATTTTTATTGATCTGCAGACCTACTTCTGCTGCTGCCGTTTCAAGTGGTTCAAAGACTTCTCGAATGGCTGCGAGGGATCTGCCCATAATATTAAGGTCATCCGCATAACCCACTATTTGGCTACTGTTATAGTGTATAGTGGAGCTTGTGTCTACGGATGTTTTCCTAATGACATACTCTAGGGCTAGATTGAAGAGTGTGGGTGCCAAGCCATCGCCCTGCTTAAGACCTTGAGATACTAAGAACCCCTCAGTCATCTCACCCTCTATCTTGACTTTGCATTTCGTACTACTCATTGTTGTTTTCACTAATCTTACAAGCTTCGTTGGGATTTTAAAAGCAAATAATATTTCGTAGAGCTTTTCCCGACTTATACTGTCATACGCTTGTTTAAAGTCTATAAATAGCTGGTAGACGTCAACGTCGGACTCCCAGCATTTTGGCAGTATTTGTCTCACTGTGAACAGTTGATCAGTAGTTGCTCTGTTTCTTCTAAACCCAGCTTGGTATTCCCCTATGATAGTTTCTGAATAGTGTTCTATCTTTTCTTTTAATATGATTGTTAGTACTTTATATGCAGTACTTAATAGTGAGATGCCTCTATAATTTTCACATTTGAGTTTGTCTCCTTTTTTGTGTATTGGACATATGATGCTCAGCTGCCACTCTTCAGGGATTTCTTCTATACGCCAAATTTTAGTTATTATCTGATGAAGTAGCCTATGTAGGTGTTCACTGCCATACTTTATCAGTTCAGATGCGATATTATCCACCCCGGGTGTCTTATTGTTTTTGAGCTTCTTTATTGCTAGCTTTGTTTCTGTCAGGGTTGGTGGATTCACCTCCTTATCTTCCTCTGGTGGTATAATTGTTGTTGGCTGGTTTCCTGTGTTTGCGTGTGGGTTGAGTAGCTGCTGAAAATAATCCTTCCATCTGTCCTTTATCTTGTTAGCATCCGCTATGATGTCACCATTTGTATCTCGGCATAGAGTGGTATTCGGCTTAAATCCTTTCTTAAAAATGTTGACTCCTCTATATGCTTCCCGTACATTATTTTCAAGATTTCAATTGGGAATAATTCACCTATCCAGATACCTAACATATCAAAGGATTAGGCTCTGGGGAGGTCTCTATACTACCTATCAACCCTACTGATTCCCTAATATTAACGTTTAAAAAATCTTTAACGATTCTACATGTATTTTTATTATTAAGTTTTTCGATAAATCTAAAATTTCTAAATAACGGATTAACGATTTTGGAAAAATGCCAGTGGCTGAAATAATGAACAGAAGGTAATTCTTTTGATCTCGTTACCTAAAGCGATGTATTTTCTAATTTTTTCATCAAAAGATTTAATAATATTACTAGAATTTGGAATAGCTACGTCGCAAATGTATGTTTTTTTTAAATTTTATCATGTATATTTACTTATTATTTTATTATTATTTTTAGGTCAAAGTATTATTCTGGTGTTTACTGTTCAAACTTGGAGTGTTTTGGCAATCTCTCTGGCAATAATTGCGGGTTTTCTATATGGCGCAAATAAACTACAAGCTGGAAAAGAGTCACGCTCGTCCTATTTTCGTTTCTTTTCGGTAAAAATTTTTTCGTTTGCTGTGAGGCACCGCTTTAGAATAGTGCATCCACTCTTTTATTTGCTGGGTATGCGAAAATACGGGCCAAATAAAATCTCACATACCAATGAGGTTCAGCACACATTCTGATTTCAGTGCCTTTTAGAAAGTTTTGTAGCGATACATACATGTGTCGTATTTCTTTTTTAAGGTAATTCACACTCGCACACCTGTCGCTGGTTACCACATATTCCTATGAATGAATGAATGAATGAATGAATTTTATTTCCACAAAATATAAGTACCTTCTCTGGGATGTATATTTTCTGATATATGAATTTGTGGTGCTCAGTTTACTTTGCCTATCCCACCTAGCATACGTCTAAACAGTATTTACCAATGTACGTGTAGTAGCCTTCAAGAAAGTTCCTGATGTTATGCATTAAAATAGCATTCGTGTAACACTTATTGCCAATAATCAGGAGCAAAATTATATTCTACAAATATTGACAATTTTAGAATAATTATGCTATTTTTTTATAAATTTATTTAAGCACTTTATTATACATTTTTAAATGAGTAGAAAAATACATATCACTTATGTTACATTTATTATATTGTTTAAATATTTCAAAATTACCCATTTTCAAATTAAAAGTTAAATAATTAATTTATATTTATTGCTGCGGCCAAATATCTTGAGTCATTTTTGAAGGGGGGAAATTTGCACATATACAAACCAAGCAAAAAGACACAATTTTGCACACTGGGCTTCCGGAAGCCTGGTTCAAGATATTTAGCGACAACTATAAAACCATTTTCTATGTATGAATATTATCCAATATTATTTTGGCATTGGACTGAACAATAATCTCAGCAAAAATACAACCATAGAGATCTCGATTCATTGACAATGGAAAAAGCATCTTTAGAGATCATTTTCAGAAATGTTCATTTTTATTTAATTGATTTCTGAGTCCTTTTGTATATATTTTTTTACATCAGATACAACTATTGGAATTTGGGTATGTACGTTGTACTGTTCCAAATAAGTGTACTATATAGTGTATAATATTTGTGGCAGCATTCATAATGAGCCCAACATTAGAAAGGTGATAAAAATAGGGAGGCTACGATGGGCAGGACACGTGGAAAGAATGAGCGATGAAAGAGTGCCAAAAAGGGTCCTGCACACAAAGCCACAAGGTAGACGTTGGTAGACCTAAGCTCCGATGTCTGGATGGCGTGCAGCGGGATGTGGAGGCTGTTGGTGTAAGGAACTGGAGGGAAGCATGTAAGGATAGAGGAAGATGGCGAGGAATGCTGGAGGAGGCCAAGGCCCGCAATGGGCTGTGGAGCCATTGATGATGATGATGATTCATAATAACATAGAGATATAACAATATTGCCGTTACACAATGATATCACAATAATTCTGGTTCAATTATAAAGACGAACTAAAATTTGAATGAACATTAAAACAAAGACGTCTTCACCAGAACTGTCACTTCAAACTATATCCATTTTATAATACACTAGTGATTTTCTTTTGTAATTATGACCTTATAAAACTTCCTTTATTTTATTCAATCTTCAGAATACCACAAAATACTTGAAATGACTGTTTTTGACATTTCATTCAAATTTTAGTGCATTTTCAAAATCAGATCCGATAATTATTTAAATTTCTTCTTAATACCCATTTAGGATAAAAAAGTTAAATGAATCATTAAAAATTCATGAGTCATTTTATTTGCTTCTACTGGTGTATATTATGTACTATACCATTTTCTTTCAGATTTCCTGTTGTATTTTGATTGAACAAGGAATCCCAAATTGTGATAAAATTCCTGGTAGAGGATTTCTCCTTTCCTGGCTCTTGTGCTGTATCATCCTCAGTTCAGGTTACAAGGCAAAGCTCACTGCTATCATGATCAACCCTCCGGAAGAAAAAATTTCAAATTTGAGAGAGCTTGCTATCAAAGGATATACACCATATTTAAATGAAGTAAGAATATTGTAAAATGCTACAAAAAAATTAAAGAAAATAGTTGTGTATTAAATAATACCAACAAAACATATACAAAAACTATAAAGAATTGATCTGACATATCAATAATTTGTATCATTATAATAAATACACCACTGAGAGTGATATTAATTCACATTATCATTTATGAATATTGTAAACAATGGACATCTAAATTAAAATTAATGCCCTTTACCAGAATCATTCCTTACCTTATCGTCTGTACCTTAGAACTACACAATCGACTATTTTACCGAAAGTTCTTCTTGACAATGTAATTATTCCTTTTTCTTCGGAGTTCAGAAACCTTGGTCTGATCGTGAATTATAATTGTCTCATAGTCAGATCATATAAAGGAAGCTAAGCCAACGGATTTTTCGATCATTCTATGGACTAAACCGCCTTAAAAAACTACCTTCCTCAAAATTACTCTTACACAACAACTGATGTTACCTATACTCGACTACGCAGGCGTAGCTCTTACCTAGACGCTATGCAAAATGTCTGCATAAGATATGTGTCTGGACTCAAAAAGTTTGATCACGTGTCTAATAGCAGGAAACAGTTGAAGTGACTCAAAATCCGAGAACGAAAAAATTCTCGTGTTCTTTCATTACTTTATTACACCTAAGAACCCTCTCTCACCTATGTACATCAAGGAAAAATTCGCCCATCTTTCCTCTCATGGCCTAAATTTACGGTCTCACAACCATAGTACACTGTCAATACACCACACATCCTCCCGCACCTACTTTTTCACAATTCACACAGTCCGGCTGTGGAACCAATTACCCAATATTATATGAGAAGCTCCTTTTCAAGAAGCTTCTGAAGTCACAATTCTCGTCTACATACCTATAATTCATTGATCCTTTATCCCTTCATATCGCATCTTTTTCCCCTTTTTGGACATTATCATTATTATTTTTAAATTGCCTACTGATGTATATACTAGTGTGATTGTCTGTTTAAAGAATTTTC
The DNA here is from genome assembly GCA_963576475.1 of Molanna angustata. Lineage (NCBI taxonomy): Eukaryota > Metazoa > Arthropoda > Insecta > Trichoptera > Molannidae > Molanna > Molanna angustata. Next base: position 26,498,407 of record OY754975.1, read on the forward strand.
TTATTATTATTATCTGATTACAAACAATTTTATAATTTCTTAATTTAAATACCCAAATAAAACTTTATAGCTGATAGATGTTTATTATTAGATATGTACTACATATTTATCAACTTCTATTTTATACAAATTATTCTAATTTGAATACTCCGGTCATTTTTTTAATTCAAGTATAGGTATATGAATATTTATAATTATCCTTTATGTTTTGCAGTTGGATGGATCACTTGTTACTGGAGCCTTAAAACTTTCAACCGACCCTGTATTTTTACAATTAGCTACCCGAACCAGGATTAATGTCAGCATCTGTGAGGGATTGAAAAAGTCTCTAACTGGAAAGTTTATGGTGATAGAAGAACAGGTTCCAATTTTTCAAGCAGTCAACAAAAAATGCCAAAAAATAATGAACGACGTAGAACTTTCGAGAATTCGAGTAACCAAAGACATGATGTTGCCTTCAACACACGGTTGGCCATTTTCAAAAGATACTCCTTACCTAGGTGCTTTCAATTACTACATATCCTTATTCATTCAAAGCGGTTTACTGAAGAAATGGAGTGAAACTTTGTATTCCAACACAAATAATAACTTTGTAAATTTCGATACAGGCATTGTTGACAACAGCGGACAAGAAGTCAAAATATACGGGTTATTTATGACATGGGCTTTTGGAATTTTGCTAGCTACAATTTCCTTTATAGGTGAAATGAGTTCAAAGTTTGTGCATAAACGTTGTTATTCAAAGCATAAAGCTAATTAATATTTTACAGTTGTTTTGATAATATAAAAAAATATGTAATGTATTTAATATAATAATGAAATAAAATAGTCATTGTTTATGTTTTTAATAATAAAATTCACATAGAAAAACCTACCAATTTAAACAATTTGTTTGAATGCCTTTTAAATGTTTCCAAACAAAATAATTCAATCAATACGCAACAAAATATATCTACATCAAATGTAGCAAAAACAATATTTTTATTCCTTATAAAATTTAAAAATTGTTGTATAAAATTATGATGAAAAAAATATTATATGGTTTTTCATTCTTCTAGTTTTAGTCTGCAAACACGACTCAAATTCCCCGGTATCGCTCTACGAGGACAAGTTTGGAATATGATATTATATAAGCATGCTTGAAAGGGTGCAGAGAAGGTTTACCAAACTGGGAAATGGCCTCAGATGCTTAACATATGAAGAAGGTCTGAATGTGTTGGGATTCAATATATTTGAATCCCCCCCCCCATTTTTTTTTTGGAATTTTAAATGTAGAACAATTTAAAATTATTTAAAATTACATCGGGTCTTAAATAACGAATCAGTTAGTTAATATTACCTATACCTACCTATATAGTTGTTTATTATTATTTACAAAAAAAAAAAAATAGCCACAACAATTGGAGATTGATATTCATATTACATATTTACAATGTGGTATAACATTATTTCAGTCAATTTTGTTTTATTTGACAACACCAGATATATACCTATAATGCCCAAATAATATATTAGTCTATACTAGACTCGTAATTTATATTGACACGTATATCGACACTTGACACCAGACAGAAGAGAGAGAAACAATAATACAGGGGTGGGCAGACTTACACCATCGGCGGTCTACAACATAAAAATTGGACGACAAGCGATCGACTCACAAGCAGAAAAAATAATTGGTACTTACCTACATACTACTTAGAGGTCGATGAATGGCACTGCGTGTTTTCCGCTAATATCTCGTTGGAAGGCACGTATTTACTAAGTGCCAAACGTTAACACGAAGACAGATGTTCGTCAGTTCGTCAGATGTTCAGAAGCAATTATTTTAACATCCTCACAAGAAAATGGATAAGTCATGAAAGTAGCAACGTTTGTCAATTTTTGTAAGTCTGAAAAACGTCTTTCAAACTCACTGAGGATATTTCCAACTTCTGTTTTGTATTAATTGTAATTTGATACTGTGCTTGCTCTTGCTTTCAAAGCTGCAAAATTTTTGATTTTTTTTCAGTTGATTAATCAGAAGCTGCAATTTACTTTTGAATGAGTTGATTGCACTAATCATGTCAATAATAGTTTTATCTTTGCCTTGCAGCTCCAAGTTTATATTGTTCAAATGACCAATTACGTCTGTAAGGAAAGCCAAATCACACAACCAACTTTCATTTTTAAGAATTTCAGTGTTGTCACCTCTTTGATCCAGAAAATAAATAATTTCAGGCAGCAATTCTTGAAACCGTTCTAAGAACTTTCCCCGGCTCAGCCACCTTACGTCTGTATGGAGCAGTAAATCTGTGTGCTCAGATTCGCTGGCCTCCAATTGCACTTTGAAAAGGCGTCGTTGCAAACTTTTGGCTCGTATGGAGTTTACAATCTTCATAGCAATACTCATCACATCTGCCATGTTTAATATTTTTGAACACAACACTTGCTGATGAATGATGCAGTGTAATGAAAAAAATGTCGGGAAATCTTCATTAGCTCTGCATAGTGCAATAAATCCATTATTGGTGGATTATTGATCCAATTGATCTAATATTCCAGTCATTGATGGTGCTCCATCTGTTGTAATGCACACTAGTTTATATAGCGGCAGCTCGTATTTTTATGCAAAACTTAAAAAAGCATCGTAGATGTCAGAACCGCGAGTAGTTTCTCTCAGAGGTATAATTGTTAAAAACTCTTCTGTAGCTGTAGTATCTGGAAATGCCATCCAAATAAATACACATAGCTGGGCAGTGTCAGTCATATCAGTGGATTCATCAAATTGCAATGAAAAGAATGTACATTTCATAATATCGTTTTTTAGCTTGTGTTCGATATCCTTGCTCATAATCTCAACACGTCTAGTTACAGTCCGACGAGACAACTGGAGCTCTTTGATGGCAGACATGATCTCTGCTTTATTTTTAAAGTCTCCAAATAATGCTTCTTTCAATACCTCTCCATCTTTAAAGGGTTTCTTGTGTTTTGCCAGAATATGAGATATTTTAAAGGACGCAACTGTTGCAACTTCTGATTGTTTTGCCGGCCTGGTAAACATAACTTGCTCTGCCTTTAAACTACGTCTCAGATCTTGAACTTTCCGTCGTCTCATTTCACTTTTGGGTGGAAAATCGCTTTCGAAAATTTCTAAGTTGCCTCGTTTGGGCAAAGCAACCGAAGCTCGACAAACGAGACATATATACTTGTCTTTCACCATGGTAAAGAAAAATTCTTCTTTCCATTCATCGTTGAAATTGTAAGTTTTACTCTTCTTTGGCGCACTCATTTTAAATAATAGGTAATTCGGTTAATATTGACGTACACACCGTAGATACGTTAGTTTCACTTAGGACAAAATAATGATGTTCTTATTAGCGGCACAGAGTCAACGAAAGTTATGGAGAAACTGATAAATTAGTTCGGACTCCAGACGTCTGATCAGATCCAATTTCTGTATGAGGTACGAGACTGACGACAAACACGTGCCGTGCGGTAAACATCAAGCGCGGCACATATTTGTCGCCTCCGAGTGTTCTTGTATTATTATGGTTATAAAATTAAATAAATTTCGTTTTTAATTGATAAAGATTATTTTAAATTGTTTTCTTGATAAGTATTCATTTTGGAGTAGAATTACGCTATTATTACGCCGGCCGGGCAGGGCTTTGTAAATTTTTAGGTACATTTTTGTGAGAATGCGCGCGATCGACCCTAAAACCGCTTGCTATCGACCGGTCGATCGCGATCGACTGTTTGCCCATCCCTGCAATAATATTATATGAATGATTGAAAGAGATACATAGGTCAGAGGGTTTGTTCAATGCTGACTAAACAGCGTCGGCGACTGACACCAAGAAAATGTGTAAGTATAGTCTCTTAAGTCGAAAGGGAAAAAAATATTACGTTTTACAAAATTTATGAATGTGACTCGTATGAATATCTCGTATGAAGTTTACAGTGAGCCGACCAGGTGGTTTTAGAAGCAGGGGCATTGGCTTCATTGTATAGATAATTTCACACTAAAGCTGTTAAATTATTACAATGATTATTTTTGTGTGAGGGTGTGTAGGTATATGTTTACCAAAATGTTTACGAATGACATGTTAAAAGTTGGCGAGCAAGATATTAGCACTAAGTGGGATTTTTTACATACACACCATAATGCCGAGCCTCTATCCGGGTACGCAAAGAGAACCGAGCGCCATACCTGCGGATTTTAAATTTATATGATAAACATTTTAGAATTATATGCGCCATTTTTAAGACAACCGCCCTTACTTCTTGTTCCTGTTTGTTCTATAATTTGTCCGACCCTGTGTTTGGGGATTAAATATTGCGTGAGATATTGCGTATAGTGTCTACAGCCTTACAAATTGTATGAAACGAAATCGTCACTAAATTCAATTACTTATAAGAATTGTTAAAAAAAGTTTGAAAGGTACTACTACAATATTCATATTTTTTATAAAAAATCAATTTTTCTAGTTGGGGTGTTTCAGCTTTTGGAAATACAGGCAGTTAAACACATAAATTAATCATAAAAAAATATTTTTTGAGAGAGAGAGAGAGAGAGAGAGAGAGAGAGAGGGCTAATTGCAGCAATGTTGCCGTAGAAAAAAAATAAAATCATTGTTTTTCGGCATCTATTTTTTTCGGGCATAACAACCAACTATTACTTTTTTCGAAAGTACCTAACAATAAGTTTGAAAATTCACCAATAGATGTCAAATAAGCAATGAGCTAGACATTGGGGTACTTACTTAGGATTACATGAAAATTCTTCGAAACACAATTGTTCGAATGCGCAATTGTACGAATAACAATTTTTCGAAAATCAGTTATCAGAATGACAATTGTCCGACAGCAAATTATTCGAACTAACATTTGTTGGAAAACCAATTAACCGAATTTAATATATTTTTGTGTCATTATGTTGCCTCCTTTGACATATTTGTTGCCAGTAAAATATATTCGATGAAGACTATTATTACTTGTTGTATTATTGTTAGGTAGGTACGTATGTATGTTTGCACATTTTTAATAACTGATATTTGACAGCGCGGGATAGCCTAGTTTGTACACCAGTTTGTGTTTATCTAGTATTCACACCAATTAAGTTATTTTACTTTAATATTATAGTTACTTTTTTTCAATATATAATGCAACTGGCTCACGCCAGTCGTAATTATAACTACAAACAAACCTAACCAACCTATTTTCACCAAAGTTTTGTAGGTTTAGGTTTAAAAAATAGGTGTAAATCCTAGGATACCTGACAGCGCGGTGCGTCGCCATGTTGTTTATTCCATAGATTTTATTATACCTAATATACTATGTATATGTAGTACTCCGTGCAAAAAGTGAGTCATTTGTTTTCGATTCATACAAAATTTGCTAACTACGACATCTAGTATATTATAATAAAAATCTATGGTTTATTTCTCTCACAATACTACCAACATGACGTCATAAAAATTCGAACAATTGTAAATTCTGATAATTGTTTTTCGAAAAAATGTGATTCGAATAATTGCCATTCGTAAAATTGATTTTCGTAAAATTGAGCATTCGAATAATTGTTTTTCGAATAATTTTCCTGTCACCCTTACTTAGGTACTATTTGCAATTTGTGTTTAAGCCGATACTTAACCAGTTTTTTGTATGGCCGAAGCTGACTTAGCATCAGATTAAACTCGTATTTCAAATAGTAAGTAAGGCCCTTGGAGTGCTAGATGTCAATACCAAAAGTGTGTCACATGATTAAAGTGAGACAGCTTCTGCTGGGAGGTATTACTCTCTCTTTCTAACTAGTTGTACATATTTATTTCAAAGGAATTATACAGAGTTATTAGGATGAAAATCAAAGAATACAATTATAAAATTATGTTTTTATTAAAAATTATAAAACCAACTATTAACACACACTTATTTCATAAAAAAATATTGAAATAAGAACATAATTAAAAATAGTACATACCTACTACCTATTGATTTTTTTTAAAACAAGATATAAACAATAATTTATATACAAACAAGAGATATGTGTAATGGTCGTTCAGGTGAAAATCTGTAATAATTTTGTTAAATAATTTATTAAATTATTATATAGAGAGATTATTTACTTGTGGAAATAGTAATAAAATACTTATGGTATAAAAAATATGTAGCCTTTCAGATGCAAACAAATAATTGTCTTGAAAATTTACTTTTCAAGAAATAGTAGGCTCGTGGAAAAAAGTTATGATAACCAACATATAAATAAAAATACAAAGGATTCAAAGCGCTATTTTTATCCAGTGAGGAAATTATGTTTGCAAAACACAAGCACAGGAATATTTTTCACAACACATTCAAATAAATTTAATACATAATAACTACATATACTAATACATATTATTAAAAAAATACAATATGCCTAGTGAGGTGGATATTATATAGTATGTACGCTCGTGTGATATTGTAAGTTGTGATTAATAAAATAAATAAATAAAAAGACAGAACAAGTTGTAATATTCTCTAAACATTTTTATAATTTTAATGTTCACAATAAAATTTCACTTTAAACCAATAAATTCAGCTTCAACTCTTCAATTACGTAAAAAATGATAAAGTATAAAATACACAGTAGGTACCTACCTTCATTTCAAATACATATTATATAAATTTGATTGTTATTTTGACATTTAAAACTACATTTAAAATTACTCTTTCCCTATTACAATATGTAAATTATGTAATATGAATATGTATTATTATTTATTTACATGAAATCGTTTAAAAAAAACTTGCAAACGTTGTAAATTGAAGGTTATGGACGTGAAAGCTAAAATGAAATATTAAACTTTCGAAAATAACTTACTAATGAAAGCGAATCCCACAGTTATGAAACCAAACATTTTGGCAAAAATGTAATAGAGTTTCTAAATAAACACAACAATAATTCTAGAATTTGTTCGCGCTTTATATGAAAATCTCGCCATGGAAACCATAGAAAGAGAAAAGAATACCCCCTACAGCAGCTGCACTAATCACACAATGCGACATAGATTCGTACCTGTGAGTGTTCTATAGGCAGCGCATAATAAAGAAAACTATAAACAATATGTAAAATAATTATATAAAGAAAAAAATCGATGAAATTGGGGTTTTAGGTAACTTTTAAACAATAACCCGGTTTTACCAAACGTGTACAATAGGTAGGTACTGTATTAGATGTATATGTCATAAACTGGCAATCCTTGTATTTTTTATGCTTGCAATGATAATAGAAAACAAAAGCAGTTCCGGTTTAAACAAAAACAAAATATGTAATATTTTTACTGTAGATAACATTAGTTTTTATTCTTCTGTTCATTTTTAAATTCGAGTTTTTTTTTCATTCTCTTTTGGTCGAGGTTTTATCAAATTTATCAATTTGAAAACTTATCATGACCGGAAATACTAATAAATAATAAGTTTCTTCGTTGACTCGATACGCCAGCAGGCGGTACGCGGACGCGCCAGAATTTTTTCAGTTTTTAGTTTGTCTCGTGTTCTAGTCATATATTTTCGTCAACAATTAATTTTGAATCCTCATACTAACTATTGTATTATTCATATTAATATTTGAACATGTCTGGTATTGCTAGCGCTCGCCTCGCCGAAGAAAGAAAGGCATGGAGAAAAGACCACCCATTTGTAAGTAACGGAAGAATGTCTTTTTTATTTTACTTGGCGTATTTTGTTAGTTTTTTCTAACATTTAAAATCGTATTTTGTATGTTATTTATGGTGCACGTTGTCAGGATTATTTGTTGACGATTCTTCTTGGTGTTATTATTTGGATTCTGCGATGTCAAATTCGTCTATCGCCTACTTTCAATTGAAACTATATTGTTTTTACAGTTATAATTCGGCCTTGTTACATTTTCTCTGTATCTGTTCATATTTATTTGTAAATAATTGTAACAAAAACGTCTTTGCTTTGATTTTCCGATTATTTATGCGCGGTTTTGCATAAATGCACAGATGCTATGATGCATTCTTCAATGTCATAACTTTCTTTGTTGTGTCGCGAAGACGTGATTCATTATCGATTTTTATAATATTTAATCAAAAACATTTGTTTGAATTCTTATTTTTATGAGTAATGTTGTAATCTAAGCTATATTTGTTTTGTCTTTCAGGGTTTCGTTGCAAGACCTATGAAGAATCCAGATGGCACACTCAATCTAATGACATGGGAATGTGCTATTCCAGGAAAGAAATCAGTAAGTAAACTTTGTTATTGTAAATTGATTTACTTTAAAAAAAACATGTCCTGTTTTTTTAATCAGAGAATTTCATTATCTTGGATCCTAGCCAAATTGACAAAACACAGTTCGATATCTAAGGCACTGGATTTATTGTTTTTTACGATAAATAACGCTTTGCAATTCTGAAGAACAGCGTATTGTCAACTCGGCTCTAGTGCCTTATGCTTATAGGATTAAGCATCCGTACTATTTGAAAAAATAATTTTTGTTGCCTTTTATAATTATTGCAACTAATTTGATATATTGCTAAGGTAATTTGTTGTGTAATTTGACTACTGGAGGTGCATACCATATTGGTATAACCTAATACACAATTTTCTGAAATAAAACAGACCAGAAGAATAAAGACAGCGTGATGGGCAAAAGTTAGCTGATTGCAAACAAAAGCGGAATATATAAAAATGTAAGAAAGTACTCATCGGATATGTAGATGGTTCGATGGCAGAGCGGTTAGCGCGCTGGGCAAATAATCCAGTGGTCGCGAGTTCGAATCCTGCCTCGACCGATTTCGTTCACCTATAGCACAAGCATTTATGCTTATTTTAGGGAACGTAGGAAGATGTATATGTACTTGTTTAACAAGGACATATTCATTTTAAAAAAATATATATCAAAATGCCTTTACACATTATATGATTCATTTCATAGACGCAATGCAAAACAATATGGCATAATTTTGGGATTTTTACGGCGGTTATATCCACACAGAATCAAAATGAAGCTAATTGTCAATCTAGTAATCGTCGATTGGATTTGTAATCCCCAATCTAGAAATTTGGTTATTTCAATACACAATTCTGACAAAATCAACTCATAGTAGATCTATGATTTTTGACCGTGTAATTTGTGCGTTGTCTGTGGTTGAATGACCGATAAACAAGGCCCCCGAGTCAAATCGAAAATGCTTAACGATATCGCCAAACGCTAATTTTTTTTGTATGGGATTTGACGTTTGTTATTGTAGAAAAAAATTCTACAACAAACGTTTTTAAACTTGACTTAGGCCCAAGATGTGCGGTGTATAATGAGGTTATGTTATTAGCTTGCAAATGCAAAATATTCAATACTATTGTATTCATTGTTTTTTTTAATATATATGTATATCATCATCGTTGTCCCATGTGTTTAGTTTAAATCAATAATAAAGTATTGCTGCCAAGTTTCAGAGTTCGCAGAGTGCTTTAATATGTTTTATAGACATTATCAGATTAAACCGGTTTAGAATAGTGCTTCCACTCTTTTCTATTATTGTTTTCGAGTGTCCCGTAAGAGTAATCGAAAATACAACAGGCAACAATAACATCTCACATTGTTCAGCAATGAGGTTCACCACCCATTCTGAATGTAGTGCCTTTTTTGGTTAAACGAGACTGGTGTGTGGGTATACATAGATGTGTTGTTCTCCCTTTTATAAGGCAATGCACACCCGCACACCTTTCGCTGGTTACCCCACATTGTGGGATATGCCGTGATGGTATGAGATGAGATATGATCAGATTAAAAGTTTAATAAATTTGTATAAACATTAACCAATGTACATTTATGTAAAAAAGCATAACAAATAAATACAAATTGTCTTCATTTCGTATATATTTTTTTTCCATTTATCTCATTCATTAAAAATAAATAATGTTTTTCTGTAGTTACAATATGAGCTTGTATAGATACAAAAGAATCAATGTAACTTTATCATTTACATTATAGTGTGTATTTATTAGAAATCATGTCAAAAACTATTTTTGATAACACACTACAAATTACTGTAAATTTTGAAAAGGAGTCATAATTCCGTTCACATATAGGTAATTTATAAAAATATAAGAATACAAGCTGTTCTCTGAGGAAATATTTTATTTAAATATATCATCAAAAACATTGATCTCTAGCTTTGCTGTGATAAATCAAATAAACACTATTTATACGTTTCCATTGTAATGATTGGCAAATTCTTCAATTAATACAAAACATTGCTTTATAACGAACATTTTTATTGAATTCCGATTTATACAAAGCGTATGAGTTCAATTGTTATTGTTTCACACCTAAAATAAATAAATATGAAACATAGCGATAATTTCACTGTCACAGAAGTAAATTAATGTCTAAAAACATTGATAACATATACATTCATATGAATCTAAAATAATAAACTTGTTTTCATTGAAATGAAACATATGACAGCTTGAAGACGACGATAGATTGTTAATCAACTCGTTTAATCATTCAAAAATTGCCAATCTAATATTGACAGTTCAGAATTGACAATCTAGTTGATCTTGTACGTGTAATAACTCTTAATTTGTTGTTTTTTTTCATTTTTCAGACCCCATGGGAAGGTGGTTCATATAAGCTCCGTATGATCTTCAAAGACGACTACCCGTCGAGTCCACCTAAGTGTAAATTTGAACCGCCCCTCTTCCATCCAAACGTCTATCCATCCGGCACAGTCTGTCTCTCCTTGCTGGACGAAGAAAAGGACTGGCGTCCCGCTATTACCATCAAACAGATCCTGCTGGGTATCCAGGATTTACTCAACGAACCAAACATCAAAGATCCAGCTCAGGCAGAGGCGTACACTATATACTGGTGATTATTTATTGACATATCAAAAACCTTTATTACAAATAGATACAAAAGAGAAAGGCAATCGTGGTTTCACTGGATTCGTGAATCCAGGCCCACGAGCACAGGCGACCAGAGTACCAGCCAGAACAGGTGAGCCACGTGGGCTTGCGACCATGTATGCGGGATTAAGGGACCCCTTTATGACTCAAGTCACGCTCACCACTCACCAATCTCCGACTGATACTCCACTCCCCTGCGCAACCAAATCCAATAGGATGCGGATAATGCTGCTTTTACCACCCTATCCAAAAGTTCTTTTATTTTACCTCTGGGGAGACCCAGGTCTTTAAAGTAGGAATATAAAGATTTTGTGGGCAAGCCTCGCCCCCACCTCTACAGCATATATTTTCGTGCTAAAGCCATTCTGAACTGTTTTATGTACCATTTCCTTGTACTTGTTTAGTTTGTATTGGTGGTCTTTTGGAATATTTGTGTCCCATGGAACAGTCAACTCCACATAAATAACTCTTTTCAATGAAAGAGAGTTAATTGTCAAATCAGGCCTAAGAGACGAGATGCTGATCTCCTTTGGAACGTTATTATCCATTAGGATATTCCAGTCATCTGACTTCCCAATTATTGATATTAATTTATTTGTTTTAGGTCTAAATTTTTGTCCCGGTTTTACAAATGTTACAACCGACTGTTTCCATGTGGTTAATCCTTTGATTGCTCTTGCCACCGCAAGAATACAGTTTCTTTTCACTTATGAGCCTAAGCGCTTTCGATGGTTATACCATCATACTCGGAGGCAATAATTCAAATTATCTATAATATTTTAGCACAAATAAGCAATGTCCCTATATTCCTACTTTAAGAACCTAGGTCTCCCTAGGGGTAAAATAAAAGAACTTCTGGATAGGGTAGTAACAGCAGCATTGTCCGCGTCCTAATGGATTTGGTGGCGCAGAGGAATGGAATATCAGTCAGAGGTTGGTGGGTGTGCGTGACTAGTCATAAAGGGGTCCCTTAAGTCTGCACGGACTCGCGACCACATGGTCCACATGGACCACATGGTCGCGAGCCCGTGTGGCTCACCTATTCTGGCCAGTACTCTGGTCGCCGGTGCTCGTGGGCCTGTATTAGTTTGTATCTTATATTCGTAATAATTTTGTAATAAACTTCCATTCTTTGAATGAATCAACGTTAAAATTTATCAAAACCTTTTTTTTTTATTCCTGACATTCAAATCCGAACCAAATTTTGAATTTATGCTACTATGAACCTACCTACCTCTTACCACCTTTTTCTCCATTATAAAGTTAAGGCAGCTCATTGAATCCATCATCTCAGATTTTGGTAACACCTACAATTTTATATATACCTACCTTATCTACTTTTTTGATCTGTTTTCCGTGTAATGTAAACAGAAAGAAATGAAGGCCAAACAAGAACTTTTGATAGTTTATCGATTATCTTTTTGTGTATTTTGTACCTTATCAAATTATTAAAGAAGAGTTTTAATAAAATTGCTACCAAAGTGATAGATTATATATATATATACCACTCACCTGACGTCCTACGTAGGCGATTCTAAGTGAATGCGATACGATGCAGTTACACGCGAGTTCAATGCGGTGCGACACGACGGTTCTGTCCTACGTGCGTGTGAATCGCGCTTTTGACTTCATACTTAACAAAAAAAAAACTATGGCACCGCTTCCAATTCGCGCGAAAATATCAAATCAACTGATCGCGTTCGCTTCACGCCGCACCATACCCTACTCGCGGTTGGTAACGTAGGACACTTCCATAGTTACCGACTGTTTATTATTTTTGCTCCGCTTTGTGTTCGCTTTGAATCGCCTACGTAGGACGTCGCGTCTGTATATGTGTGCGCAATACATGAATAAACTAAAAAGAATCAGAATTATTGGTTCTTTTTTGTTTATTCATGTTTTTTACTGTCTTAAACTCTCTTGCGCACATAGTCTACAATGAGTTAGAACTATTCCTGTCCAGGGTAATTCCTGTCCCTTGGAAATCCATGTCATGGTGGTAACCCACGTTATAAACCTATGTAGCGAAATTTTTTTTTAAAAGAATGAATATGTCCATGAAACAATTACATATACATTCCCTAAACTAAGCATTAATGCTTGTGCTATAGGTGAACGAAATAGGTTTTGGCAGATTCAAACTCGCAAACATTGGATCGCGAACCCAGTGCGCTAACCACTGTGCCACCACCCATCTATATAGAAAATTAAAAATATCGAATATAGCTTTTCATTCCGCCGTTCGATTGAACTTGCCCCCCTGAATTCTTAATTTTTTTTTAGTTTATTCATGTTTTTTCACCGTGTTAAACTCTCTTGCACACATAATTTACAATGAGTAAGAACTATATTTTGGAAGTTTATAATATTGCTTCTCTGGGCTGGAAACACTGGTTAGTTGGAAGAAATTGCCGGCAATAAACTCACCACTTGCGCAGGGTGCAAGGAAGTGTTCATTATTATTATTAATTTCCAAAATGTCCACATATAAAATTTTACTGCAAATGAACTTTTATATACAATTAGCAGCAAATAACTTGATTATGTCATGTGGGGTGTGCAGAGGTCAAATTTGTATTTTTTTGCTTTATTGGTTTATGTGCACACTGTTCCCCCTCACAACGAAAATTCTCAAGTTATTTGTCGGAATGCTTTTTCTATATCTAGGCTACATCAACTTAGGTGCTATAATTTCATTCATCTATAGTTTACTAATAATATATCTTTTTTTTTTTCAGCCAAAACAGATTGGAATATGACAAACGTGTCCGAGCGCAGGCTCGAGCGATGGCCGCCACAGAATAGGAATAAGTGTAAATTAAAAGAATTGTAAAGTTCTATTGAGGTATTGTGAACTTACATAACAGTTGGGGAGAAAGAATGAACAATGGAATGCATGAGAAAATATTGAACAGAGTTGTGAGATTGCCAACAGACTGATTTTTGAATACCAATGTTAATAATCATTCATTCAAACAATTACTGGGGTACCGAAGGGGGTTTGGTTTCCATTTTATAGGAATAGAAATATTCAAAAATTTAAGACATATTGAATCTCTAAAAAATATTACACTTTTCAACAGTAAATATTCAGTTTGTTGGCGTTGTTCCTCTGCATACTCTCATATATTGACAGAGAAATCATGTCGACGTTGGAAAAGCTAAATGACATACTGGTCGAAAATATACAATTAAAAGCAGGGAATGATCTGACAATTTTTGTAATATTGTCTGGAGTATAATTTTTCTTTCTTAAATTCAATTTATTTAGTTTTAAAATTAAAAGACATCTATGGTTAATGTCATACTTAAATACTAGTATGAAATAAAGTAAAAAAAAAAAACATTTTATATGGCACATATAGACCCCACCAAACTTCTGGGACCTTTTCACCGTGAAGAGGGTCAGTTTACACATATACTAAACAAGCAAAGAAACAAATTTGTGATTTCTCTACAACTATAATTGTGTGTATGTATAAAAACAAATACTTGACTTTTTACTTCTTATTTTTAAAAATTTACTGGCTGCCTAGTATTGTCGGTAAGCCGTTTAGTTCCTGTGTGGGCATCCTGAGTTTGATCCCCAACAGAGGAGGAATTAATTCCCCGGGTTTGATCCCCAGTAGTGGAGATTTTTTTTTTAATTATTTCTCATGCAATTCTTGCTTCTCTGAAATTTGATTCCTGAATTTCAATTTCTCGCAGCATGACAGGAAATGTTTATATAAAACAAATCTACGACATCAAATATGGTGGTTCCGTCATTTTTAGTTTCCGGCGTTGATATGAATAATTATGGTACTATTTAAATCAATACGGCAGCTAGATCAAAAGACCAAAACAACTATCGTATTGAAACTCAATCAATTAAAGACTTGTGTCAGTGTCGTTCATGAAAATGGTAATCAAAGAATAGACAGACTAATCATCTGGTCAAGTTGGTGAATAAAGAATTTGATAACCCTTGGTTAATTATTTTTACAATTCACAAATGCTATGGGTACTGTAGTTAAGGCCCTCGTTAACATCTGCGACCTATGGTATGTGGGATGTACACAAATATACACACTTTACCTTCTAATGTATGAAACACAATCATTACAAAATAGCAATTGAAAAAGTAAAAACTTTATTTGATAGATTTTCATATTCTCTTTTGATTGAAGTAATAATCTCCTACTAAATTAAAAATCTATAGGCTTTACAGGTTTTTTATTATTTACAGTAAAAAATAACAAAAGTGTTTTATTAAAACAAATTTTACAAGAAAAGAATTAAACAAAAAAGTCAATCGATTGAAATGGCGTGAAAATAAAATATCTTCATTTCAAAGACATATCTTGAAGGTTCTGGGGAAAAGATATTAAAAATTTATAATTTGGTCCACCATAGACTCTAAACTACACATTCTTAATATGGGGTACGAGATTAATATTTTGATTTAAAGGCTGCTGCCAGATTGATTACCATAATTATTTTATCTGTTAAAACATAGTACGTAGAGTTATCAGAATTTTATGATGTAATTATATATACTATAATAATTCATTTCATGGTAGAAATGTATGTTGAGTGTAACAAATTACATATATTTATGTGACATAATTTATAATGGTGTCAGCTCATATAAAATATATACCTTTACAATTATGTATTGTTGAAGAATTTCTGATGGAATTACTGTTGTAACTTTTTTTATGTACTGAGTAAAACTGCAATCATTGTTTATATTGATCAATTCTAATTTCTTTATTTTTGTTATTAAGCATTCATTTTTTATTTCTCAATTAATGTAAACCATTTATAACATTACAATAAGTTCCATTACATTAAATTGAAAGAAAAAGTTTCAATTAACTGAGTGTTTTATTTGTCGTACAATATTTGTTCATAAATTATCTCAAACTGTTGTATTGTCACTACATTAGATCTGTGTAAATTAACTAAATATACATGACATATTATGAATATGTAGTGTTGAATAAAAATCTTGAATGTTTCATTAAAACGCTATAATATTGTTTAAGATTCACAAGTCCTGTAGTGTTGTATCCCAATTCTGTGCAAATTAAAAATTAAGCACTATGTAAAAAATCTTTCAGGTGTTGTCACTTTTTTTGTAACTGATTTACAGTTTGATATTTAAGTAGATAATACGGATTAAAAAAAAATACAAATATTTGAAGAAATTTGTTAAAAAAATATGGGACATTTAATAATCAGGTAACTTCATTCACTGTTTGGTTTGAATCTTGGATATTTTAATTTATCAGCTTATCAATAGATGGTATTATAACTCACAAGATTTGTGTATTGGCTTCATTCTTAGATACATGTAAAGTTTTAAATTTTCTCTGCTTTGTAATTAAACGCAATCAATGTTTCTACACAAGTAGTAAAAATGAATAGATGTGAATCAAAATTTCTTGTTTTGGAACAGTTAGCATAATTCTCATTTTTTTTTCTTACAACCCTATACATTATAGATTTTGCACCCTTGTTAATTTACAGATGATTTTTCACTATCTGGCTTATGTTTTCTTCTCCAAATTGATGTACATTATGTAAGTTCTATAACTCTAAATATAATTATGTATTTAACTTTGATGAACAACTGGAATGGATTTTTCCAATTATTGATTACGAGGAAAACATCCAGGCGCGTGTTATTAGTTGTTTGTTGAACTTAAATTTAGGGTAATATTTTTATATGTATTTAAGTATTTCAACTAAAATAAATTATACAGTAAAATTTTCTACTCCAGTTTTTTTTTTATTTTTTCTGATAAACCATCCTTGTTTAGTCTGAAAATATGTCCACACATATCAATAAAGAGCAATAACATAATATAGCTTGTTTTAAAAAGAAATTCATTCTGTGTATGTCAAAAGTAAGAAGACAAAAGGAATTCTAAAAATATCTAAAACAGCTGTTACGACGAAACTCAACTGCAAGCACATGCTCTTTTTGGCCAAGACTGAGCATTCCAAATAGACTCGAGCAGTCTATTTGGAATGTCCAATAAGAATTTTGTATTGGAACAACTGGGAACAACAGACCACCCTGCTGGGACAGCTTGAACCAGTCTTTGTATCGTAGCCCTAGTCTGATCTATATATGTATATTATATATTTCAATGTTTGTATGTATCTATGCACTCCTAAACCATTCATCCGATTGCAATTAAACTTTAGTAAATTGTCAAGCGTATGCCTGGGATGGTTTCTGGATAAAAACATTTTTCTTCTTCATCGGTTCATTTTACCTATGAAGGTGGACTAACCTGGGAGAAGGTCCATTTTCCTTCCATCTATTCGCAGGTTTCTGTTTTTAAACTTTTTTCTTTGTGTATTTCGTCATTTTACCTATGAAAGTGGAGTATCCTGGGAAAAGAAGGTCCAACTGCCCTTTCATCTCTTCGCAGGTCTTCCAGGATGGTTTCTGGATTTAAACTTTTTTTTAAACTACTGAAGGGAAGGGAGTTATTAAAGGGACTGGAGATACTGAAGTTCCTGAAGGGTCGGGAGGGCCTGAAGTTCCTGAAGGGAAGGGACGTATTGAGGGCTTGAAGGGATGGGTGGTACTGAAAGAACGGGAGGCAATGAAGGACCATTTTCAATTATACAGGCAATATGAAGTTTGCCAGGGGTTCACTAGTACTATATAAAACATCCACAAAACTTACCTAAGAACGAGATAAAAACATGCTTAAGTTTTTTATGTTATTTGCTAGATTGGATGTATTCTCGATAGATTATAGAGCCTTGTCCTGTGTTGTAAGTGGAATTAAAATATAATTGATTATATCTCGTACCCCTTGCCAAGTCACAATGTTTCTTCCACCTGGATTTTATTTTTTGTATGGAATTTAACATTGGTCAATCGGTTCTAGAACAGATGTCAAAATCCATGCAAAATAACAACCAGTCCTAAAAATCATCATAATTATAAACACTACCTTACACCCCTGTAAGTTTATAGCTGTATGGCAATTTCTTCCAATCACCTAGTGTTTCCAGACCAGAGAAGAATTTAAATAAATTTCTTCTCTGCTGGGGATCAAACTCAGGACACTACCTTTAGAAGATTTAAAGCTAGAAGTATCTTATGCTTTCCTATTATGTAGGCTTCGCCAAGTGAAAGAATGCCGGTGACATTAGCTGTGCACAAAACAATTTTAGTGCAGGAAAATAATTTGTAAAATTAAAAAAAAGACAAAATCAATTGACGTTGTGCAACATATTTTGTGTCACTATTTCCCTGACATTTGCAACAATGATTTAAAAAATGTCAGCAGCATTCTTTTATTTGTTAAGGCCTACGCTAGAATTCATTTCGGCATTCAGAATTATATTACAAGCTAGGTACTCATTATACTTAAACTGGTCGTAAGTATATCTAAAAAAAGTTTGGGATATATCCAAAATAAGTTAACACATTTTCATTTTATGAAATTTATTTTCCACATATTCACATACATTTGGCACATATACAAGACCAATCAAATTTTCATCATCACGAGTTCTTTGAACAAGTGTAAACATTAAATGAAAACAAAGAGAAAAAAATAAACAGTTTAATGTAAACAATGATAATGTTAAAATACTGATATTTTATTTTGTTATATAATACAATAAAAATATGTAATTAGAAACACAATTTATTTATTATTATTCTGTTAAAGAATTTTTCAATTTTGTAGAACCACATTCATTTTTCAGTTTATTAATTTTCCTCCTCTTCGAACTGATTTTTACATTTTTTTTTTTTGCATTGATTTTTTTTTAGTTTAAGTACAATTAATTAAATTATTATTTTTAAGTGAAATTTATTCTAATGTATAATATTATATTATGGCCATTATAAATTAAAACTAGATAAAGATAATAAGGTAGTCCTTATTATAAACAGTTTTCTTTTTTAATTATTTCATCACTTGTTAATGTGTTTGATTATTACAGACTATGAACAGTTGCACTTGTTATCTGAATGATATCTTAACACAACTAACATATTAATTAAACAATGCTTTTCATTTTTGTACCATATCCAATAATGCTTTACAGCACAAAAATGTTTGTTCATTTCACTGATTCATTGTTAATAATATTAAGTTAAAACAGGAAGAGGATGTTGAATTATTGAAATGAATAAATCTATTTTCTATAGTCCCTGACATCTATCACAACTCCGTTGCTTCCTCGTCGTTCGTTGGACTGTCCACTGCCTCTTCTATGATCTAAACCGTTCAATCTACCACCGTTTTCATATTTCAAGCCATCCCCGAGAAAACGACTCTTTGTTACTGTAGTTGTTTCCGTAGATTCGATAGTCTCTTTGACACGACCATCCTTGGAAGGTATGGTCTTCTTTGATACAGTTTGAACCGTGTTGGTGACGCTCGGTCTCCTTGGATCATCGGATCTGGACGTCGTTCGATATGTCTCAGAGAAGTTATCACTGTTTGCACTGCCCCTTCTGACTACACTGTAACCTGGACCGTTGTTATAGCCTTCGTTGTTTTTGAATTTATCAACATTATTTATGGGTCTGTATGGAGAACTTGTGTCACGGTGGTAGGGATCTGAAGTTTTGTAGGACAAATCTTCTTTGTAATAATTCTGTTTGTTGAAACCATTCTTCAAAGGTGTACTGTTGTAGATTGGAGTCGGTGATTTACTTCTTCCATTCAGTCCGTTGGTCTCCTCGTCTCCGTGGAGGACATGGTAGAGTTCTGGGGATCTCTCGAGAAGTCCTTTCATGAAAATTTTCTTTTTGTCGTTTACGTTTCCATTTTCTATCGGTTTTGCATAACCGTTAGTGTAAGAAGATTTCTTGTTAAACCTTGAACTATACAAGTTTTCTTTCCTTTCTTCTTCTTCCTGTTGTAGTACATTTGAAAGATCTCTCTGGCTTCTGCTAATAATGGAGACAATACCAGGACTTTTGAGTTGTTCCGGTGTCTCATCCAAGCGGCTGAGGTGTGGATTAGATTTATATATATTTGAGCCGTTAAGACGATTGGAGTTTGCGAAGTAACTGGATTTATGTGTATCATTCAATGGTTCCATGGCATGTACATTGAAGCTTTTACTTCTGTTTAGAGCTTTGTAGGTTCTGGCTGGTTTGATAGGACCTTGGTTTATACCTCCATTAACCAACGGTCTATTGACTCCTAAAGTTGAAGAAGGTGGTGTCACATTGACAATAGAGACATTGATTGTACTGGAAGACCTCTTGTTGTTGGTTAGACGATCGTTCTCCCAGTGTCTGGAAGGTGGTGGAGCTGAAGATTGATGGTACAAAGATTTCTTGTGTACTTGTTCCTCGTGTAGTTTCCTTGGTAGAGTTTGTGAGCTGCGAGAGTAGTCAGTTCCATTTGAAGGCAGTCGACTTGTTGACTTGCTGAATCTGCCTAGTGTTGTCGTGAAGTTATTTCTGAAATCAATAGAAAACATATATATAATGAAAAAGCTACAATAAGATACAATAATACTAAAGTAGTGTTTTTGAAACACAATTGATTAAGAAAAATAATATTATCAGGTATTTTAAAAGCTTTATTTCATAAATTGATTGCAATTTGCTTCAATTATTCTGAATATATATATATATATATATATATATATGTTTAATTCATATTGAAGTAAACAAATTGATTTATCTCATGAATGTTATTGTTTTAGTGACAAGGGCAGCAACTATATTAATTAATATACTATTTATTTCTAATGGAATTTGCATAATGATTATGTATGTTCTTTGTCCTTTAGACAAAAAAAATGCACCCACATACAAATTCAATCAACACATGATTTCTTATCTCACATTTAAATTTTTGCTTTAAAATTATTTTATAGTGATGTAATGCCATCACTTTTTGTTACTTTAGGTGTAATTCAGAATACATGTATTGCCTCACTGTTGAAGTTGAAAGCTACATCAAAGCAAAGCACACAAGTTGGCTTGTATACATTTCTTAAAACAATAATGCATAATATGTGTTGTTGACATAATGGAAATACACAATAAAAAATGTAGGCACATCAGTTTAAACATTACAACTACATTACTTTTTATGTACAATTGCTAGGAACAAGATTTTGCAATTTAAAATTGACATTGACATCATACTATGAGCAATCAAGAGTACGTAATTGTATATGTACACAATCACAATTATTACATGTACTAAATTACGTTGAGGAAATCAAATAATTATATAAGCATATAAATAGAACTATAATTGCAATGGCAAAAACATCCTTTAAAAAAATGGCTTTTTATTTAGCTCCCTTGATGTTTGATATCCTCGTTAAAACTTCCTCCTGATACACCTGTCGATTTGTTCAAGAGAATTTATTTCTCTTAACTTATTGACAAAGTATCAAGCCAATATGAATATTGTAGTAGTTTGAGATCTACTATTACAATATGAATATTGTAATAGTACATCTCAAACTTTTTATTAAAATTAAATTTAGTGGCGACATCGTTTCATACAAAATCTAAGACAATATACACTACACAATATCTACGGAGACTCAATAGTAGTTGTATACCTACTTAATCTCCAAACATACATACATACATACCATCATGTTGTTTTCATATTCTGGGTAGAAAAGATTGACCTCCATACTATCCTATCCTGACATACATGTTTTATATAGAAAACAAAATATTTATTAATTTGTGTTTAAGTGTAGTATCGCCATCGCCAGTTGGATCTCATGTGTTACATGCAACTTGTTTTATTACTGGCCATGGGTTTGATTAACTGTGGGGTTAGATTTTCATTGTGGTTCATTCTGGATTTGTGAGGTAATCAAAATTGTGAGTCTTCAACATTTGGCGACATATAGGAGTGGGTGGTTTAGTTTACGTATTTACCATCTTTGAATGAAGATTCGATTCTTCGATCGATCCCCATGAAAATATAATTGACTATTCCAATTCGAACTAGGGTCAAACGGGTATAGTAATATAGCTTTTTGGGCCAAACATTTCACCACAATCTCTAGGGGGAGAGATTTAAACATATGGTTTTGTTAATTTATACCTGTTCAATTATAGCTGCACAGTTTACCAAAATCTTGTCCACGCAAAGCAGAAAACCACGAAGCACTGTACCTCCAATAAAAATTTATTAATAGACTTTATATCAAAATCAATTTGGGATTTATAGGAATTTTTCGTTCAAACAAGATACTTAAGGGGGCATATAAACCTAAACACCTCAATTTCAAATCAAATTCCTGAAAAATGTTAAACAGTGTGTTTCTAGAAAAAAGAGTATTAAGTATTTTCAACAATTCTCTAGTGAATGTTCGTCATACAATTTTAAAATTCAGCATAAATTCCCCCCAAAAATTATTAAGAATGTTCTTTTTTACAGCATTTTTTTTAAATTACCCCATAACTATGTGTCGTAGAGAAATAAATCTTTTAAATGCTTAAGAGGGGGACTGCTGCCAACGTACCTATTTTTCAATTTGATATACCATCATTATTTCTTATCAAATCGTTTTGAAAAAAATAATTTAGATGGTTTAAGTATTAACAAAGAAAAATATATCTTTACTTTTTGATAATGTTCTGTATAAATTCTTGTAGAAAAATAATGGCATGCCCCGATTTTCAACGTTTATCTTATATTTTTAATAAAATATAAGGCATACTTCAACGTATTTCTTTTTAAATTAAAGAAAAGACTAAAATATCTAGAAAAATATGATGTGACGTTGCATTAACGCTTCAGGTTTAGTAAATAAACCTAAAAAACATATATTTTCCATTCAGCGCCATTGTGAAATAAATGTTTTTTTGGTTTATTAACTTAACCTGATGCATTAATGCAAAGTTACATCGTATTTTTCCAGATATTTTGATCTTCTTTAATTTATAAAAAAATATATTGCTCTATACCTTATAGTTTTTTATAAATTTAAGATAAATGTCAAAAATCGGGGTATGCTTATTATTTTCCCACAATAATATATACAGAACATAATTAAAAAGTTAAGGTATATTTTTATTTATTAATATCCAAACTAACTAGGTTATTTTTTTCAAAATGATTCGTTTTGTAGTAATGACGCAAATTCAAATTGAAAAAATAGGTACGTTGGCAGCAGTCACCCTCTTAAAGTGTGTATATAATGAAAGTGAATGACCAATAAAGTTTTTTCATTTCAACTATTAATATGCAAAAAATCAACAAATTTTGGGTTTCCGATATTTTAAATCTCAAAAACAAAATTTTGATATACGGGTAGAAATATAAATATTAGAAATGTGTTCACGTTTGATTATTTTTTTTATCTAATTTGCCTTAATAGGTTTTATTTAAACGAAAATTCATTCATACCATCACGGCATATCCCACAATATGACGTAACCAACAACAGGTGTGCGGGTGTGAATTACCTTAAAAATAAAGCACAACACATGCGTGTGTCGCTAAAAACCAGTCTCGTCTCGCCTAAAAAGGCACTACATTCAGAATTGGTGGTGAGCCTCATTGCTATGTAAAATGTTATTTTGTCTGTTGTATTTTCGATTACCCAGCTTTTGTGAGACAGCCGAAAACGATGATATAAGAAAAGAGTGGAAGCACTATTCTAAGCCGGAGCTCACAGCAAAAGAAAATATTTTTACCGAAATTAAACAAAAATAGGACGAGCGTGATTCTTTTCCAGCTTGTAGTTTATTTGCGCCATATAGAAAACCTGCAAATATTGCCAGAGAGATTGCCAAAACATTCCTCCCCTGTTGCACCGTATTTAAATTGCGGGACAAATATTTTTGTCGGAATATGGAATGAAAAATGATTAAAAAAATACGAAAACGTGTGAAGAAATCCATATAGGTAAATGATCAGTTTTCCGACATCTATCGACGAGTTTCGCTACCAGTCTAAACTATTCAAATTTATTAAATATTAGTCTTCCGACATCTATCGACGAGTTTCGCTACTATAATCTAAACTATTCAAATTTATTAAATATTAGTTTTCCGACATCTATCGACGAGTTTCGCTACTAGTCTAAACTATTCAAATTTATTAAATATCAGTCTTCCGACATCTATCGACGAGTTTCGCTACTATAATCTAAACTATTCAAATTTATTAAATATCAGTTTTCCGACATCTATCTACGAGTTTCGCTACTAGTCTAAACTATTCAAATTTATTAAATATCAGTCTTCCGACATCTATCGACGAGTTTCGCTACTATAATCTAAACTATTCAAATTTATTAAATATCAGTTTTCTGACATCTATCGACGAGTTTCGCTACTAGTCTAAACTATTCAAATTTATTAAATATCAGTCTTCCGACATCTATTGACGAGTTTCGCTACCAGTCTAAACTATTGAAATTCATTAATATCGTGAATCTGTTAAACCAGTCATTGTCCACTGTCTCGATTCGGTCACAAGATCCGAATCTCGCCCTCCTACAAGACTCCGTTTCAAATCACATAACGATCTTCCAGAAAAGGACAAAAACAACAATTCCTTCGTTACTAAACTAATAGCTCTGAACTCATTAAATTATCGTACCTGATGTCAAAACTGAAGCGAACCAAAATAAAATCTGTTTCTTCATGATCTTTGATGGGTAGTTAGAATTAATTTAGTCTGAGTCAAAATGGCACTAATTTATGTAGTAAAGAGCTCCCGAACTAAAGCCGCTTGCAGACCAAAAGCCAAGCTAAGTTAGTTTAGCTTAGCTCGCATAGTTGAGGTCATTTTTCATATTAACTCACATAGTATGCGGTCTGCACACTTGTTTGAAAAACAAGTTTGAAAAACCTCAGCTATAGGTATGCAAGCTAAGCTAAACTAACTTAGCTTAGCTTTTGGTCTGCAATCGGCTTGATTCCCGGTGGAGACACAGTTATGTTGTATGAGACGATCGACATCAGTCTACAAAATTTCAAAACTTTTTAATATATACATAGAAGCAATATTAAAATTGTTTTGCTGCGTTTTAAAACTAAATCGTTTGAAATTTCAGTGAGATGCGAAACCAAAGACTATTTTGTTTCATATCACCTCTTTCTGAGAATCATGGACCATGGTTTGTTCTGTTCGGATTAGGGAATGGCGGGAATGCAATTACTAGATCCAGCAAAATGCGCAATAGTTTACGTTGTTTAAATAATAACATTAAGGTTGAGTTTTTTAAATAAAGATTATAAATGTAGGTATAGTTAAAATACAAGCCCCCCAGCAGCTGATTTTCAGCATGACATAATGACTGATTCGTACTATTTTCAAATGACTTAAATAAATTTATATATACTAGTTGCATGTAACACATGAGATCCAACTGTCGATATCGATAGTATGTATAGTTGAAGAAAAAGTACCAAACTAATATAATCACATAAATACAAATTATTTAATATTGTAAGATATTTGATTTTCTATACAACACATGTACCTATGTATGTATGTCAAGATAGGATAGTATGGAGGTCAGTCCTTTGATCCTACCCAGAATATGAAAACAGCATGATGGTATGTATGTATGTTTGGAGATTAGTATCACTTCTTAGATATTGTGTGTAGGCGATTGCCATACAAATTGTATAAAGCAATGTCGTCACTAAATTCAATTTTTATAAAAATTATTAAAAAAAATTTGAGATGTGCTAATAAAATGTTAATATTTTTTATAGAAAATTAAATTATCTAGTTGGGTTGTTTCGGCTTTTTTTGATATTTTTAAAAAATTGGAAATATAGGCAGTTAAACTCAAAAATTTATCATTAAAAAAATTTTTTCTCAATAAAAAATGTTTGAGAAATCCTGGAATTTTTAAAAAAAAATTTATTTGAGATTTTGTATTTGTCTATGTTTATTCCAAATTTTAGCGTTCTAGCTTTTATGGTTTCTGAGATATATCGAAAAATAAACCAAAATTTCAAAAGTTGATAACCCCTGACTGAAACAAAAATTCACAATTCTGAGTATAGAAGTTTTGTAGGCTTATAAATCTTTATATATTCTGAAAATTTGGGCTCTGTAAATTGAGCGGATCAAAAGTTATAAGGGGGGGACAGACACACACACACACAGACACACACACACCGACACACACACACACACAAAACTCACATAAAATGTTCTACTCCGAATTCTGAGTAAATCTATGTATGGGAACATATATGCTGCGAGGCCTCTAGTTGGTGTTATTAGCATGCAAAAAGTCCACTACACCATACAAAATTTTCCTTCGTACACGCATCTTGGCTTAATAATGTCGATTCATTAAGAGAATTGAATTCTCATGAACGAATTGACAGTTGGAATACAGCTAAGATTTCTTATAATTCTGGGAATATTTTAGTTTTTATAACTAGTTGCATGTAACACATGAGATCCAACTGTCGATAGCGATAGTATGTATAGTTGAAGGATAAGTACCAAACTATAATCCCATAAACACAAATTATTTAATATTTTAAGATATTTGATTTTCTATACAACACTTGTACCTATGTATGTATGTCAAGATAGGATAGTATGGAGGTCAGTCCTTTGATCCTACGCAGAATATGAAAACAGCATGATGGTATGTAGGTATGTTTGGAGATTAGTATCAAATAATTAAGTATTCTTAGATATTGTGTGTAGGCGATTGCCATACAAATTGTATGAAGAAATGTCGTCACTAAATTCAATTTTTATAAAAATTGTTAAAAAAAGTTTGAGATGTGCTAATACATCTTGTATATTTTTTATTTTATAGAAAATTAAATTATCTAGTTGGGGTGTTTCGGCCTTTTTCGATATTTTTAAAATATTTGGAAATATAGGCAGTTAAACTCATAAATTTATCATAAAAAAAATATTTTTCTTAATAAAAAATGTTTGAGAAACCCTGGAATTTTTTCGAAAAAATCTATTTGAGATTTTGTATTTTTCTATGTTTATACCAATTTTCAGCGTTCTAGCTTTTATGGTATCTGAGATATATGGAAAAATAAAGTAAAAATTCAAAAGTTGATAACCCCTGACTGAAACAAAAATTCAAAATTCTGAGTATAAAAGTTTTGTAGGCCTATAACTGTTTATATATTCTGAAATTTTGGGCTCTGTAAATTGAGCGGATCAAAAGTTATAAGGGGGGGGGGGACACACAGACACACACACACACAGACACACGAAATGTTCTACTCCGAATTCTGAGTAAATCCGTGTATGGAACATATATGCTGCGAAGCCTCTAAGTTGGTGTTTTTTGACTTCAAAGTTGGAAAAGCCGTGAAAAAAGTAGACCTCTCCATACAATTCTCGCGTATCCTGGCTTGAAACATTGTCGATATGTTAAGAGAACAAAGTTCTCCTGAACAAATCGACAGTTCGAAAATCCGCTGAAAACGTTGTTGGAATGTAATCCCTAGTTCGGATGACAGAAAAGGTTTTAATGGATGCGATTCAGGAATGAAGTTATGTGAAAAAGTCAGATATTACATTACAGCACTTATCCAACTGTCGATTTGTTCAGGAGAACTTTGTTCTCTTAACATATCGACAATGTATCAAGCCAGAATACGCGAGAATTGTATGGAGAGGTCTACTTTTTTCACGGCTTTTCCAACTTTGAAGTCAAAAAACACCAACTTAGAGGCTTCGCAGCATATATGTTCCATACACGGATTTACTCAGAATTCGGAGTAGAACATTTCGTGTGTCTGTGTGTGTGTGTGTCTGTGTGTGTGTCTGTGTGTGTGTCTGTGTGTCTGTGTGTCCGTCCCCCCCTTATAACTTTTGATCCGCTCAATTTACAGAGCCTAAACTTTCAGAATATATAAACAGTTACAGGCCTACAAAACTTTTATACTCGGAATTTTGAATTTTTGTTTCAGTCAGGGGTTATCAACTTTTGAATTTTTATTTTATTTTTCCATATATCTCAAAAACCATAAACGTTAGAACGCTGAAAATTGGTACAAACATAGACAAATACAAAATCTCAAATTAGTTTTTTCAAAAAAATTCCAGGGTTTCTCAAACATTTTTTATTAAGAAAAATATTTTTTTTATGATAAATTTATGAGTTTAACTGCCTATATTTCCAAAACTTTTACAATTATCGAAAAAAGCCGAAACACCCCAACTAGATAATTTAATTTTCTAAAAAAAATATTAACATTGTATTAAAAGATCTCAATTTTTTTTTAACAATTTTTTTAAAAATTGAATTTAGTGACGACATCGCTTCATACATTTTGTATGGCAGTCGCCTATACACAATATGTAAGAAGACTTAATAGTTTGATACTTCATCTCCAAACATACATACATACCATCATGCTATTTGCATATTCTGGGTAGGAAAAAGGATCTTCCTCCATACTATCCTATCTTGACATACATACCTACATATGTTGTATAAAAAACAAAATATCTGAAAATATTCAATAATTTGTATCTATGGGTTTATAGTTTGGTACATATTCTTCAACTATACATACAATCGCTATCGACAGTTGGATCTCATGTGTTACATGCAACTAGTTATGAATTTATCAACTGCATTTTCTTGTCCAACTGTCGATTTGTTCAGGAGAACTTTGTTCTCTTAACATATCGACAATGTATCAAGCCAGAATACGCGAGAATTGTATGGAGAGGTCTACTTTTTTCATGGATTTTCCAACTTTGAAGTCAAAAAACACCAACTTAGAGGCTTCGCAGCATATATGTTCCATACACGGATTTACTCAGAATTCGGAGTAGAACATTTCGTGTGTCTGTGTGTGTGTGTGTCTGTGTGTGTGTCTGTGTGTCTGTGTGTGTGTCCCCCCCCCCCTTATAACTTTTGATCCGCTCAATTTACAGAGCCTAAAATTTCAGAATATATAAACAGTTACAGGCCTACAAAACTTTTATACTCGGAATTTTGAATTTTTGTTTCAGTCAGGGGTTATCAACTTTTGAATTTTTATTTTATTTTTCCATATATCTCAGAAACCATAAACGGTAGAACGCTGAAAATTGGTACAAACATAGACAAATACAAAATCTCAAATTATTTTTTTCAAAAAAATTCCAGGGTTTCTCAAACATTTTTTATTAAGAAAAATATTTTTTTTATGATAAATTTATGAGTTTAACTGCCTATATTTCCAAAACTTTTACAATTATCGAA
This sequence comes from Molanna angustata, assembly GCA_963576475.1. Taxonomy (NCBI): domain Eukaryota; kingdom Metazoa; phylum Arthropoda; class Insecta; order Trichoptera; family Molannidae; genus Molanna; species Molanna angustata. The sequence continues at coordinate 26,527,486 of OY754975.1, forward strand.
AAAAGCCGAAACACCCCAACTAGATAATTTAATTTTCTATAAAAAATATTAACATTGTAGTAGAAGATCTCAATTTTTTTTTAACAATTTTTTTAAAAATTGAATTTAGTGACGACATCGCTTCATACATTTTGTATGGCAGTCGCCTATACACAATATGTAAGAAGACTTAATAGTTTGTTACTTCATCTCCAAACATACATACATACCATCATGCAATTTGCATATTCTGGGTAGGAAAAAGGATCTTCTTCCATACTATCCTATCTTGACATACATACCTACATATGTTGTATAGAAAACAAAATATCTGAAAATATTCAATAATTTGTATCTATGGGTTTATAGTTTGGTACATATTCTTCAACTATACATACTATCGCAATCGACAGTTGGATCTCATGTGTTACATGCAACTAGTTTAATCCAACTGTCGATTTGTTCAGGAGAACTTTGTTCTCTTAACATATCGACAATGTATCAAGCCAGAATACGCGAGAATTGTATGGAGAGGTCTACTTTTTTCACGGCTTTTCCAACTTTGAAGTCAAAAAACACCAACTTAGAGGCTTCGCAGCATATATGTTCCATACACGGATTTACTCAGAATTCGGAGTAGAACATTTCGTGTGTCTGTGTGTGTGTGTGTCTGTGTGTGTGTCTGTGTGTGTGTCTGTGTGTCCGTCCCCCCCTTATAACTTTTGATCCGCTCAATTTACAGAGCCTAAAATTTCAGAATATATAAACAGTTACAGGCCTACAAAACTTTTATTCTCGGAATTTTGAATTTTTGTTTCAGTCAGGGGTTATCAACTTTTGAATTTTTATTTTATTTTTCCATATATCTCAGAAACCATAAACGTTAGAACGCTGAAAATTGGTACAAACATATACAAATACAAAATCTCAAATTGTTTTTTTCAAAAAAATTCCCGGGTTTCTCAAACATTTTTTATTAAGAAAAATATTTTTTTTATGATAAATTTATGAGTTTAACTGCCTATATTTCCAAAACTTTTACAATTATCGAAATAAGCCGAAACACCCCAACTAGATAATTTAATTTTCTATAAAAAATATTAACATTGTAGTTGAAGATCTCAATTTTTTTTTAACAATTTTTTTAAAAATTGAATTTAGTGACGACATCGCTTCATACATTTTGTATGGCAGTCGCCTATACACAATATGTAAGAAGACTTAATAGTTTGATACTTTATCTCCAAACATACATACATACCATCATGCTATTTGCATATTCTGGGTAGGAAAAAGGATCTTCCTCCATACTATCCTATCTTGACATACATACCTACATATGTTGTATAAAAAACAAAATATCTGAAAATATTCAATGATTTGTATCTATGGGTTTATAGTTTGGTACATATTCTTCAACTATACATACTATCGCTATCGACAGTTGGATCTCATGTGTTACATGCAACTAGTTAATAATCCAACTGTCGATTTGTTCAGGAGAACTTTGTTCTCTTAACATATCGACAATGTATCAAGCCAGAATACGCGAGAATTGTATGGAGAGGTCTACTTTTTTCACGGCTTTTCCAACTTTGAAGTCAAAAAACACCAACTTAGAGGCTTCGCAGCATATATGTTCCATACACGGATTTACTCAGAATTCGGAGTAGAACATTTCGTGTGTCTGTGTGTGTGTGTCTGTGTGTGTGTGTGTGTCTGTGTGTGTGTGTGTGTGTGTGTCTGTGTGTGTGTGTGTGTGTATGTCTGTGTGTGTGTGTGTCCGTCCCCCCCCTATAACTTTTGATCCGCTCAATTTACAGAGCCTAAAATTTCAGAATATATAAACAGTTACAGGCCTACAAAACTTTTATACTCGGAATTTTGAATTTTTGTTTCAGTCAGGGGTTATCAACTTTTGAATTTTTATTTTATTTTTCCCTATATCTCAGAAACCATAAAAGCTAGAACGCTGAAAATTGGTATAAACATAGACAAATACAAAATCTCAAATTATTTTTTTTCAAAAAAATTCCAGGGTTTCTCAAACATTTTTTATTAAGAAAAGTATTTTTTTATGATAAATTTATGAGTTTAACTGCCTATATTTCCATTTTTTTTTAAATATCGAAAAAAGCCGAAACACCCCAACTAGATAATTTAATTTTATATAAAAAATATTAACATTGTAGCAGTACATCTCAATTTTTTTTTAACAATTTTTATAAAAATTGAATTTAGTGACGACATCGCTTCATACAATTTGTATGGTAGTCACCTATACACAAAATCAAAGAACACTTAATAGTTTGATACTTCATCTCTAAACATACAATATACATATACCATCATGCTGTTTTCATATTCCGGGTAGGAAAAAAAGACTGACCTCCATACTATCCTATCTTGACTACCTAGGTACATGTGTTGTATAGAAAACTAAATATCATAAAATAATAAATAATTTGTATTTATGGGTTTGGTACTTATTCTTCAACTATACATACTATCGCTGTCGACAGTTGGATCTCATGTGTTACATGCAACTAGTCTTAAAAACATTACATTCTTAGGTATAATAATATGTACATTGTACATATGAATTGCAGAAAATTTTCATTGCTCTAGGCGTCGTACCTGGAATGTCGTAATAATCAGCAATGAATTGACTTCATTCGCGTCCGGATTAAATTTATTTATCTTCATTTACAATAAATTATAAACAAACACGAAGGTACCTTCTGGCTCGTTATTGATTTTCGTGTTAACATTTCGAGGAATAGGTACTCGTTATTTTTTAACATACGTCAGATTTTCTATCTAGCGAGTCCCTGTCGATCATTTCAAGTCAAAAGGTTTTAATAAACTGGTAATCCTTGACCATTATACTGCGTCTGAAATAATCGAGTGCATTTTCCGATGCAAATTGTCTGTTTGCACACAGATCTTTGGGCAACCGGACCATGTAAGGTCCCCGATCATTATTACATGAGTCATAAGACACATCGTAATAAGTACACAATGCCCAATGTCCCTTACCATAATCGATTATTTTATTAGTTTTGACCATTTTTTTACTATACCACGGTAACGATTGCGGAAAGTCGTTTTATGGTCGGATCCCCGTGAATATATTCATTGAGATTTGATTATATTTTATGAGTGGACGGCAGTGAATTAATTGAAATTCGACACATTACTAAATTTTGATTACATTTTAACTGATACATCAATGTCTCATAATCGATTTAATAACGACATAAATAACGCCTCAATATTATGCAACGTGTATAGTCACAGTTCAGATACAGGTGCAAAATTAAAGTTTTGTCTTTTTTTTAAAACAATGAATATGTCCTTGTAACATGTACGTCCTCATACATTCCCTAAGCTGAGCATAAATACTTGTGCTATAGGTGAACGAAATCGGTCGTGGCAGGATTCGACCTTACGACCACTGGATTACTAACCCAGCGCGATAACCGCTAATTTCATCAAAAAATCAAATGAATCAAGCTGAAAACATCCATTTTCATTGGGAAGTCACACATTCTGAATGTTTCAGAGGTCTAACTGGTCGGGAAGTTAATTCAAAATCGATTTCAAAATTCCAGTACAGACAGACAAGTGAAGTTATAGAAAAGGGTATAAAATAAATTTGTTATGAGCAAGCGCGGTATCAAAACCACTCTGCATAATTATATTTGGTGTGACATGTAGAAAGACGAAACGTCGAAGCTAGTGCTGTCTCATTTATTTAACTAAAATCTTTTTTGTAGATTAAATTCATGGATACTCGTAGTAGTCTCTGTAGACTATAGATAAGCAATATTTTCTTCGACATCACCTCGACTTTGTATGTTTTTATGTTTTTATTCGTATAGTACAGCAGTGTACATACAATGTCATTTAGCATTTTTTTCAGGTCACGATCGGAATTCCACCCCGAAGCTCATAAATCTCTACGAGGAATGTTAATCGTTTTCTTCCGAGAAACTCGCAATTTGCATCTTCAATTTGCAACATTTCGAGATGTCGTCTTCCACATTTGCATACACACACGTTCAAGTTATCCGCCTCGGGTGCTAATACCACTCTCACCTTGGGTCGCGAAATGTGCGCGATCAAAACACCTCTGGCACACTTCATCATTCCATCAATGAAAGTTGACCTGGTAAAAATAAAAGAAGTTTTCCTGCTATCCCAAACCGCAAAGCAAAAATGCGACGCACCCATTTTGATACAATTTGATACACGTTTTTATCCGTTACCACAATTGGCGTATGTACATCGTTAAGACACAAAAGTTATAATATTCAATACGAGCAGCTTTTGATTAACACTAAAAACTCCACTATATAAGTTGTAGTACCTACAATGAGAACCAAACCAGAGGGGCAAGTCCCGTCAAACAATGGAATCAAAAACCTCATGATATCAAACCCTCCATATGATAATTATATCCATATCATGGAGTTTTATAACATGTTAGGATATTATACAACTCTATCTTCTTCATCTTTTAAAACATCTTCTTCTTCTTATGTCTGTTCTTTTCCATTCTTGGACATAGGACTCCCCCTTGATCCTCCACAACTCCCTGTCTTGAGAACACTGCATCCATCTCCCCCCGGCACTTTTTTGATGTCATCAGACTTTTTAATAGATTTTTTTTCGAAATATACCAAAACAGTGTCGGCGACTGACACCAAGAAAATATCTAAGTATGTCGCTTAAGCCGAAAGGGAAAAAATCATTGAATTTATCTTAGTATTTCAATGCAACGTTTTTTACCTTTTGCAAAATGAACGTGTTATAGTTTGATATCAGGTTCCGCATATTGTAAACGACTTCATGTAAGTTCCATCAACAAGCGAAAAGAATTCTTAGTATAATATATCATTAAAGTCATAATGGTATGGAGTATCTGGAAATTGCTTCAAATTTTCTGTTACCATCTCGTATGGAGTTTACCACGTGAGCCGTGCGGGCGGATTTAGTTGTTGGGGCACTGGCTTCATTATGTAGATAATTTAACACTAAAGCATGTAAATTATTACAATGATTATTTTTGTGAGAGGGTGTGTAGGTATATGGTTTATGTTTACCACAATGTTTACGAATAACATGTTAATAATAGGCGGACAAGATAACTATGCGGGATTTTTTACATACACACTATCACGCCGAGCCTCTTACCGGGTAATTATAATAATTAATTGGGATGATTTTTATAGGGCCGTTTTTGTGTTAACCTCACCTCAAGGGCACGCAAAGAGAACCGAGCACCATACCTTCGGATTTTTGATTTATATAATTAACAATTTAGGATTTTAAGCGCCCTTTTTAAGACAACCGCCCTGACTTCTTGTACCTGATTGTTCTATAATTTATCCGGCCCTGTCCACAACCCACTCGTTATAAAAAGAATAAATATGTCTGTATAAAGTACCTTCAAACACATCCTCATACATTTCATTATTTGAGTATAAGTGGAGACACAATTGTAATTGTGTTTTCAGTCTGGATCTGCGAAACAGAATGCGGCAAAATGTTGTGCGTGTTAAATTAATATTTGACATAGTACCCGTTAGTTGCCCGAAAAAACAAAATAAAATAAATGCTTGTGCTGCTTATAAAAATAAGGATAAGTTTTTCCGATGCCATGATACATTGTTCGTTAGGAACACGCCTTCTGCTCACGCGTACAGAGTATGTGAAATTTTCTGCTAAAGTGGCACATCAGAGTATCTCTGATCAGAGTTTAATAAAATCGCATGGCCTCAGGGTAATGACGAAGATGTGAAAGGCGAACCATTAACGATTATAATTATTGACAATCAGGACGTAACAATACTTTTTCGATAGGTTATTGACTCGAAAATTGCGATCATACACCAATCGATGTTTAGTGATGGGTAAAACTATGCCTACATGATTTTAAATTCGATCGTTATAGACAATGTAATTAAAGAGAAAACAACGCGCATAATAAATAAATCGCTAATTTCGCAAAAAAAATAAATTGGTAGTAGTAAATTTATTGAATTTATAAAAAAATGGTACTGCCTCCCTGACCAGCCAGCTGATTGAAAATTATTTGACCAACACCAATTTAGTTATTTTATTTTAATATTTTAGTAACTTTTTTTCAATATATAATGCAACTGGCTCACGCCAGTCGCAATTATTACGTACAAACAAACCTAACCTACCTATTTTTACCAAACTTTTGTAGGTTAGGTTTAAAAAATCGGTGTACATCCTAGGCTATCCTGGCTGGTCAGGGAGGCAGTACCAAAAAAAAAATACATTTTTTTTTTTTCTTTTTTTTTTTTACAAAAAAATGAATATGTCCTTGTTAAACAAGTACATATACATCCTCCTACGTTCCCTAAACTAAGCATAAATGCTTGTCCTATAGGTGAACGAGATCGGTCGAGGCAGGATTCGAACTCGCGACCACTGGATTACTAACCCAGCGCGCTAACCGCTCTGCCATCCACCCATCCTTACATTAAACCTTAAATTACTGTGATTTCAAAAATATATCTTTTTAAATAGTTTTACAATAGTCGTCGAACACGAAAGCCTAAGAAGAAAATATATTGGTGATCCATGATATTTGATTTATGTTGATGACACGACAGTCTTGACAATGTCCTCGAAGGACGAAATATTCTAATGTATAAATATAGATACTAATATATAAATATATATAGTATACGAAATATTCGTCCTACGAAGACATTGTCAAGACTGTCGTGTCATCAACATAAATCAAATATCATGTAGAATCATTAACAAAATATTTTATTCTTTTATTAAAGAATATGAAAAGTACATAAAATCCTCATTGTGCCTTAGACGAATGAAATCGGTCGAGGCAGCTAATGTGGGGTTCGAACTCTCCGTCACTGGATTACTAATCCAGTGCGATGTCCTCTCTACCACCGAGCGATCTAAAATATATATTATGGAATTTCCCATTCCATTTTTGAACGGCTATGGCCGATTTAATAATGATATTAATTACAATTTAGTACTACAAAAATAATACTCAATGAATAATTTTATAGCTGGATTTTGCTGGATTTGCAAAGGAAACACAGAATGGCGTGTCGGACACCTTTTTTATTAATTTTCATACAACCATTTTTTCAAAACAACTGAATAACAATATACCATTATTCACTTACTACTACCATTATTCACTTTCTCAAAATAATTAGCAGATCAATGCGTAAATTGTAAATTATTTTATATAGGTATCAAAAATTGATTGAATCCAGAGCTGATACGATCCGTACCAAACAACTTATGCGCACCAGTGAAATGAAAATACTGCGATGCATAGCTGGCAAAAGTCTTCGTGATAGAGTCAGGAATACAGAGATCCGAAGAATTTGCGAAGCTGAGGACATCGTAAGATGGGGGCGCCAAAGAAGAAGGTACTTGAATGAACACGTCAGCCGCATGTCCGAAGATAGGATCCCAAAAATAGCCCGAGACAACGTACCGGAGGGGTCTCGACCACGAGGACGCCCACCAAAAATATGGCGAGATAGTTGGCAGTCCACATCACAGGAGGCTGAAAATGCAACATTAAACAGGCCCTAGGCCTAATGAAAGAAGAAGAAGAAGAAGGTATCAAAAAGAAATGCAACTAACGCACAGATCAAGCTTTCAATTGGGAATAATTTACCCATCCAGATATTTAACATATGAAAATATCCCTAGTGATACCTGATTATTAACGATTAAAAAATCTTTAACTATTATAATGTTGATCATTTCTTGGATATTTTTGCAATGAACCAAATCTTTATGTCACTAATTAAGCTTTGCAAGCCCCACTTTTCACAGCATAAAGACTTAGATATCATCTAATGAAACATCTGTTTTTTCTGGCTACGTGATGAACTATGTTTAAATATTAATTTTACAACGATTAAAAACGTAATATCTATATTATATTAATTCCTGTTTTCTATACTATGCCTAGTCAGAGGTCATTTCAATCAGGTATTTTTTTTTTACTGGACACATTCCAAAAACCTGTTTATCAATTTCTAAATGCACCGGTCTTAAAAACATCTCAAATAGGCATTTTAGATGTAGTACCTATACCTACCTATCAACTTTATTCTTTACGAGAACTACGCGAGGTACGAAACGAATTGTTGATCTACACGGAATTTCGCTTGAATGTATGTAAATACATATGTTACATAGGATGGAAATTCTTCATATTATGGTTTTTGATGTGAAGTTAGCTGACACCAATTTGTACTATATCATGTTTGATTTTTTTGTTTTCAGATGATGCTTACTTTTTTACATTTATTTTATTTTATAAACAAGGCAGACAGGGATCGGAAACAGCACTAACACACAGTTTAAGTTAAATTTGCACACATATATATTGACTTTCTAAATTATCTTACAAATCCAGTATAAATATTTTTTATCTTTATACGTCGTAGCTTTACTTTCGTGACACATTTTAACTTATAAATTAAAATTACAAATTACTTTGTTTACACCACTAATGAGTATTTATAGTTTACTAGTTGCGGAGCTGACCCGCTCCCTCATCAGAACAAACTAATACTTTGTTCTGATAGTATTAGTTTGTTCTGATGAGGGAACGGGTCAGCTCCGCAACTAGTAAACTATAAATACTCATTAGTGGTGTAAACAAAGTAATTTGTAATTTTAAAATATTTTTTTAGTTATGTAATCTTAATAATATACTCTCAATATTTAAACTTTGTCTAAAGGCTTTAAGAGTACTACCTCAGAACAGACATTCAGCCTAGTGAGATAGTAAAATTTTAATATTTTTATTGTGTATACCATTATGAAATGTACTATACTGAAATATGTAAATAAAATAAATGAAACTGTTGATATAATTTCAATAAAATAAAAGATCTTAAATGTATTCCCTACACAGGTTCAAAACCTGTCACGATCTGTTTTATTTACATAAGAGCGCACCGATTTTGTTTGATTGGAAGAATTACCTTTTCTTTTATTTTTTTCAATAATTATATGCAAATTATGCAATACACTGACTATAACCAACTTATTTGACTTGAACAAAAAACGTCATGCTTCGGTCAGGTGTATATTTATTATGAATATACCTCATTTCTAGGTCACACAAGGTCATTTCTGTTTACCAAGTGTACACATAGGTAATGGTGAATATCATTATGGCATTCCTTTTAATACAGCCGTGCATTACTCATTTGCTTCTTTCCGCCCATAATTAGTAGTTTTCTTAGGAATATTATTGACATTCCAATATAAATATATCCTACCAACATATTTTCATCAATAGACCAAACTAGTATTTAAATCAGCATTTACCGCCGGACCAAGAGTTAATATTAGCTATCGATCAATATGTGAGTGTTGCCTATCTACATATATTATAATGAATATTGGATATCTGTAGATAATATATACCGTCTTACTTATAAACGTAAACTATCTATCGTATACGATACAGGTATACCTGGTAATAGAGCGTGATTAACGAAAAAGTTTACTTTTAAACCGTGAATATCTTTATTACACCTTTATTTAGTAGACGTCAAGATAGGACGGGTCGAGAGGTTGTATAACGCTTCACTAACGCGTCTTACCAAATATTTCAAAATGGCGGATCTTTCACATATGATCCGACGCATATTTGAGATTGACAGAAAAATTTAATCCTTATAACGTTTTTCCTTGTTATACTTCATCACAATCGTGTTTAAACTGTGACTCAACACGACACAACGCGGTGATTGTTTTCATTTTTCGATGTCAGTTATTCAAAAATTACATGCATTTATCTATTTTTTGACATCTGTGAAGTCAATGCGGACTTTTAAAAAAAATAAATGAGAGTTTTCGTAAAACAATTCGGTGAACTAGTTAGTCATATTTTTGTATACGTTTATAAGTAAGATTTTTTAATATCGATCTTTACTATTTTAGTCGTGCTTATCTAATTACGCGTTTAGTAAGCTTTTAACGAAATCTAATAAGTAATACCGATAGGTGTTAATTGAACTTAATTCGAGTTTATCGTCATATGGCAATTTTTTTAGATAACTAGTGTTTCTAGACGTATTTGTGTGAGAAATAATTTTTAAAATAAAATTATAGACATAATATGTAGGTACTACTGTTCTACGGTGTTCGATAATTTAATCTATCCTTAGAAATCTGTAAATGAATGTTTTCTATTTACAAATAAAATTTGAATATAAGAATGAATGATGGTTATCTTTGAATGAATATTGTCTACCTAGCTAGGAATGAATGTTTGCAATCTATAAAATAATGTTAAAAAAATTTAAGAGGGTGACTGCTGCCAACGTACCTATTTTTTCAATTTGAATTTGCGTCATTACTACAAAACGAATCATTTTGAAAAAAATAACCTAGTTAGTTTGGATATTAATAAATAAAAATATACCTTACCTTTTTAATTATGTGCGGTATATATTCTTGTAGGAAAATAATAAGCATACCCCGATTTTTGACATTTAACTTGAATTTCTAAAAAACTATAAGGTATAGAGCATTATATTTTTTTATAAATTAAAGAAGATCAAAATATCTGGAAAAAACGATGTAACGTTGCATTAATGCATCAGGTCAAGTTAATAAACTAAAAAAACTTTTATTTCGCAATGGCGCTGAATGAAAAATAAATGTTTTTTAGGTTTATTTACTAAACCCTAAGCATTAATGCAACGTCACATCATATTTTTCTAGATATTTTTGTCTTCTTTAATTTAAAAAAAAATATGTATACCTACTTAATTAAAAAAAAAAACAAATTATAAATTATTAAAGCCATTCATATGCATAGTTTAAAATATATCAACCAAAGGTCGCGGAGTTCGAATTATGTCTCGATCGATTTCGTTAACCTATAGCACAAGCATTTATGCTTTGTTTAGGGAATTTATAAGGATGTATATGAACTTGTTACAAGAACATTTTCATTTTTTTAATAAAATAGATTCATTGAATGTTGAGAAAATTATTGATTTATCTGATCGAAATAATTTTTTTTTATAACTTTTAAATATTTATTTAGTTTGGTATATTGCGCCTGTCATGTTGACATTGACCTGCATAAAGATTCTAATTGCAGTATTCAAATATTTTCATGAATTTGTATCAAAAACACGTTGTCAATCAATCACCAAATTAGCATCCAAAACTATATAAAAAAAGTTGAATATAATATAAAAAATAAAGATTAGAAATTATCCCCAACTCAACCTTATTCGTACTCACATCATTTCAAGATTTATAAATTATCTTTTTATAATATTAATAAATCAAAGCATGAATAATTTTAATTAAAATATTACCACCCACAGTACACTTTTTTTGTTCTACACTACTAGAAATCTTTATATATCTTTATCTATATAATTCTTCTGCACATGTGTATGTCACTGAACTCCTCCTAAACAGCTGATTCGATTTTGATGAAATTTTTTTGGGCGTGTTTGAGTGGATCTCTGGATGGTTTAGATTCACAATTTGAATAAAAAAATGTAGCAGTGGAAATAACAGATATAAAAATGTCACATAATGCACACCTGGGAGGCAAGTCTGGTTCAATCGGCGAAATCAAAACCCCCACGATTACCCATATCATGGATATAATTATTATATGGAGTTCTATAATATCTTTAGATGTCATAGAACTCCATACGATAATTATATCCATGATATGGGTAGTCACTAGGGTTTTGATTTCGCCGGTCGAACCATGCAGACTTGCCCCCCTGGTATTATGCAAATAGTGTAACTTTTGAGATATAGGTACATTAAAATGCAAAACAGGAGTTTTATTAATATCATTATTATTAATAAGGAGTTTTATTAATATCATTTTCAACTGTACGTGTGTATGACACTGAACTCTTAAACTGCTGGACCGATTTTATGAAATAGCAGGCGAACAACGTTCGGGCAGGACGTCGTCTACCGGGTCCGCTAGTATGTGATAAAATATTTCCGTATACTACTTCTACGTATCCGTTTTATTAGCATTCTTAGTAGTATATTTCAAACAATTCTTAAACAAATGGTTCTTTTCTAAGAAAATGTTAAAATCGTTTCGTTACTTGTAAAAAAAATAATGAAAAGAAAACCATCACGTAATTCTCAGTAAGTGAATTACTAAAACCACATGTTTCTGCATAGAGAAAAATAAATACGAGTTATACAGCAGGATTCTGTCGAAAAAGTATAATGAAGGTATATAAACAGAATTCTGTTTATTAAAGGCGTAAAATTCTCAGTGGTCACAATATTTAAAACTGTGTCTCAACCGGAAATAGAACCCGGGGCTTAATCACTCAGGAGTCATATAACTAACTGACTCAGGAGTCAGGAGTCATATATCTAACTCAGGAGTCATATATCTAACTGACTCAGGAGTCATATATCTAACTCAGGAGTCATATATCTAACTGACTCAGGAGTCAGGAGTCATATATCTAACTCAGGAGTCATATGTCTAACGGACTCAGGAGTCATATATTCTAACTGACTCAGGAGTCATATATCTGACTGACTGAGCCACGAAAGCCGCCGTGCAGATTAATTACAATTATTCGAATATTATACATTAGCTAAACTAAATAACACAATTTGTTAATTTCAATATAAGAGTCGTTATGTATTTGGCGCATATAATCCATACGCAAAATAATTCGAATCTTGCGCCATTCGTTCCACGCTGAATCTAATCATAACCGAATGTGAACTTTTTGTAATATAATTATATTATTAAAAATGCATTATTTATTTGATATCGTGAGAGCGGGCTTATTTTAGAAATTTTACGTCTGTTCGACATTTGTCATTATTTTATGTAGGTAACTTAGTTTCTTCGGATCCGATACTGACATTCGCATGCATAATGCATATTTCACATCCTATTTGTTTTGTGGCAATTTTCTACGAATCATGAATTCGATTTTTATACAAAGTGAGAATATAAATATTCATATCACACATGCCTCTTCTAAACAGAAAAATAAACATTACATCCTACAACATAAATATATCCAACTATACCTACCGATAAGTCAAGACTCAATTAACAGGCTGTAGACAAACAATAAATGAAATGATAGACTTTTTACCCAATGCATAATATATATGAACTCAATATGAGACATTACTATAAACATTCACCATCATGATTGAATAACATATTCAAACGACTGTCCGTAGTTTAAAACAAACACTTTAAATTTGTGTGTTTTAATATTATGGCCGTTTCAATTGAGTAGCCGAGTGTTGTCAAATATTAAAACGACATCATATTATTACGTCTTTTATTGTATTCAGAGACACTTAACAGCACGGCTTGGATCGAGATTATTATACCTATCGGCTTAATCGGACGCAGTTCTTTGCCATATTTGGTCCATCAAGGTGAAGGTCTTGCAGCGCAGCAAGGAGAGAGACAATTCTACAACACGACAATCTTGTGCCGCCTCCCACCTCAACTTGTGGGATGACTGTTTGACGCGGATTCCATACATGTGGTGATCTGTTTTTAATTCTATATATTTTACATATAATTAATACTTGTATGCATTATTTACGTGTGTCACCTACGATTATGTAAAAAGTACATTGTTACTTTAATTGTATGCAGATTTGATTACCCCCTACATTCCTCCGAGTACCTGCTTACACAATAAAGACGTCGTTGATTAAATCTGATTTATTTCTTGTGGAAATATATCCGGATCAAATTGAGTTATGTATATTAGGATTTCGCAAGAAAAAGAACTGGGCGCTAAATATGTTTGTCCTTTCAGATATTTCTCTTCTTCTTCCCCTTAGCGCTTTTGTCCCGTTTCTATCGGGGTACGCTTTGACCATGATCCTAGAATAGGCGAGTCTGGTTATTACATTGAAGCGACTGCCATCTGACCTTCGTAACCCTTAGAAAGGGGAACCAGACAAATTGGATCATGGCTAGTGATATTAATCCGTACATAGATTTTTTGAAAATCCAGAGGTGTGACCCGGATTCGAACCGTCGACCTTTCGCATGGGAGGCGATACCAAACCGCTGGGCTATCACCGCTTCAGATATTTCTCTTCATTCACCATATTATACAAGCTCGCTTATTGCTTCAGCTTGTTACGTTTCCTTCATCCAAAACTGGGTGTCTATGCTATATTTTATTAACAATCTTGGTTTTGACGACATTTTTTTATCCCTCTTTATCAGTCATTATCGTTCAATGTCGAAACTCCCGTACCCTCAAAAGATATGTTTTGAAATAAAGAACAGTATGTATTAACATCTTTATTCTATATATCTTAAGTATTTTTAATTTGAATATGTTTAATATTATTCTTGCAAAATTAGTTTTAGTAAAACCAATTTTGATTTTTTTATTGAATGGAAATAAAAAATACAAGGCCCATGAAGTTGATTTTTACTTCAATTGAAAGAGAAAATGAAAATCTACCGGCCGAGTTTTTTTATTATTTTAATATTTCAATAACAATTCTTGGTATTTAAAAAAACATCTAAATTCCGCCGTCGTGGCTGGATGCTTGAAAAATGCTGTATGGAGAAACAGAGACATGCTGAAGGAGAGTAAGGTAAGAATCTATAAGACCTGTGTAAGGCCGATCATGACATACGGCATAGAAACAAGAGCTGACACCGCCAGTTCAAAAAACCTCCTAAGAACCACTGAGATGAAGACTCTACGACCCATCGCAGGCGTAACACTTCTTGACAGAGTAAGGAACTCGGAGATAAGAAGAATCTGTGATGTCGAAGATGTTGTGCGATGGGGAAGAACACGAAGACGATTCTGGAGAGATCATGTGGGGAGAGCGGGTTCGGATCGAGTGGTGAGGATGGCAGCGGATGGGGAGATAACAAATAGCAGACCCCCTGGAAGACCACCCAAAAGATGGAAGGATAGCTGGACGTCCACTTCACAAGAGCAGGCTCCGAGAATAACAGGATACAGTCCTAACTAAAGCAGAAGAAGAAGAAGAAGAAGAAGAAGAAGATCTAAATTTTATCTTTTCTTCGCAAAAAAATTTGTATATCACAGATTAGGTGCTATACAATATTTTTTCGCGTTTCGTACATTAGAAGGTAATTAAGTGTGTATATTTGTGTACATACGTATGCCCTGGGTATACAAGGGCCTTAATGATGCATATTCCACAAATCTAGTTAAATAGGATACTAAAAAATTCGCACATTTTATTTTCAATACAAATATAAACAAAAAAATATGTCATGTTAAGTATGATATGATTATAAATAATAAGGCATTAAGCTCCTTGATATTTAATGTTAAAAGCAAAAGCAATAATGGTCCATAATATAAACAAATGCAGGTGTTACTTTATAACAAGGTGACATACCATAAACAGGAAAAGTGGGTTTTGTTTTCTTTTTCATCAACTCAACGGTAGACGTATGTAGAAGTATTTAATTTTCCAAATTTTCAATTCTAAAAGGAAATTATTAATATTAGCACTGAATGCGTTCATTATAAAGCGAAAAGTAAGTTATTTTAGAAGTAAAGGTAAATTAATACGCAGAATTCAATTGTTTACAATTAATTGCATTTTATATTTCTATGCTAGGTATTTGAATATAGAAATAACTAGGTAAAATATATAAGATAGCGTAAAAAAATAAATACATTATATTTTTGACAATTTTTCAACATCTTAATACAGACAAAGTTGGAATATTATAGAAGAACCAGGAACTCAAAACACCTTCATTATAAATAACATTAGTCAAAACAGATTGTTTATGATCAAATTTATTTACTTTCATCGTGAAATCGAATATAAAATAATACCTAGTAAATAAAGCATTTCTTCCAACTAAACAGTATTTGCAGCACAGAGAACCGATATTTGCGGGAGAAAATAGTTAAAATAATTTTCTCCTCTGCTGGGGATCGAACCCAGAACGCCCGCATAGAAGCCAAACTGCTCATTTCACTAACTGTCCCACGGCCCGGAGTTCTCTTTTAGATGCTTGGCAACGTCGCTGGCCTTCTTCTTCCGTGGGCAGACTGACATTTTTATTTCTTCCCGATGTGAAGACTCGAATTTCTTCTTCGTGGATTGTTCCCGATTATTGGACCACGCAATTCCTTACTTGACACGGCAGTTTCAAAAGTTATCTTTTTCGTTTTCACTTATCCGATTCGTCCTCATGTTAGCTTTGTGATAACCCTGAACAGACTTCTGAGCATATCCTATGGGAATGCACTAACTTCTCCGTGTGTACCTACTTTCCGACGAGAACTCTACAACGATGTCCGAGGGAATTCCTTTGGACCCGTTGTACATGCGGAACTTGTAGTCATGAATAGCAACTTTAGGGCTTTCAAGACTTTCTGTCTTAAATCAGGTGCAATTGTTTCCACATAATTAGCTCTCTTTGAAAGGGGCCGTTATTAGTCCCCATAAGCAGAACGGGTGGTGGTGGACGAAAAACAGACCGCGAATCTAGAATTACCTCATTTTGTATAGTGGTCCATACAAAAGCTATACTTAAACATAAGCTATAGTGTAAAGGCTGTTTTTTTTCAGTTAAAGAATACCACAGCTGGTAATAACGGTTGGATAATATGAGTAGTGGTGGCTTTCGAAGATAACAGCCATTAAAGTGTTGAAAATTGCTATTTTAATACGTCAGTTGTAGTATAAAAAGTGATTTTTTTTTAATTTACTACGGAAGACTATTCAAAATTACCCCATCTTTCGACAGATACTTGATGAAAATGTCCCGATAGAAAACTTTAAAGAAACAACTGTTTATTAATTGATTTCTAATGATTTTTGTGATTGAAATGTCAAAATAGCATTTTTCAACTTTTTGTGGACTGCTATTTCCAAATCCACCACTTCTCAGGGTTCAATATATCCAATCGTTGTTACCTGCTGTAGTATCCTTTTACAGAAAAAAATCAGCCTCTATACTATGACCTAATAAATTGAGCTGTCGCTGACTCTCATTTTGGATGGATCGATGTGCTTGGTCAGTAATCTAGCTTACACGGGTACGTCGATCGTAGAAAATTTGACATAAAAATCTTCATCATATAACTTAATATTAGAATGAAGAATAAAAAAAAATACTGTACTGAATAAGCGTTTATGAAGCAAGAAATTTTAGTTATAAGTCAAAACAGGCATTTATTGCGTTCGATTATCTTTGCCTACTACACAAAAGAAACGGCGTTAGTGTATTTAATTTGTATAATACTTAAACACCTTAAACAATTCACATATTTTTAATCTTGAACATATTTTGTTAATCATTCTGTTCAACTGATTGGTACACAAATAATGTTAGCCTCACTGCGCATGTTCCAATCTCAATCACAGTGGCAACACGTGGGCCGAGAATTAATTGTTTTTCTTTTCTCTTTCAAGACTAAAAAAAAAACGCCGTGCAAAAACTTAAATTGTCGGCGTGGGATCCGCAAACTCTTGCGTTTAGAATACATTATCGATTCCATATATTGAATATCAAACTGAAGAGTCCCCGCGTCCGCAGCCGACGACCAAGAGCCTAGTTCAAAATAGGACAGAGAGCTTTTGAACATGTTTTTTTTACTACAAATCTCTCTGCTGAATAATCAAAGATTTGCTTTCGGAGTAGATAAAAACAAGTTGTTGCGATTATTTATTTTGTTAGTATGTTATATTGTGTTTATATACATTATATTCAAACTAAGATCGCCATTTTAGGTCATATCAATTATTATATAAATACTAACTGCGTCATTTTCTTATTTTGTTTGACTTGTCGAGAACCGAGCCATGAATCATGTTACGAACAATCATTTTATTATAGTGTGAGATGTCAAAGGTGTATCGAATAGTAAATATCGTAAACAAACCGTAAAAGCCGACGATAGTTTTCACTGGTATCGCGCGTTGAAATCATTGCTTATGAATGTTGAATTGTTACAAAAATTTCACACATAATAGGTAATATACACTACACATCATGTCATTATATTAAAATACTGAACTAAGTATATTTACATCTCAACAGAGATGGAGAGTATGGCAATAATAATGTAAACTTAACTGTCTAACAATAGAAAAATAAAAAAAAACACATTATATTACCCAAAAAACACAAAAAAGTATTAAGGTAACACAACGATACAAAATTAAGGTCAAAAACAAAAAATAATATAAAAGGAAAGAAAAATATGGAAAATAGAAAGAAGAAAACAAACATCGTTTGCTATAAATAAACTTTTTGTTTGTACCTAATTTAATCTTATTGTACAAATTTAAACCAATTTAATTCTGTACGCTTTTTTTCTGTATATACGACTGACGATTCTTATGGCATAGTTAATTCACACATTTTTTCATAAGAAAACAGTTGATAATTTTAATTTCGATATTATTAGTATACCAGTTGTATCTAATATTTCAGTTATATTATTCCATTATTGCATTATATTATATATTATTCAGGCATTATGAAACATAAACTCGATATATTATTTTTTAAAGTTGACACATTTTTTAAGAGGTTTTTTTCACGTTTTTTTTGCGTACATTAACCCGTATCACAACACAATCTACTAAATATCTCACTCACGCCACTCATGTTTATTGATTATGAACTCGATAAACTCATTCGAAAAATATGGAGAAAAAAAAAACATTTCTACCCTTACATATTGACCAAGTACCATTCAAACTGAAAACAACGTGTTTATTTATTTATAGAAAGCCAATACATATTTTAATAATATATTTAATAAATATTATATTTCTATAAAAAAACATACATTAACAAACGAAATTACAACCATATCACTGCTCAACATTCTCACGATACAAGACACATACATCAACTAATCACTCCGAAGACAAACACTACATACGGACAAAGACATTATCAATACTTGGCTCCAAAGATCCAAAATCTAGTTGCAAAAGATATAAAGAACATACATTTAATAGAAAATACAAGACTTAAACATACATACAATACAAACATGGTTATATAACAAAGGTATCATCTATTGTCAGCAAATTCTCAATTCATAACAACATATACGACAAAACTACTAACATAGGACTCAATAAGTGGACCATAGGCTACACAATTATATTATAAAACAGCATACAATGACTTAGTAATTAATATTATGTAACAAGTCTACCACCTCGGAACAGGCCTGGGCTAGTGAGGTGGTCCAAACCAAACCAATTTATTTGTCATGTTGCTTATATAAAATTATGTAAATTTTGGTATATGTAATAAAAAAAATATCAAAACCAAAAATGTATTTCATATGTGAAAAACATGAAATACGTCTAAAATACTGGATATATTGATTGATTGGAATCATCTATTGACAAATACAATTGGTCTGATTGTGTTTATTTTCATTGTCTATTTTTAATATGTTTTAAAAGAACTGTATTTTTAGTCCTTAATTAAATAAAATCAATAAATTATATTTAAAAATTCTAACAGACAAATTCAGACTTAAAGACAATAAGTGAGTTAATACGTAAATACAACTAAAAAACCGTTTGTACCTGTCATGTTTTTTTAATTTAAAACTGTTTATATTCCCAAATAAAATAAATAAATCAAGAAACGAATGAGATTTTGAAGGGATTCGAGAAGATGAAAAGTACTATAATAATTGACATTGAAAAGATTATAATGAAATAAAAACTAACGTTACCTGTGTTCTTCTACATCGCCTATTCCGTTGGTGACGTGCCCGTTGATGTAAGTCTTCCTAGAGGGTGTGCGTTGGGGCTTAGCCCCGTCGTACTTATTCTCGCGACCATAAATGCTCCCCCCGAACGGGTCCTCGCCGAGGTAATATCGTTGGAGGGGTTCGGCACGACCGCGTCTGTCCATGGCACGCGCGCTACTGGTCTGGTTGTGGTCGCGCTCCGGTCGCGGCGGGTCGCTGTCGACGCTGCCGTACTGGCGGTACGTCGAGCTGAGGTCGCGTCGCGGCGACGGCGACCGGGACGCGCGCGCCCCCTTCGACCGTCCACGACGCTCCTGGCTCGCGGACCTAATGAAAATATGATTAATTAGATTTGACATTTATAACATAAATTAGATTTACAAAATACAGACATAAAAAAAAAAATTTATATGTAAATACTTAAACTGTTGATTCTGTATTATCAATAAAGTAAAATAAATAAACTCAG
This sequence comes from Molanna angustata, assembly GCA_963576475.1. Classification (NCBI taxonomy): domain Eukaryota; kingdom Metazoa; phylum Arthropoda; class Insecta; order Trichoptera; family Molannidae; genus Molanna; species Molanna angustata. The sequence goes on from OY754975.1 coordinate 26,547,739, forward strand.
AATTAGTAAATAAAGTCTATTTGTTATTTTACTATCTAGTATATTTTTTTTGGCATATAAAATAATCAATAATTAAGAATCATTATATAGCAGTACATCGCAACCTTTATTGTTAATTTTTGATCAAATTAAATTTGATGAAATCGTTTCATAAAATTTGTATGACAAAATACAAAAAATCTACGGGGACTCTTATAGTTTGCATAAATGTATAACATCAAGGTGTTTACCTTTTCGGGATAGACAAAACAGATTGAACTCCTCACTATTCTATCCGGACATACATGTTTTGTATAGGAAAACAACTTATATATTATATGTTTTATATATATTTTTATTTATTTATTTATTTTATTTATTGTCAACAGCTTTGTACATACATATTACAATAGAGATTACAATCAAAATGAGCCAATTATATATTCAATAATTTGGATGTAAGGGTTCGTAGTTTGGTGGGTTTATTAATTTATATTTAAACATACATGGATTTTTACGTATTCTTACACTATACCATCGAGATAATATGTCGATGATATAGTGTATGGATTCATGTGTTATATGGAACTAGTATACCTACAAATTTACTAAAGCTGGTATATCTAAAAAATATTAGGAAAACTTTAGCAATACTTTTTATTTCTGAACACATATATTATGGCGTATTTTAAAAGATTTCAAGTTTTTTTTTTTTATTATTAATACCAAAAATAAAACATTACAAAATAAGTTTGCTATTGAACGCCTTAAAAAGCTAATTTTTATTTTTCTGAGACTAAGAAATATACTTCAAACAAACTTGCTTAAAACAATATATTTTTCATTATTTCAATCCATCTTACAATATGGCATTATATGTTGGGGGGGAGCTTTTAAAACCACTTTAGTGCCTTTAGAAGTTTTTCAAAGAATCATTATTAAAATTATATTAAAAAAGAGATGTTGATTATCCAACTATTAATTTATTTCAAGAATTTGAAGTTTCAACTGTTGAAAATATCTACAAAAAAATCTCATTGTTCCAAATTCATAAAGATATTCTTACAAATTCAAACCAATTGTCATTTTCTTTAAGCAGCAGAATAAATTCACAAGGATGTATTACCATTCCTCTTTTACGTACAACTGCCTCACAACATTTCTATAAGTATAAAGGTACTAAGTGGTTTAATGAACTCCCTTTGAGTCTTAGACTCGAAAAAAAGTATAATATATTTAAAAATAAAATTAAAAAATTGTACTGATTTTGTTATGTCATTCTTGTTTTGTGTAACTTCATATTTTTTAGTAGATGTACAATGTTTTGGCAAATGTAACAATATTAAATAGATACTCCCCTCTTTTAACACGAGATTTTATCTCAATTTAAGAGGGTTATTATGAATTATATGATGGAAATTGTATACCTTTTTAAATTATGATTTATATGTGAACCTTGTATTGTTTTTGTTAATAAATAAAAAAAAAGTACAAGTATAAATACATCAGTAAAATTACACTTAAAATTATTTCAAATATATGGGTTGGTTTGTACCACCTTACTAGGCCAGGCCTGTTCCGAGGGGGTATAAAACATTTATCAAACATTTCTAAATATAATAGATGCATCCCCTCCAAATGACAATTTTATAAGAAATTAAACATGACCTTAAAGTGAATTTTCCTTATAAATTGAAAAAGAAAACTTTCAATATTCTATTTACTCCTCTTAAATATTTTTTTAGTGTTGTGTGAAAATACACGCATATGTTGTGATTCATTTTTAAGTTAATGCACACTTGTCGTTGGTTTCCCCACAATATGGGATTCGCCGCCGTGATGACATACATAGGTATATGTATGTTTGTAATGTTTTTGTACTCCTCGTGTTTAGTAAAATAATCAAATATGATCTTGGGACTCGCGAATTTGTACAAGCATATAATCTATTTCATTGTTATAATTTAATCAGTTAGAAATATAAAGCTATCCGTAAGAATAAAAAAATGTATAAATTAGAAATCACACACAAATATTTAATGAGAAATGTAAACAAAACCACGGATCTTCAAATGATTTATTATTTGCACACAATATTTTTGATTTCATCATAAAAGATAACTTGAATTTTATTAAATTGGTGTTCAATGTTTCGTGATAACAATAAATATGTATATTATGTAAGTAAATATTATCAGCGGTTTGGTTTATTTGTTTTTCAAATGCAATAATAAATTATGAAGTATTATTGGATATGAATACTAGGATTTTATGTAAACATAGAAATAATATATTCATACCAAACATAGTATGAGAATCAATAAAAATAAGTAGGTAATATAACTATTTGATCAATAAAAATTATACGTCATGTTTTTATTCTCATTTCATTTAATATTTAAATAAAAACTTCTGCAGAACTACTCTTAAAGTTGAAAGATTAGTTGCAGACATTAAGAAATCTTTTAGATTAGCATTGATTAATTTATACATGTCGGCCTTCGTGGCTCAGTTGGTTGGGTATCTGACTGCTGATCCAAGGGTCCCGGGTTCGATTCCCGGTGGAGACACAGTTTTTAATTGTGTTTTCAGTCTGGATCTGTGAGACGATTAATATCGTAAGTCTCCAGAATGTGGCAACTTGTTATTGGGTACGTGTTAAATTAATATTTGACATAGAACCTGTTAGTTGCCCGAGAAGCAATATTAAACATAAATTGATGAAAATTTCATACTTAACATTGATCGTTAAGAATTGTTATGATTTATTGTAAATTAAGGTTTTTTTTTTTTTTTTTTTTTTTTTTTTTATTTGTAACATAAGAAATAATATTATACAGGTACACATCAAAGTTTAACAATACAATATTTTTACAAAAAAAAGATCCTTAAGAACTAGATGCGGAATGTAAACTGCTTCACTAGGTTAAAAACCTGTTCTGGAGCAGCTTATAATTATATAGGTATATTGTTTAGGTGTGCGTGTGTGTCATTGTATGTTAACGTAGAGTTGTTTATTTATCACTGTCTTGTCTGTTTTTTTTATCCACTTCTTTAATCCACATTTAAAGCTGTTTATATTTGTATTTTTCTTCAATTCAATTGGAAGCAAATTGAAAATTTTTACTCCAAGGAAATGAAAATTTCTTTGTCCATAAGTCGATTTGGTTCTCGGTATCTGTATATTTGCTTGTCTAGTCTGTCTAGTCTGACGTGTAGTTTGGGTCGATTGGAAGTCGTTAAGGTGTGAATAGATATAAGTGCAAATGTTTTTAGCATATAACTGTGGTATGTCTAGGATGTCAAGTTTTTTGAATAGTTCGGCTGAGGGTGTGCGAATAGGTACATTAAATATTATTTTCAAAACGGATTTTTGGGCTTTAACTATTGAATCTATATTTGTTCTGTAAGTGCCACCCCACCCTATAATACCATATTCTACTATTGATTGGTAAAGTGAATAGTACATTAATTTAATGACAGATTTCGGTAAAACATTTCTGATGGAGCGAAAAATGAAATTAATTTTTTTTAATTTCATGCTTAAAATTGAGATATGGGGTTTCCATTTTAAACATTGGTCAATTGTTATTCCCAAGTATTTCGTTTGTCTAGTTTTTTTTATTTCAGTACATATACAGTTACTTTGTTGGTCTTTGCAGTCATGAATTTTCAGTGGTCTATTTTCATTTGGTTGTCCCTGGTCCGTTTTGGTAAAAGTTATGTATACTGTTTTGTCATTGTTTAATGTAAGTGTGTTACAGTTTAGCCAGTTTTTAATAAGATGCATGGTTAGATTATGATCTAGTATAACTGATTTATACATTTTTAAGATCAAGACAAGATAATAATGTATTAAGAGGGTGTCATGAGTGTCACTGTTCCTACCATGTATAAAAAACAAAATCCTACAATCTCACCTAGTCTTGCAAATTTACGGAGAAATTTTCCATTTTCACGAGAAAATGGAAAAATATATTACGCAAGTGTCAAGAATTAAAAAAAAAACTTTTTATTTATATGTATTATTGTAATTTAATTAAACGTCTCTTTGCAAGGTTTATGTTAGATTTTACAGTTTTGCATTTAATTTTTAGAATGTAATTTATAGATTTATTTATTTTATGCATGTTTTTAGTTATTTTCTTGGAATTCTTTTTTTTTATGAAACAGGTACATCTTTAATATTAAAGAAACAAAAAGAAGTAGGTACGTAGGCAATCAAGAATATTTTTTTTCCTACCTGATCTTTCCAACCAATTTTCTTATTGACTGTCCTATAGCTGCACCAACCGACTTCCTTTCGGTCGTCTTAGGCTCTTCGAACCTGGTCCTCTGAGTGACCTTCCTGCTGGAGCGAGGGGGCTGAGCGGTTGCTGGAGATGGCGACCTCGACGGACTGAGAGGACGACCACCCCGAGGAGGAGAATAGTCAGGAGGTGGTTCCTCCACAGCCTCTTCTCTGTAAGACGTTTCGTTTCTGGAATGGCTTCTGTAACCGCTATCATACCTTCAAAAATTAATCATTTAAGTAGCGATTGCATCAAATTATCAGGCTGGAACTGCTTTCATACATACATACATAGAGCTTTGCCCAAAAAATAAGCATTAATGCAAGACACATAACCATACATGCAAGACACATAATCATTCATGCAAGACACATAAACATCCATGCAAGACACATAATCATTCATGCAAGACACATAAACATCCATGCAAGACACATAATCATTCATGCAAGACACATAAACATCCATGCAAGACACATAAACATCCATGCAAGACACATAATCATTCATGCAAGACACATGCATAATCATTCATGCAAGACACATGCATAATCATTCATGCAAGACATTATGATAATAAACACTTCCTTACACCCTGTGCAAGTGACGAGTATATTGCCGTATGACAATTTTTTACAACTAGCCAGTGTTTCCAGCCCAGAGAAGCAATATTTGCATGAGAAATAATCTTGCGAAAATTATCTTCAACATACCAACGAGACAAACTAGAAAAAAAATACATTCAGACTTCCTATCTGTGGCACAAATTATGCACAGCACTCTTTCATATACAGAACATGCAGAAATTATGATTCTTTCTTCCATGACATTGATCTCTACAACTCATCGCATAGAAGATTTAAACTATCCATTTCGGCCATGTTACCTCATCACTCTTCTGACGCACGCTTCCCATAACTCCCATTTCCATCCGAATCCCTTCTCCTGCAGCAAAAATATTATGTTATTAAGGATGTTTCTTTTTCAAATCATGTTTTATTCAGTAATATTCATCAAACATTTTTGGCTCATTTGTTGTATAACTGCCTGATTATCCTATGTACTGAATTGGCTTTCTGTTTGTTTTCAAAAAATAAAATAAAAACAATCTACCTGTTGCTGTCATCGGAAATCCTCTGTTTCCTCTCAGCCGCTCTTTTCCTCTCCGGTGGTGCTGGTTCGTATCGGATCTCCTCGTCTTGGGGTTTGTATCTTTGCTGGACGGGCTGTCTGTATCGAGGTCCGTACGGGGAGTACGGTCTCTCTGGACTATCCCTTCGCTCCAGGCTCTGGAAGGGCGATGCCCTCTCGGGACTGGTCCTCCTGTACGGAGTGTTGACTGTCGAAGACGACACGTAGGCGGAGTCGTCTCTCTGGATGGCCGCCGATCTGACTGGACGTGTCCTGTCTGGTGATGGTGACTGATTGACTGGATTTGGTGACATCTCTTCGCGTACTCGGGCTTCTTCGGCTCTCCTTTGACTCCACTCGCTCACACCCTACGAACAAAAGTTAAGATGAATGCTTTATTATTTTTTTTACAACAATAATGATTCATTTAATTCCTCTAACTTACTATCGTAAAAAATAATAACTATGATTAATTTCGTAATTAATAAAGTTTCTCGAACAAAGATTAAAGGAAAATAATAATTAAAATACTTTGATTACATAAAATTGTTCAATACTTTTGGTTGTTTCATTGAAATTAAATGCCGTCAAACGACTCAATTTTGAACAATTTTATGAAGTGAAAGTATTTTAACTATACTATTTCCGATACTTTCGTTGAAACAAGCCTAAGCAAGAATGGATCAGAGGCTAAAAATATATTACGCTAGATTTTTATTCCAATAGACCATGGTTGAAATTCTACCATAGGTCTATCCAACAATAAAGTTGAGAGGCAACGTTGCCTAGTTGAAATGGAAATTCGAAAAAAAGCCCGTTCTAAAAAGTATTGTTGAATTCCTTGTGAAATCAATGTGATCAGTTTATTTAACCTTGTTTGAAAATGACAAAAGAGTCTCATACTTTCCATAAACTAAATAAAAAAGTTACGAAATATGCACCATAGTGGAACTGTCCGAGACATAAACTGAGTTTATTGATTTATGTATCATTATATTATTTTATTCAAACCTAACAAACATACAGTCATACAAACACATTTTACAACAAATTCAATTTTAACAATATATCATAGACCAATTTTGCTGGCGGATATTACATTATATTTTTAAGCTGCACAGTTTAAAACAAATTTGCTATTTAAAATTTAGTAGGTACCTACTCAAAATTCAGAAGAAAAAGGACAAAAAGCTCTAACCAATACAACATCGATATGTATATTTAATTATTGGTGTTGTAAAAAATATGTGTTTTCTTGCAAAGTTTTTTTTGTGTTATTATTTCAGTTAATTATATATTTCAATTTATTTGTTCTACGTCCCTTTTAGATAAAAAATCTAAAAAAACATTCCTAATGACGAAAACTTCACTTTTTGGGGAACAAATATTCTTTGTACTTTTTGTCATTATATGGACTTTGTCGAATCCATTTACAAAGTACATGTAATCTAATGGCAACATTTTTATGAATCATAACGTCTTTAGGGTATGGTTATTTCTTACCTGAAAGTATCCTTTAGCTGGTGGTTGAGCCGGTGCCTGCTGTCGCTGCTGTGTCACCACCCTCGGAGGATCCCTGGTTCTTGGACCTGGTGCTTCAGTCTGGGACTTGATGGTCACGTTGAAGTAACTCGTGCTCGGTCCTTCCTCGATCTCGTCTCCGATAGAGTCCCTCGAGGACCGGGAGTCACTGCCGAAGTGATGCTCCAACCACTTTGTAGTTTCCTTCTTTCTTGTCTCCTCCTCGAGGTCAAAGTCAAGTGGCTTCTTTGTCAGGGCGTCTTTCCTCTCTTGTAACGCCTCGGCATCTACAAAATTACAAATAAATGTATAAGAATGACTGACTGAAAAGTAATCATTACTATGTATGTATTATATCGATCATATTATCGTATCCTTGGTAATACCCCAACTCACTGTCTGATTCAAGTATTTTCAACATTTCTCTACTGAATGTTCGTCACACAATTTTAAAATTCAGCATAAATTCTTCTAAAAGAGTAATTAAAAATATCCATTTTTACATCATTTTTTAAATTACTCCATGAGTATGTGTCGTAGAGAAATAAATATTTTATATTATGCTTAAAGAGTGCATAAAATCAAAACGAATGACCGATAAAGTTTTTTCATTTCAAGTAAGTTTTGTTAATGAAATGCAAAAAATCAACAAATTTTGGGTTTCCGATAGTTTGAATCACGTATAAACCATTTTTAACGCACGCGATAGTAGTACATTAGGGGGTTTTAATATAATATCATGTTTTCAGTCACTAGGTTTAGCGATATATTATGCCCTTTAAAGTTATGTTTTCCTGTTCTACACAATGTCTCCTATGACATGTCTCTGAATTTGGTTGCGTCTTTGCACTATTCAAGAATTCTTTGGTATCGATAAAAGATATCGATTGTTATATGACCATTTAATATTTTGCATACTAGTTTGTTACCATCGGTTTAACTACAATTTAAAATGACTAAAAAAACTAACTATAATAGTTCAAAAATATAATTTAATTCTGAACTAATTTAAATAAAAAAAATCTGAAAACCACTGATATTTTTTTTATTTTTCTTTCTATTCTTTTTATCACTGTGACTAAATCAAAACTCAATTATAGATCGAATATTTTTATTATTGCATATGCGCAAACATTGGATTTTTTTCCCTGTCGGGAGTCAAAGATATTTTTTAACAGATTTTTTAATTATCTCAATAGAGACGAAGTTGGAATATTTATTGTAGGAAACCGGGAAATCAAGGCACCTACAGGGCTTACGACCTGTCATCGGCTGGTTTACGTGATCACTTTATGCGCTTGCGCAACGTTCACCAATTATGCCTTTTTAACCAACTTCGTCTCTATTGAGATAATTAAAAAATCTGTTAAAAAATATCAATTATAGATATTATTCTTGATATAATATTAAGAGTAGTATTACTAACTGAAAATGTCCTCGAGGATTTAGGCATCATTCATTTATTCATACCATCACGGAAAAGCACATAGTTTGAGGTAAACAGCGACAGGTGTGCGGGTGTGCATTACCTTTTGTAAGGAAGCACAACATATCCATGTATCCCTTAAGATTTAAATATAAATACAATAAAGCGATGTAATTTAATTATCAGATCTCCCGTTAACCTTATAAACATGACATTCATTTGGTTATACGTATTTATATTTTATTTAGACGTAAAAAATAAATGCATTTTCTAATATCTATTATAAACAAAAAGAAAAACAAATATACATAGTATGGATTATATAAAAACAACAAAAAACAAGAAACTATTCCAATTTACACAAAAATACAAAGAAAGCACACAAAATCTTAAAGGATTTTTTCATACAACACCTAGGCAACGAAAAGTGGCAAGACCAGATGCTTCCATCACACATTCTTACAAATCATTAAACAGTTGAAAACCTTTGTACACGTTATTTTGTGTACCTGCCAGGTTAGTCTGAGGCAGTCTAAAGTCCCGCGCGCCGACTTCTCGTCGGGTAGGTGTGAACTTCGAAATTTTAATTTTTTTTTTGCAAATATCGCGGTAATTATCCATTTTTTAATTTATATTTGAAAATTAGCACAGTTAAAATAATTTGCTGTTTTATTGACAATTACTTAAATATGTGAAAATGTACAGATCGCAATAAATTTCGATAGGACGACCATTTAGAAAAAAAATAAAAATTATCATTCACAATATACATAGATATAAAGTAAATGGATTATCATTTTTTGCGTGGTTGTATGAATAACATCAAGGGCACCTTCCCAATTGGGAATTGCGTTTTTTTATGTGATGTGTATACATATCTTTACATAGGTGTATATACTTTAATTGATGTCTTGTCTGGAATCGAAGACGAAGTTTCTCAAATAATGATATGGTGGCTATATGCATTGGACTGCAATTACGTGGATGATCCATATCTATTCATTCAAATCCATATTGGTGTATTACTTTTCCATATAAACGATAAAACTAAAACTATTGAATGTCACTTCGTTTTGATCGGTATAAATGAATATTTTATATAAAACTTGAAATCTTGTATTTGTCAAAATATTATCGGATGACATTGCTCCTAAGTCCTGCAATATTTAACCCTTTTTAATTATTTTCAAAAAGGCGAGTATCTATATCTACTACAAAATTATAAAACAATAATATATTCAATTTTACATTTGACATAAACGAGTATCTATCTCGAGTCACCTACCATTATGTAAATTTTAACCTTATTCCATTGCAACGAAAATAGAGAGGAGAAAAAAACAGAATAAAGAGCAAGAAATGAGGGAAAAAATGAAGGGAAAAATTTCGTTCTTTATTTTTCATTTCTCTTGTTGCTATCAATTTGTTAAGTTGGTTCGAATATATTGCTATATGGCAATCAACTAAATTTCAGACAATATGCACAAAACTATTTAAGACACTGGATAAAATGATCGTTTTAATTATACTCACATATTAGTAATGCTGACAAAGTTGTGAATCACTTTAAATAAACATATTATTAATTTATAATTCAACGCACTGAAAAACAACACTTTAAAACTAAGTAAATATTTTTTGATACTACGTCACTGAATAAACATTTTTCGTCATCAAATGTGTATCAAACTCACGATTCCCGTCGTCAAATATACAAGTCCCTTCGCCTTGTACACGAATCCCGTCATCAAATATACAAGTCCCGTCGCCTTGTACACGATTCCCGTCATCGAATGTACGCCTCGAAAAACATTGACACCCGATGAGGCGACCTACTGCCAACACGAACCATTATGACTGATGTTCCTTCCCACGAGGAACGATACCTATACTCAATAGTAATAATCGGTCATACATAATACTAACGTAGGTTAAGCTGAACAACAAACACCTTGAGCTCAGATCTAAACGCAAATAACATAATATTAAATAATGAGATGTCCAGGTAAGCTTACATAACAATCTGCTATACAAATAGACCTTTAAGTCACATACGGACATCCGTTATTTCATATAAATATTACGTAACCTGTTTAGTAATAATAATAATAATAATAATAATCAATAATGATTATCAATTAAAAACAGTGAATTTCTTAAATGTTGAAATAGCAAAAATAATAACTAAGATTTATGTAGTTCCGTTTAATGATACAGAATAATTTCAAAATGATTAGATTTTATTCGATGACAAAAAATTTTGACTTTGATTTTTTTTCAATTAGTTTGCAAATAAACTAATTTCTCAATATATGACGTTACAAAGAAAAGGGTTTCTTCATTACTTCATAGATGGCAATAGTATAGTTTCGTATTATTCAGGTGAATTGTTTACACATTATTCAAAAAATTACAATTACATACATTGATAAGGGAACTAAATAAAGGCATAATTGGTGAACGTTGCGTAATAGCATTAAATGATCACGTAAACCAGCCGATGACAGGTCGTAAGCCCTGTAGGTGCCTGAGTTCCTGGTTCTTCTATAATATCACAACTTCGTCTCTATTGAGATGTTATTGTCAATAAAAATATTTAATCCTATATTATATCAATCCTAAATATAACCACTATAAAGTGATTTTTTTTAGTTATTTTAAAAAAACTTGATTTAAGCAAAAAAATGAAGAGGTGCGAATCTTTGCTTTTTTGAAATACACAGTTTAAAAGTCACAGGTAATCACAGGAAATTATAATTAATGTAAAGTTTTGTGATATTTAAAAATTATAACACTGATAAATATTAATATTTCCTGTTTATGACACAAGTGACTAGTTGACATTAAACAAATTAATTCTTTACTTAATTTTACGAATTGTCTACTATTGAATAACTTAAAATAAATTATTCTTAAAATATTACTGAACAGTTACATGTAACAAATAGGTACATACTTAGTATTAAAAATGGATCATCTTTAAATGTAATAAAATCTATGACATTGAATATCGCAAAATAAAGAGAGGCGCATAAGTTAATTTTTAATTATTTTAATCAATAACACTTGTTCAAACCAGCAAATGTTATGTAAATAAGTATAAGTTTCAAACGGCGCGTGTTAGTATGAAACGTACTAAAACATATGTTTGTTTTATATCATAGATTAAATCTCGTTTAGACTTTGAAAAAATTGGACGCCATTTTTAGGCAAAGTGACAGTCAGTTGTGGCTATTCTAATCTCCACTGTGTAAGTTTGTGCATAAATTATAAGATGTATCAATAATAATTAGATAGAACTTATAGTTTTTGTACAGATGACATACATTTTCATATAAATAGTTGACAATCTATAAGTTTATATCTCAGAATAGAACAACATGGAGGCAGGCCATACAAAGAGTGTTTGAACGCAGCCGACATCCACAGACATTAGAAAAAGGACGAGAGACAGAGAGATTTCTACTGTAAAGCCCTTAATAGAAAATTTATTTATTTTATTTTCTTTGAAAACAAAACAGCTGCTTTACATAATACATAATAAAGTTTCACGGTTGAAAAGAAATAACCCAATGTATCATATAGTTATATACAGATTTTTACATTTCATTCCAAAAGCACAACATTAATCATGGTTTAAAGATTGAGATTTTGGATACGGTGAGGAAACTGGGAATTGGTTAACGAACTGGAATGATGAAATAAGATAGTTTCCCTAACCGATGCTTGTAGTCACATTAAGAATATGCTTTGGAAGGATGAAATAAGATATTTTCCCTAACCGATGCTTGTAGTCACATTAAGAATATGCTTTGGAAGGATGAAATAAGATAGTTTCCCTAACCGATGCTTGTAGTTACATTAAGAATATGCTTTGGAAGGATGAAATAAGATAGTTTCCCTAACCGATGCTTGTAGTCACATTAATAATATGCTTTGGAAGGATGAAATAAGATAGTTTCCCTAACCGATGCTTGTAGTCACATTAATAATATGCTTTGGAAGGATGAAATAAGATAGTTTCCCTAACCGAAGCTGTTCTGATCATAATTTGTTCTTGACAAAGGTGTGTAAAATAGGTTGTTGCGACGTGATGTTCTGGATGGGACTATCGACCATATTATTCAATATTTTATGGAGAAAAAGTAGACTGATTACTGTCAAAGATAACACCCAGGTATCGCTTGGAGACACAACTGAAATAACTCAATTATCCAGATTAATATATAAAAAATATCCAGATAAGATTCATAGGATGTCATGTCATCCCTTTTAAGAGATACCCCTGATTTTCACTCCATCCATTTCACCATAGCACACTTGGTGAAATTTCAGCCTTCCAAATTCATTATTTCAAAATGCTCATACCACACAAAATTTCTATTAATAAGTATTAATGAATCTGAATAATATCAAAAGTCTTTTATGATAATAGAATATGGTTTATATACATTTTCACAATACTAACTTATCCACAAACAATAGCATAGTCATAAAATGACGATTATCTGAAATGAGATAAAGCCGAGAATGGAAACTTTAGTGCAGAAGCAATCAAACTCCTTAAAGAGCGGAATTATGAATATATTATATATAATATCTTCAGTTTTAACGAGGAGACTCGTAAATTGTCTATAATAACTACGAGTCAATACAAGACACAACAGTCTCCGACGAAATAAGTGTGCAAATAAATAACACACACACATCACATTGTATGTAGAAGGTGTATCACATTGTCTGGAGATCATAAAAATAGACGTGGGATGAAACAATGTAGGTACAACGATTAAATATTGTTCATTATAATTTAAACAAACTGCCTCCCAAAAGGCGGAAGAATCTAATTCGATAGGTTCGTGCGAAAATATACAAAGAAAATTTAGGTACACGTGAATATGAAATCATTTTTGACCTATAATAAAACTTGTCTTTTACTTTTGGATGTAATCTACAGTATAATACAATCACCTGTTTCATAGGAAAGAACCCTTGGAAAGCATTCAAGTCGTCGGAAATTGATGATTACTTCAGGGAAGATAATATAATCAACATAACTATTTTAAATAATTAATGCATTAATGGTCATACAAGGTGAAAAATAATAGAATCAACGTCTTAATTTCCACAAGGAAAGTAAATTACTAAAACAAGATCCGTAGATCAACACAAATATTTATTTTTTATTTAAAAAGATCGATATATTACAATATCTGCTTAATCTATAGTAACATATAAACAATTATTTCAATTTTTCATGATATAGTTAACACATTTTTTCTTAAAAAGACCAAATTTTTTTTCTTCTTTTATGTCCCTAGGTATTTATTCTTTCATATAATTAAAGCCCATTATACATTAGGGAATTCTGCGTTGAGATTTTATTTCGTTTGTCTAATCTAATATCTTCTCTGCTTACTGTGTCATATTCGTGATATTCTTTATTAAATTATAATTTTGGTTTTGAGATTTTTTAGTATCATGTCATGAAGCATTATATGTATAAAAATTAAAACATGAACGTGTATTTTTTGTTTGATAGAAAATAGGTTTAGATCATTTAATATTTTATGTATATTTGTTATTCTATTACAATTTAACATAATTCTCAAAGCTTGGTTTTGAATTCATTGTTTTTTTTTATTTCGGTTTCATTATTTAAAAATAATATCGTAAGACAGTAGGAAATGTGTGATTCTATTATCGTTTTATAAATGAGAAGACATGTTTCTTTTTTTATGTATTTTCATATTCTGCCAAGCAATGATACACGCTTTTTTGGATATTTTTTTATTACTAGTTCCGTGTTATTTCCGAATTTTATTTTTGAATCAATATTAATTCTATATAAGCTATCAGCGCCCTTAGGATGTATCATTAAATAGAGTCTAATAATCTCATCGAACAGAAGAACGCGGAAACGTTAAAACACTTATAAACAATAGAAACTATACGTATGTGTTTATACCATGTATTTTACTAGGAAGAAATAATGACGTTTTCTGTTTACAATAATAAGACCAAGTATTTGATACGAGGCGGAATAGATGACACGATCGCCCCCTCGTTTCATACCAATAACTAATATCTGCATAATTTTGATATTAAAAACTAATAAAATTCACAATGTCCATTTATCACACTGTATATTTACAATCTGCTAAGAGTCTTGTCCAGTTCCGTTTCTTGGGGGTGTTCGGACCATAGAAGGTCGGCGATGTCTGTGATAGATGATCAAGATATTTGGCTAAAGAACAAATCATATTTATAATTCTCTATAGTTGCTGATTTTCAAAGTTATATTCAAATTCTTATAACCGCCGCAAAAATAACTTTATCGCACCAGAAAAAACTGTGCTTACTCAATGATATAATAAATTAATTAATAGATTAGATTTAATTAAAAGGTATAACATGATTAGTCTTGCCAACAGAAGAAAATTATTTGATGCATTAACACTATATAAAATATCCCATAGTAAATTTGATTGCATTCAATTAAATAGTATGCTTCAAATACTAATTCCATCTAGAATAACGAGACAGCGCCAACTTTTTTTCACAAATACTCCGAGGGATGCAGGATTCAGGATACCGCTTTATAGAATATGTAAAAACTTTAATGACCAATTAAATGACCATATTGACATTTTTATTGCATCTGATACTATATTCAAAAGGGAAATTTTAAAAAAGATCACTGATACAATCTCTTAGGACCTGGGTGTGGCTGGAATGCACTGTTGAGGATGTAGTGTTATAATATGTGTATTCCAAACTATAATTCATAATAATGTTTTTTCAATAAGTATTGATTTTTTACATTTTATTACTTTTATCTCTTTCTCAATCTCTAAGCACGTCTATGTAACTTCTCTATGGGAAATATTGTGATTGAACATATAAATCAAATTCATTATCTATAAAACAAAAATATGTATGTGTGATGTGTAATTGTTTTTTCTCTTATAAATAAATA
The DNA here is from genome assembly GCA_963576475.1 of Molanna angustata. Taxonomy (NCBI): domain Eukaryota; kingdom Metazoa; phylum Arthropoda; class Insecta; order Trichoptera; family Molannidae; genus Molanna; species Molanna angustata. The sequence continues at coordinate 26,563,067 of OY754975.1, forward strand.
AATAAATATTCGCTTGTATCTATGTAGAGAGATTCTGTTGTTGTATTAGCTTTTTCATACAGCTATAACTTAATATAAGTTTGTCTCTTTCACAGTCATTATTTGGTGTGAGAGATAACAATAATATTCTGCAATGTGTACCTATTATTGTATCATCTATTTTCCACTATAGAGGCTATAGTAGGTATATTTTGAAAATAATTTCCCCAGTACCCTCAAAAGATACGTCTTTAAAATAAGGAACAGTTAGTATGTATGTACATCTTTGTTCTATTGCATGAGTTTTGTTATATTTGAATTTGTTTAATACTTTTTTTGTAAAATTAGCTTTAGTAAAACCCTTTTTATTTTTTTATTGTAAGTAACTAAAAAAACTATAAGGATTATGAAGTAGATATTTACTTCAATCGAAAGGGATTATGAAAATCTACCGGCTGAGTTTTTATTATCATAATATTTTAATTAATATTCTTGCTATTTAAAGAAAACCTCTAAATTTTGCCTTTTCTTCGCGACAAAATGTTGTATCTTACATATTAGGTGATATGTATTCTTTTCTCGTGTTCATATATTAGAAGGTATTTTAGTGTGCGTTTTGTATACATCCGTATACCTAGGGTATATAAAGGCCTTAATGTATTCTTTTGTATCTGCTCTTTCTTAATAGTGATATTGTAAAAATGAACCATTTTTGTAGAGTATTTTGTTCGCATTAAACGTTTCTATATATAAAATGTCATTGGCTTTAGTAAAGTAATAATTAGATATAGATACACATTCTGGAGAAATTGCAAACATACGAAAACATTTATATTAAAGTTGATAGTCAAAATTGAAGTAGATTTCAAATCTGATTAATTTATATTCAGTACCTATACAGTTAAGGCCTTCATAATAACTTATGATAGATTTGTAACCGTTCATTACAGCGTCACAAAAAATCACAATTCATAATAACAATTAAGGCAAAAATGCTTCGCAATGATTTCATTACGTCTTCATTAGATAATCACAGTTACAAGCAGTTTTAACGGCAACATAACAAAATTGTAGGAACCGAACGTTTTAGATTAATTCCGAATATATTATATCCGATGGTTTCATTATATGTCAATAGTTTTTGACGTTTGTGAAGCGGCGCAAGTTTTCTGGGGGAGGGGGCAAGTCTGGTTAACCGGCGAAATCAAAACTCTCGTGATAACCCATATCATGAATATAATTATCATATTGAGTTCTATAACATCTTAAGATATTATAGAACTCCATATAATAATTATATCCATGATTTGGGTAATCGTGAGAGTTTTGATTTCGCTGGTCGACCAGACTTGCCCCCTGATTTGTCAACAATAATAATAATGCACAATATTTTGAATATAAACATAGTGTTATTAATATAATCAAACTATCCTATTCTTTCATGTCGTGAATAACCAATAATTTTTGACATAACCACTGACAGATCATTTAAATGAAAATGGCTACATGAATTCTATTTTACTCAATTTTTCATCATCCCTTGAGTTTTCCATACAGTTTTTCAAATATATCTAAATAATAATATTCATTTAATAAAAAAATAGAAAATAAATCACGCACACTGTGAGAAATTATAGTATTTTTTTGCTTCAAAACATCGTCGAAATAATGTCAAATCAACGAAAAAACATGAATGAATCATGACGCTGACAGATCAAAAAAATCATAGCTACATCGTTGTTATGGTGTTTTTAGTATTTTATAATAGTCAAGATAATAAAAGCTTACGATGTGTTTTAGTTATATCATTCTATAAGAACAACGTGAGAAAATATTATGAATAAGACCGTTACAGCAATGATAACTTTTTAATAATATTCAAATTCGTTATGCTTATTATATCTTTACATATATAATTCTTCTGTACGTGTGTATGTCACTGAACTCCTCCTAAACGGCTAAACCGATTTTGATGAAACTTTTTATGTGTGTTTATGTGATTACCCGAATGGTTTAGATTCACAAAAATGAATTTTATACATTAATATAATAAAAGAAAAATAAAAATATCAATCGTTATAAATATTTACGGAATATGCATTTTGAATACTGGCAACATTGCTTTCGATATGTCATAATATTATGCAATGTTGGTTATGCCAATAAAATTTGATGTTTTTCTTAACGCTCGCGCTGTCTGAATGTTGCCTTTTTTAGATGAGATAAGACTGATATGTGGGTATACACGCATGTGTCATGCTTCATTTTATAAGGTAATCCACACCCGCACATCTGTCGCTGTGGGATATGTCGTGATAGCGTGTGGTATTTTAATGTTTGTTAAACCAGCTTATAACAAGCATGTCAACGTTCGTGCAGGACAACGTCTGTCGGGTCCGCTAGTTACCTTTAAATATGTACATGCTGAGAATATAACTATGGCCACATTCCTACGTATTATTTGAAATTATTCTCTATAAAGACGTTCATAATAACATTGTTTGAATTTTAGATAATAAGATTACTTTTTGAACCCTGTTGTTTTATTCTACATTTTACTCCCTTCAAAGTCGAATTCATCGGCGGAGCCTGTAACCGCTATAAGATGCCCCGTGTGGCGGGCAGGGGGATACTCACCAGATATGGAGAGTAGAAGGGAAATAAAATACCTCCCGCAGCCCAACAGGCAGCAGAGTTTGACCCATTGTGGACGGCTACAAACAGCGTCTGTTCCCTATGTAAAGGGCGGCTGAAGACAATAATCACCAACCCGGGTCTGGCAAACGTGGTGTTTTAATGCCATATTTCTTCCAAAACCAAATCCGAAAATGACAAAAGTGGAAGGAAACGAAGATGTCTATATAAAGCAGTAGATGAGAGAAGGCTGATAAAGAAGAAGAAGGTTGAATTATGAAATCTTGTAAATAAATATAAAAAATAAAACAGTATTTGTCCTATACATTTTTATGTTTGGTTCTCTTTTTTATAGCCGAAATCTTTATTTTATTTCAAATTTTTTGACTGGTAATTATTGATGCACTTCGGTGGTCAATACTTTTAAATTAGTGGAAAAAAGATAAAAATTTGTGTTTTATCTTTTTTTAAAGTGATTTTATATAATCTTCATTTTAGTATTTATTTAGGTTAAATTCAATCGGTATTAATATTAACTCTAATTAAATATTATTTAGGGATCTTTTATTATAGATGAAATAAAAGTAGATTTTTAGTAATTAATTAATAATTGTCCTCTAACACTGTAATATAATATTGTATCATTAAACTGTAAATAAGCTATGGCTTCGCAAAGAAAATAAATAAAAAAATAATTAAAAAATAATAAATATAAAATAATTAAAAAATAATAAATATAAAATAAATAAATAAATAAACCAATAAATAAATACATAAATAAATCAACAAATAAATAAAAAAATAAAAAAAATAAAAAATAAATCAATAAATAAATAAATAAATAAATAAATTAATAAATAAATAAATTAATAAATAAATAAATAAATAAATAAATAAATAAATAAATAAATAAATAAATGAATAAATAAATAAATAAATAAATAAATAAAAATGTTTATTTTTTAATGTATCCTTGTGAAGATGACCTAACATCCTAAAAGATTAAATGCTGACACAATAGGACGCTTTTTGCATACAACAATATAAAGTCGTACAGTTAAGATTCTAATTATATTCAAAACTCCTACAAATTGATATAATCTCAGATTCCAATTAAGTATTATCAATTGTTGAATCAGCCGCGTCCTAATTGTCTGACGTGTCAATCATAGACATGAACAAACTGGTTACTAAGACCATGAATGTTAGTCTTTTGGCCAATAAAAGCTTCCTATCGCGATATCTTCCTAGCTTATATCAAGATATTTTACCAGTTGACATAAATGTTAATGTTTTACTTACCATGAAAGAACTTTACAGGGATGAATTTAAATTAAAGATAACTCACTAATATACAACTCGACAAATAACGAACGATTTATCGACAAAACCAAAAACATATAACTTTTACGACGACAGAACTAATGCAAAAATAATACCGAAACTATTAAATAAACTACGAATTTAAGGGAACCTAAATTATGGTCTGAACTTTGGTATATGACCTACCAAAGAGGAGCTTCCTTATTCAGAGAAGCGGGTTTCCGGCACCTGAAATGATTCCTAATAAATCAAGTATAATGGGCTTCCTTATGGTAGCCTTATTGAAGAAGCCGATTCTCACCATCTAACCAGCTTCCTTAAGAAATAAACTTTCATTCCAATACCTTGGAGTTAGTTACAAATATTCTATCAACATTCTCTTTGGTATTTCTGCATTTGGGGTAGTTTATTGAAATATTCATAATATTATATTTACATTGAAACGAAATATTTCTGAATCATACTTAAATAAAATAAAATTAAAACAAATAAGGTGTTGAATTATATTAATTAAATAATTGATTTTTAACACAGGAATATAATTTGAAGTAAACAGAATGTAGTATTTCTAATTTCTAACATGATTGACAAAATGTAACTGTAAATGAAACTGTATCTTTTTACTATTAAAAAAAACATTACAATTAAATAATATATAGGTATTTTTTGAATCCACATTATTTTCATATCCCCTTGTTTTTTACAAAACAACCAAATACCTATATTTCAAAATTATCCACTCATAATAGGAACACAAAATATACTTTTGTAGGCACCACTATAAAAATTATTCTACCAACGTTTCAAGTATCTACCCCTTAAATTCATATATTACAGTGACAATCATAGATGAAACATGTTTTCATTTCCTAGCCACGATTCAGATTAAATGGACTAGTGAAAATTAAAGATACGATAGTAACAACCTACAATAGCTTTAGTAAATCCTGTATAGTTGAGATTTTAGACAATCAACAACTACATATGTATGTATTTCCGCATATAGATAAACCGCATTTTTCATTAACAACAATGTTTAAAAAATATCACTGTGTTTAAATCGGTCATTCCTATTAGTTATCCCCAAAAGAATGTACAAATAAAACTGACAAACAAAACAGTAGATAGTGTCCATAACAAGAAAAGAACAATTCAGACCAATAACTTTCAGTTTCATTGAAGTGATTAATGATTACTTCAAAGTGTTTAAGTCTGTGTGAGCCAAGTCTGGATGTTAAATATCTCTCTTCACTACCAGTAAGTTCAATTGCTTGCCAATTTATTGTTCTGTATGATTGGACATCGCAATTTGCAAATACAATGTAATCTTATTCAAATACATTCAATAATGTGCACTTGACAATGGGTGATCACTTATACGGACAGCTTAATACAACATCTCAATAATAATTATAGCGGAAATAATTTTGATGCAACTTTTAGGCACAAACAATTGATTATAATATAGGTATTGTGTTTTAACTCCAAACTATTACATAGGATACATTTATTTTGTTTATTTGTATTACTATAGTCCGAGACTTATCAACGTTTTCATACATACATACATACATACCATCAAGCCATGTCCCTCACGGGGTAGGCAGAGAGAACCGAACGCCACATTTTTCTATCTTGACACACATTCATCGCCTCATCAACATTCATACATCGTCTTATACATGTTCGTCTGTTGTTCATGCTTCTTACATTTCCATCTTTCAAAATATCGTTTACATGGTCGTGCCATCCTTTTCTTGGGCGCCCGCGACCTCTTATTTCGTTTCGATTAATCAACGTTTTCGATTAATCATTTTTAATTGCTCTTTTTTGATATTTTTTTCTTATTGAATATAGGTATGAAAAGGGTAAGTCTGGCACTTGGGAGTGGTTGCGCTTACCAGTACGCATCCTCGTCATAGGTGAAAATAGATTTTTAAGAAAATAATCATAATCAGCATCAGCGTCAGCCGATGTCAATCGTAAAATATCAGCATCAGCTGATGTAAAAAAAAAGCTAATGTGTGTGCATCAGCATCAACTTAGGATTGCAATCCAGCACCACTTTCAATCCGATTGGATTCAGCCGGATTCCAATCGATCCTATTTTCATTTTCATTCATAAATCAACAATGTATATATGAGAGTGCAAATTATATTAAAAAAGGTTTATTTTTTATGAAACCAACTTAATTTATACTGTTATATCATCAATATTTTTAGTGGCTACTTTAACATTATAGATTGTACTTAATCAAATCTACATAATTCAAGATTATCAAGTGAGTTAACAATAAATAGACAATTTGGGAAAGCCAAATTCATGAGCGGTGATAGCCCAGCGGTAAGGTCGTCGTCTCCCATGCGTGAGTTCGACGGTTCGAATCCAGGCGGGACACGCACCTCTGAATTTTCAAAAAATATATGCACTGATTTATATTACTAGCAATGGGTAGCCATGATCCAATTTGTCTGGTTCCCCTTTCTAAGGGTTAGAAAGGTCAGATGGCAATTGCTTCAATGTCGGGACGCCTCTGTCCTGGCCCCCTCACCTATTAATCTAAGGCTTAAGAATAAGACAGTAGTTTTAAGACAATTAGCTTGTAAGATGTATAGTTATAGTATGATGCTAGTTATAAGTAGTTATAAGTACCTAGAAATTAAGATTAGTTTTAATTAGTAAGGTGCATTAGGTAGGCTTCATCCTTGAATGAGGGCACTGAGAGTCTATAATTTAGCAGGCGGGGTTTGTTGGGGGGAGCCCATCCGGCAAACTCCGAGCCCGCCTGCGTAAAAAGATTTGCAAGTAAGTGCGGGTAAAGAGGTGCTAACGCGCCTGAGATACCCGGGTAAGCGGTGGGTGACTTTCAGTGCTTCAATGTAATAACCAGACTCGCCAATTCTAGGTTCATGGTCAAAGCGTACCCCGATAGAAACGGGACAAAAGCGCTAAGGGGAAAGAAGAAGAAGGGAAAGCCAAATTCATATAAATATAATACTCACTATGAATCTGTTTCAATGGAACAATTTCACAATAATGAGTTAAAAACATATTTATATTATTTTTTCAAGTAAAAAATAATATAAAATTATCATTGGTTTTAAAAAAGGATCCTAGGAAACAAATAGTATTAATTGTGTCATCTGCCAATCGACCTCTTATTTGCTTCTATAAATCGGTTTCATGAACATTATATTTCTATTTTACCAGATCCGATAATCGGATATGGCCAATTGGCGCCGGATCCGGTAGTCTTATAATGTTATGATTACCGTATCCTATTTCCGGATTGCAATCAATAGCAACAACCCTAGTAGGTGCAAAAATTATGGCGCTTATCATAAATAATTTTAAATTGATCAACTAGCTACTGCTATTGTCGATTGACTGCTGTTATTTTTTTGTTTTCTTTTTAATTCGTTTAAAAAAATGCTAAGTACGATTGTTTGAATAAATGAAATAATATTATGTGTATCCTGCCTATTGGCTCGTGTCGTATTATTATTATCCAATTTGTACATTATAAAAAGAGTAATTTGTTCATGTCGTATGACATCATCGGCTAAGTTAATTACACCCACAGCAGTTAATGCAGCTAAAGTCAAATCTTTATCCTACCTATAATTTGGCATCGTTTTGAGATCCGACGGATATCAACACATAACTCCGGGCGATTTGTAAAAATAATCATAAATGTTCAACTTGTTAAGAGGCATTGGGGATTTTTGGGATGATCTATGGATCAAGATCCTAAAGTATGCCCAGACAATAATCTAACGAATAATTACTGTAGTTATCTGACCTTGACATACCCAATGAAGGGAGTTTGATAAATTATACAACTAGATCTTGAAGATAGGTCGAAATTCAAGATAATACAAGACAACATTTTAATAAAAGAAATTATTAATCAAAACCAAAAATTATCTGTCATTCTATTGTAGGTACGTATTGTTTCAAGACAAAGAATACTCTCTAGCAGAGGTATTCAATCTTTCTTGGTCTACCGCCCCTTTTTCGCAAAGATTTTCACATGCACCAGGTTGTATAACTTTAAAATACACCAAAACGAAAATAGCCGCGCAGCGAGAAAAATTCAGTCTTATTGTATCTGTATCAAAAAACCAAAACGAAGAATGCCGCTCAATGAGAAAATTTCAGTTTTGTAATGTTTGTATCGATGAATTTCATTTTTCAACCTGCCCACTACCTCAATGTGCCATCTCAATGTCCCTTACTTATCTCTGGGTCTTCTACTGCCCCTTGAAAGTTTCAAACGTCCCAAAGGGGGCATTATCACCCACGTTGACAACCTATACTCTACAGGGTATAAATTTCCTTGTAAAAATAATCATTTGCAGTATGTATGAAGTATGAAAAGTACAATAAAAATATACAAAAAAGTGTGAACATTTCATTGTTTAACATAATAATTGCACTTCACTGATACATTGTCACGAATACGCGATAGGAAAAAAATTACTCGTTTGTGTGGTATGAATGATTATGACAATTACTTCGTATCATTTTAATTGTTGCCAACCACGAGATATGTTTATTCGATGAATATAATTGTTTCATCGTCCTTTTAGGTAACTTAATGATATGTCATTATTGATATATGTAGGTATCTATTTAAATACATCAAAGCTTAAATTATATTATGTGTATTATGTAATGAGTTAGTTCCGACCTAATAATTACAAGTACCGCGTCTCTTCCACGGCAGGTAGACAGAACTGACAGCCACACATTTCTGTATTTATAATCATTCTTCTTTACACTCATATTCATAATATATTCTTAGATCATCTCATGCAAATTTGTCTGTTGAATTAAATACATCGATCCATTCTTTTATTCATAGATCGGGAGTTTTTTCTTAAAACCTCAATTTTTTTATTTATTGATATCCATATTCAAACAATTTTATGCAATACAACTTCAAAATATTACTATAGAATTTATTACCTGACTAGGGGAGAGCCTTTTTTGAGGTAATGTTAACCATGGTTATGCAATTTTGCTACGTATTTTTTAAAATATATTTCAAGTTTTATTTAAGTATATTTGAATGGATGATGGTGTGTATGTATAAAAAATGGCGTAAGAAAAAAGAAGGTACGCAAACATATCAAATGTAAAAAAAAATCTCTGTCACCATTTGTTCGTTATAATATCACGTGCGATGGGAAAGATACAGAAGAAAAAACGAATAAACGATAAGAGTGGTGAGACTAATGGCGGACCAAATACCCACACCCAATAGTCCTCTAGGAAAACAACCAAAGACATGGAGGGACAGCTGATCTCAGGAATGAGCCACGATCAAAAGGACGTTTAGTCATAACATAAGAAGTAAATAATACTCGCTACTTCCGACGGCCGTACAACTCATCCGGTACAACTCATATGGGCCTAGGTTGCGGCTCTAAGGGCCTAGGCAGTAAAGGCGGGGGTGGGCGGCCGACGCTGTTGTGCCCTCGTCAATTCTGTACTTAGAGAAGAGCAGGACGAACGCCTTTAGTCTCGCTCGGCAGTGACTCGTCAACTGTGGCGAATGTTGTTGTGTGGTTCGGGCACACCGCCGGCGCAGACGTCGGGTCAGACATCCTGTGTTGACAACTAGACGTCAAATCTGACAGGTGATGATTGCGTCGGATGCCCCCGGTGTTAGCCCGCGGAACCTTCGGACGCCAACACGAGTACCGATGCGTCGGGATATAAGCCTAGGTTGTGGCTCTAAGGGCCTAGGCAGTAAAGGCGGGGGTGGGCGGCCGACGCTGTTGTGCCCTCGTCATTCTGTACTTAGAGAAGAGCAGGACGGACGCCTCTAGTCTCGCTCGGCAGTTACTCGTCAACTGTGGCGAATGTTGTTGTGTGGTTCGGGCACACCGCCGGCGCAGACGTCGGGTCAGACATCCTGTGTTGACAAATAGACGTCAAATCTGACAGGTGATGATTGCGTCGAATGCCCCGGTGTTAGCCCGCGGAACCTTCGGACGCCAACACGAGGACCGAGGGATCGGGGTACAAGCCCCTCCGACTTGAAACGGAGTGTTCTTAGCGGCCGATTTCGAGACCAATCGGAGGCCCTGACGTGTGTGGTTGGATTCTCGGGGGCAGTGGTTGAACCCGATGGATGGTGGATATTTGTGTTTGTCCGATGTTGCGGCTGCGTCCGGTGGTGAACAGGGCCAATGGGCTCTATAGCGTCGCCGGCGTGGAAGTGGATCGCGATCTCCCCTCGAACTCATCCGGTAGATATTAAGCCTCCTCAGCAATGGATTTCCAAGTTCTTTAACACCAACGACTTAGAATCATCACAGATATTCAGCACATTCAGATCTCGGATGACATTATGAATTTATCCGTCTGAATTTTAATATACATACCTATGTGAGATATGTCAAAAGCTTTACTGAATTTATACTGGACTCATTACGTCACGCCGCGCGGATAAAATCCTTTAATCCACGTTTGCCCGTTGATTTAGACGTTTTCGTATTCTGAAACAAATCAGAATAGGACATAGTGTCCATCAATCTCTCTCTGCCTTGGTATATACCCAAAGGTCTCTTGCCGACAGGGTTATTTTACAGGATGCATTTTGTGGTTCTTTCTTTTCCCGATCTGATGACATGTCATAAGCAACATACGTATTAGTAGAAGAAAACACGAAAGAAATACCTTTCTGTTTCTGCATGAGAGTCCTTGGCTGTTGTCGTCTCTGTCTTCGCACGCGCGCTGATAGACTGTCCCAATCGTGTGGATCCTCCATTCCAGGGTCTCCAAACTTCTCGCCTAAACAAAAATTAACGTATTATGTACATATAATTTTATTTTAGCCGTTAGTCACGTGTTTCGGGTGCGCAGTCCTCCAATCCACTGTTTAAACCGTTTAGGACAACGCTAAAAAAACACTTCGTATCTACGAGTAATAAGAATGATCAATTATATACACCCCATAAATACTTTTATACACCCCTTGTCAAGTTTATTGCAAACTAGCAATTTTTTTTTCAACTAAATTACCCGCGGTATAAGATAGTTTTCATCTAAATAACATTTCGGCCTTGTGGCTTAGATGATTAGTTATTTGACTGCTGGTCCAAAGGTCCCGTGTCGATTCCCGGTGGAGACATAGTTTTTGATTGAGATTTCAGTCTGGATCTATGAAACGATTAATATCGTAAGCCTCCAGAATGTGGCAACTTGTCATTGGATGCGTGTTTGACTAACATTTAATATAGTACCTGTTAGTTGCCCGAGAAGTAATATATAAAATAAAAATAAAAAAGGGGGGGACTGCTGCCAACGTACCTATTTTTCAATTTGATATACCATCATTATTTCTTATCAAATCGTTTTGAAAAAAATAATTTAGATAGTTTGGGTATTAATAAACAAAAATATACCTTAACTCTTTGATAATGTTCTCTATAAATTCTTGTAGAAAAATAATGGCATACCCCGATTTTCAACGTTTATCATATATTTTTAATAAACTATAAGGCGTAGAGTAATATATTTTTTTTTAAATTAAAGAAGACAAAAATATCTAGAAAAATATGATGTGACGTTGCATTAATGCTTCAGGTTTAGTAAATAAACCTAAAAAACATTTATTTTCCATTCAGCGCCATTGCGTAATAAAAGTTTTTTTGGTTTATTTACTTAACCTGATGCGTTAATACAACGTCATATCATATTTTTCCAGGTATTTTGTTCTTCTTTAATTTATAAAAAAAATATTGCTCTATACCTTATATTTTTTTAGAAATTTAAGATAAATGTCTAAAATCGGGGTATGCTTATTATTTTCCTACAAGAATATATACAGAACATAATCAAAAAGTTAAGGTATATTTCTCTTTATTAATATCCAAACTAACTAGATTATTTTTTCAAAATGATTCGTTTAGTAATAATGATGGTATATCAAATTGAAAAAATAGGTTCGTTGGCAGCAGTCACCCTCTTAAAAATAAAATAGGTTTTAACTTCAACTTGTCCGTGCGTTGGACTCTTTTGAATGTTTTCGTTCAACAAGATCTCGTCACATCAAAAAATAAATTTCCGACATTAGATGCGCATTGTGAGATGGAAAATATATACGTATATACGTCCCTTCGTACGTCCTTTCGGCCCGAAATACGTCCCTTCAGGCCCTTCAGTACCTCCCGTCCCTTCAAGCCCTCAGTACGTCCCTTCCCTTCAGGCCCTTCAGTACCTCCCGCCTTTCAGGCCCTTTAGTACCTCCAGTCCCTTCAGTACCACCCATCCCTTCAGGCCCTTTAGTACCACCCGTCCCTTCTAGCCCTCAGTACGTCCCTTCCCTTCAGGTCCTTCAGTACCTCCCGTTCCTTTAGGCATTTTAGTACCTCCCGTCCTGAAGGGTCTGAAGCGACGGGTGGTAATGGTGGGTTTTTGGTATGTACCAACATGTGAATATAGAAAATTATAGAAAAGAGTTAGCATATTATGCGGGGACAGGGATTAAATAAATAAATAATTAATTTAATATATGCAGGGAAAATTGTTTCTATAAGTACAAAATATGATGAAATGATGTATTTTATTATTATCGTCTTTGATATAGAATAGACGAACAATATTCATATTAATCATTTAAATCAAATCACCTTCTTCTGTGTCGGCGTTGTAACGCATTTCTCTTGCGATTCTAGCGCCACCTGCCATATGATCCACGAACTCTTCGTCGTGGGTTTTCCTATAGCGTTGGCCACTCTCCCGCGTCCGCTCAACGGATCCGCTGCTCAAAGACTTGCCCTGTAACCAAACACACAAACCATTTTAATTCCGATCAAGAATAAATGATAATCCAAGACTCGAACCATCTGAAATTATTGCGATGAAATCATTTCAAGAAAAAACCGCTAGAGCTCACTGCTCTGTCGCTTTAGTTTATTCGTATTTTAGAAGAACTATAAACATTCACAATATTAAAATATATGAGTTTTTTCGTAATTTTTATTTAATAAGAAATATGGTATGGTTATGGTTAGATAAAAAAACAGTGAAAAAACTAGTGAAAATTTATTCATGACACAATGTTATAATTTTCTTATTTTTATTGCCATTAAGAAGATTCTTTCAACCAACCTAAACGACGTGAAGAGTAAGTATTAATTGGAATTCAGAGATAACGGTTTTCAAGACATCAAAATAATACAATATACTTTGCAGACTATTAATACATAAGTACGTTCATCGGGAGTTATTTTGACATTTTTTACACCCAGATTATACCTGCATTCCTACGTATATTTATTATGAAGAAAATGTATTAAGTCTTTTATTTATCATTTCTACTTTTTATTTCCTTTATAAAAATTTGAACATATGTGATCCACATAACTAGAATGTCAGATGGAATTTATTACGATGAAAATTTCTTTAAAACATTAAACGTATTCGGCCAAATCTCATAGTCAAAAAAGAAATTATATGCGTTGACAAAAAAAAATTAAACAAAAAATATTACAAGACAATCTTCTGCATCACATAAGATATAAGATCGAGTATTTTTTTAATTCCATATACGCAAACATTGGATTTTGTTCCCTATCGGAAGTCAAATAATATTTTAGTTTGTCAATAAAAATATCATTTGACTCCCGATAGGGAACAAAATCCAATGTTTGCGTATACGCAATTAAAAAAACACACATTGATACAAGTAGGTAAACAAGCCAAAAATGAAATAATTAGAGATGTGCCGAATATAACTTTGGCCGACTAGCCGACTAGCCGATTAGTCGGTTGTAAAGAGGCCGACTATTCGGCCAAGCCGATCATAATATGTTTTGGGGGTATATGGCAATTTAAGTGACGCTTCGTTTACATCTGACTCACGCACAAATCGCAATCACCGCCTACGAGCGTATTGGAAAATTATCATTTGGCACTGTTTACACTTGGCTTTACGGGAATCATCGTCCAATTGGTCAAAAAAAAACAACACGAGGCATCCTTTTTGACATGATAAAAATTTTAATAATAAGAAGATATTATGCTTTTTTATTATTAGTTGATTACCAAATAAGAAGATTTATATAAAATGTAATTCTTCCTATATACACTTTATGCAGAAACACATACAGAATTAGAAGCCGGATAGTCGGCGCTCTTTGCCGAATAGTGCCGACTACGAAAGTGGCCGGATAGTCGGCTTTACCGACTATACGCCGACTAGTCGGAACATCACTAGAAATAATATTTCAGGCGCAGTTCAGGGGTGACATCTTTGCGAGACTCCGTCACGTCATTTATAAGGACTGTTGCTTTTATTGTTTACAATTAAACCAATTTCTCAATAGATGGCGTTTCAAAAAAGGTTTCTTCGTTACTTCATAGATGGCAATACTAATAATGCATTATTTTTAAATTAATTGTTTCACATTATTCAAATATATAGGAACTTTCAAAAATTATATTGATAAGGAAACTCAATAAGAAGGCATAATTGGGGAACGTTGCGTAAGAGCATAAAGTGATCACGTAAACCAGCTGATGACAGGTCGAAAGCCTTGTAGGTGCCTTGAGTTCTTGATTCTTCTATAATATCCCAGCTTCTTCTCTATTGAGATATCAAAAGTTTGTCAGTAAAAATAGATAAGTATAAGATGATTTCAAGACATTCTTTGAACGATCCATGAGTGATATAGGAAAACCATGTAGCGTATGAATCAGCTATCTACACCCTCACAATTATGTATAACTACAAACATTAATCAAAATAATAAAATGCATACACCATAAATCTTGAGGTGGTCAATTATTACAGAAAGGTACTTGATGTTCATGAAAGGGATGGGCGTATGTTTCGCAAAAGGTAGGACAGAGTCTGAATTTGCGACTTGTAATACCAGATCGCCCACAAATAATGTTCGGATCAAGTTTTGTCTCCGATCTTGATAACTGGATACCTCGTGTACTTGTAATAAGAGAGGAAAAAAATACCCCACTGCGTTTATTCTCAATGTACTCGCATCGCTGGTCTGCAGAGGATAGCCGACAATAAACGAGTACGTAAGTATAAATATTGCAATGTTTTTCATCGCAATTAAGTAAGGATACACTACTCTTTTGCAGTTCACCTTAAAACTATAGGAAATTTTAATTACCTATATGTTTTATTACGTATCGTTGGTATAATTGTTGGCCTTTGTGGCTCGGTTGGTTAGATAGTTGACTCCTGACCGAAAGGTTCGGGTTCGATTTCCGACGGAGAAATAATTTGTTGTCAGTCTGGATCTTTTTGGCGATATATATCGTAAATCTCCATAATGTGGCAACTTGTTATTGGGTGTGGGTTAAATTAATATATGACATATGTAGTAGCTGTTAGTTGCCCTACAATAAGTATTGTTCTACAGTAAGTTCGGTCAAACGATGGAATCAAAAACCTCATGATCACCAATATCGTGGACACAATTATCTTATGGATTTCTATGATATCTTAAGATATAGAATAACTTAACGAATAAAATAAATAAACCTACTATTTTAGTCTCTTTTTCCTTAATCGAGATAATGATTATTGTAAAAAAATATTATCTTGATTTTTCAAACGGAATTCTGCCCTCCTTGACAACGTGTCATTTAGTTCAAGAAAAGATAACTCAATGTATGGAAGTGGCAGTTGCCAGTCACGTGACAACTGTCACCTCCATGCATTGACTTATGTTTTCTTGTTTCTTTTCTTGGGTTAAATGGTCTAGGGGGGCTGGTTTTAAATCTTATTTTCATCTGTACATGGATATTGGAATATTTTCTTATTTGTTATTTTTTATAAGTCATACTAGATAAATTAGTTTTTTTTTTCAACATTCTTTATATTATTTGGAAAATATACTTTTATTACACCTTAATAAAATATACATACATACATACATATATTTTTCTCAATATAGTTGTCAACACCTTCTTCATCCCCATTATACTCTAAATTATTGTAATATTGCACAAGTTTATCATTAATATTTTCATCACGCTGTCGCTCATTTGATACAATAAATTGGATTTAATAACTTCCAAAGATTAATTGACTCATAAATTGTATTCAATCAATGTTAAACTGTACTTGAAAATATATAAATAATATAATATCCATGTCGTTTATATTTTAAAGACGGTACTCGGTACTATGTAACTGCTTTGTGTGCAAATGGCCTCTCGTTGTAACATTATAATTTTATTTCACACATTTAAACAAATCACGTTTAACATACTCTGCTAGTTGCAACGCTGACAATATATAATGTTCTTAATGATGTGTGCTATTGCAAGTATGTAGGACACTTTATGGCACAATTCGCTCTTTTGTGCATGACAATTATTATTTTTAAGCACAATAATATGTTTTATTCTTGAATTCACTTTTTGTGCATTGTTGAACTTCTATATGCCTGTGCAATATTTATTCTGATAATTTTCAAATGTTCACTGTCATCACCCAGTTCATAAGTATATTGTTACTGTAAAATTGTAAACTGCTATCCCTAGAATAGGGTTTCCTAGTTGGGCAGCATTAATCTACTTGTTTGTATCATTCTACTAAATATGGTGTAATAAATAAATTGTACATAAATATTGATTTATCGTTTTTACAATGAACATTAATCTATATATGTCCTGGGAGACAAGTCCCGTCAAACAGTGGAATCAAAACCCTAATGATAACCCATTAACGGTGATTCCACCGTTTGACGGGACTTGTCCCCCCTGGACTACATGGGTCTAAAACAGTAATGAACAAAAGTTTTGCAAGTTTTGCATTCTTGGTCTTTTGAGATTTTAAGACCAAGACCACATGTAGCGCAACAAGACCAAGACCAGGCTTTGCAAGACTCTTGGTCTTGCAAAGCCCGGTCATGGTCTTGTAAGACTCTTGGCTTTACAAGACCACGAGTCTTGGAAGACTTAATGCAACAGTCTGGGGCTCTCACAACATTTTGTAAATTTATTTATTTCTAATTAAAAAATAATAATAATTATATTAACTTCGTACTATCGACATAATGCTATAAATTAATGTTTTTTTCGTCATATGCCGTTTTATAATTACTGAATGTTATCATAAAAATATAGGTATATTTAATAAGTTGCAAGACCTGATAGACTTGAAAGGCCAAGACAAGACTAGGCATGTAACACCAAGACCAATACCAGAGGTGCAAGACTAAGACCAATACCGGACGGACAAGACCAAGACCAAAACCACTCCGGTCTGAGTCTTAGTTTTGCATTTGCTCATCACTAGTCTGTGACAGAATAGTATATGTGTTGGACTGTCAATCCAATTGACCCAGTATCGAATCCTGCATTGAACAATTTAATTTACCAAATTAAATAACTTTGTTAATGGTTCTACACATTTAATTTATTTAAATATTTTGTCTTACGACGACATTATAATAATTGCCATGATTTTAAATATATACTAAACAAGTCTGTGTAATAAGTATTAGCTATGGACGCAATAAATTAAATACGTAGATGTAGAATCATAAATAATGATTTTTAATATTTAACTTTTAAAGGAACTATTGGCAAGCTATTTGGCTTCGGTGCGGGTGTGCTGGGTTCGATTCCCAGCAGAGGAGAAATTAATTTAAATTCATTTCTCAAACAAATATTGCTTCTCTGGGCTGAAAACACTGGTTAGTCGGAAGAAATTGCCATACGGCAATAAAACTCAGCCATTTGCGCAGGGTGCAAGGAATTATTTTTCTTTTTATAAAGGAATTCTACCAAATAAATAATAACTTAATTATTATAGTACAACTATTTGCTTACTTGGGCGCAACCGATTAATCTGCTATCAATGCAACTGTAGGTTTTGAACGTCTTACGATTGACCCGACCCTGGGTATACTATTGGGTTCTACTTTTACATACAATTTATCTATTACTGGCAGATGCATGATATCAATATTTAAAAAATATAGTGCTTACCTACTTGTATACATGCTTTACAAAACTAGTTATCTAATACATAATAGCATAATTATTCAGATAGATTCTTAGGCGAGACGTGATTAAGTCGTGTTTCGTTAACTCGAAATACATATACGGAAAATATTTGTTAATACATTTTAAAGGCGATATAATATGTATACCTACAAAATTGCAGAAGCTGCATGTAATAGCTCGTTATTAGACCCATTTGGTAAAACTATGAAATTCCTTCAGAATTACTAGGAACCACGATACATAAAGACAGTAGCGGCTGATAGTATAATATTTATGGAGGTACACTTTGTTAGAGTGTAATTAATTTTATACCAGTATTTTTATCAAAAATCAGTTCCTTATTGCTAATCCAGTATACCATATTTCAGGATAAGTTCAAAACAATCCATTCAATTCAAAATTGGTGCCTTTAATCCTAGCCCGTATTCTGTTAGTAATGAATAAATAAATAGAACAAAAATATGTTTGAAAATTAACGTAATTAAGGAAATTGCATTAATATTGGTTTAAAATCCATTGCCATCGGAGAATAGACAAAAACCCATATTTTTTTACATCTAAACACCTAGGACTAATTTTATTACTCACGTAATTCATGCAATGTAATTGTTACAATAAAAACTGTATGATTGACCCTAGGCTTAATATTTTTACTTCAAGTCTCTATACATATAGAAAATGTTTGATGGAGATGGTGAAATTTTACTAGAGTCTACAATCGCATTTACCATTCCGCATTCTGTTTCCGGTTGGCTCTCTGATTGGTTGAGATCTCGTAGTATTAAGTGAAATGAGCTGTGAATTTTTATATTAAATGCGAAAAATTAAAATAATATATAAATTTAATTTATAATAATTTATAATTCAATTTATAAAGCAACTAGTCGCTATTATTATTATAAACGAACTTAAACCTAACCTAAGAATGCAGAAAAGAATAGCTGGTACTAGACGCTACTGAAATTTTAACTGTTTTTTTTTTGGTATGCCTGCGCTGGGACTGACCTTTCGATTGACCCGATAACTTTTTTCTCCAAAAGGCAGCTAATTCCTATCCTCCTCCTTTTCCCCTCCCTGACCCTTCCCTATATGCTAAACCCTCCTGCAATGTTATATGTAGGTTCAATAGTTTTTTTTTTGTTTTTTAATTAACTCAAATATTCATTATACTAATAAGAACTTTGTAATTGGCGCTATGAATAAATGTGATTTTATATTTCTTTTAATACGACTTAAAGCTGTAAAGTTCATTCAAATAGAATAAAAAAAAATAAAAGATAGTGTTTATCGAAAAAAACTTCGCAAGGTTGTCCTCATGGATTTTTTGCGGGTTGCAGTTCTTAAGGAGAATAAACTTAGGCCAATTGGCCTTTTGTGATACCACAAATGGGGCTGAACTCCCCCTCACTCATCCACCTTGAACCAGCCTGATTGGCTTATGAATGTCATAATGTCTCCGATGTCGGCCAACGCTATGTCAATTAGATCATCATAGAAACTTTTCATGGAACTTCACCTATTTCTAGAGAGAGCAGGACAGTGACAGAGGAAGTGGACCACCGTTAGGCTGGGCCGTACAATTTTTTAATCGAATCCACATATGAAAAGGGTCTTTAAAGTTGCTTTTTTGGATACTGTTAGTCTGAAAAATAATGAAAAAAATCTATACTAGTTTAAGCAAGTTTTCAAAATAGTCGATTTTTTTATTTTTCTACCTCATTTTTTTAAAATATGAAAAAAAAATATATACACGGTCTAAAAAAATATACACGGTAATTTATATATATATATATATATATATATATATATATATATATATATATATATATATATATATATATATATATATATATATATATATATATATATATATATATATATATATATATATATATATATATATATATATATATATATATATATATATATATATATATATATATATATATATATATATATATATATATATATATATATATATATATATATATATATATATATATATATATATATATATATATATATATATATATATATATATGTTATATTTGATGTTTTCACGGGTGAAATATGTTATAATATTTTTATCTCGGTTTTCCCGTGTCAGTAGGTCTTGACTAAGACCATTTGTCTTCCGACGTTTCGCCTGAATATCACCAGGCATTTTCAAGGACTTAACGAAAAGCACGCGCGCGACACACGTCTACTCACACTGAAAGCTCACCGTCAAGTGACTCGTAGCGTACAAGATGGCCGCTTATGTCAAATATTGTTAGCGCGACGTGATTGGCTCCTTGTGACACGCCCACCTGCTGTCGTGTTCGTTGGTAATAATATTTTATCATTATTTTTGTGTTGTGATTTATTGTTAATTTTAGTTGTGACATTAATATTATTATTGTTGTGTTTTGGGGTTATTTTCGCTATGGTATTATTAATATTATTATTGTATTGTTTGTCATATAAAATGTTCTTCCAGGTACTAGGCAAACGAACTCCGTCGTCCCGATTGTTCATTATATCCCTTCTCTTATATATTTCTATAGCTTCCCTGTAAATTCTGAGAGGTTCACTGTTTAAACTTGATATTATTTTTGAATGGTCAAAATCTATATATGAAATACCGTGCGGATCGTGCAATAAGACTTATGTAGGAAGAACCAATCGAAAAGTTGAAGCACGAATAGCGGAGCACAGAGTCGACATGAGAAACAAAAAACTTACATCCTCACTTGTACAACACTCGCTCACAGAAGGACCATTCAAAAATAATAGCAAGTTTAAACAGTGAACCTCTCAGAATTTACAGGGAAGCTATAGAAATATATAAGAGAAGGGATATAATGAACAATCGGGACGACGGAGTTCGTTTGCCTAGTACCTGGAAGAACATTTTATATGACAAACAATACAATAATAATATTAATAATACCATAGCGAAAATAACCCCAAAACACAACAATAATAATATTAATGTCACAACTAAAATTAACAATAAATCACAACACAAAAATAATGATAAAATATTATTACCAACGAACACGACAGCAGGTGGGCGTGTCACAAGGAGCCAATCACGTCGCGCTAACAATATTTGACATAAGCGGCCATCTTGTACGCTACGAGTCACTTGACGGTGAGCTTTCAGTGTGAGTAGACGTGTGTCGCGCGCGTGCTTTTCGTTAAGTCCTTGAAAATGCCTGGTGATATTCAGGCGAAACGTCGGAAGACAAATGGTCTTAGTCAAGACCTACTGACACGGGAAAACCGAGATAAAAATATTATAACATATTTCACCCGTGAAAACATCAAATATAACATATATATATATATATATATATATATATATATATATATATATATATATATATATATATATATATATATATATATATATATATATATATATATATATATATATATATATATATATATATATATATATATATATATATATATATATATATATATATATATATATATATATATATATATATATATATATATATATATATATATATATATATATATATATATATATATATATATATATATATATATATATATATATATATATATATATATATATATATATATATATATATATATATATATATATATATATATATATATATATATATATATATATATATATATATATATATATATATATATATATATATATATATATATATATATATATATATATATATATATATATATATATATATATATATATATATTTATATAAAAATATAAATAAATTACCTACACGGTCGCTGAATGCAGTAGTTATAATAAATCAATATTTTAAGTGCATTAGCACCTTGTTGTTCTAGTGCATGAAAATGTAGGTACTTATTTTTGACACCTAAATAAAATATACATAAATATTTCTTACTATTTATATTGTGGAAAAGATAAATTATAAAAATAAAGAAGAATGAAAACTTATAAGATTTACTTATAATATTTTGTATACACATTTCATTCATCGCATGCCTGGGATATTATTCTAATCACATTTCCTTTCAATGGAGAACGTCTCTGAATGCGCATTATATTATAAAGTATAAATTGATTGGTAAATAGAATATGCTAGAAAATAGTCAATGTAAGGAAAGGCGCGGTGTGTTACTGAATACCTAATTAAACTATCCTTTTGTTTGAATCTCATAATACTTTTGTTTAACATAATTATACTATACTGAAATACCTGCATTTGACTATACAGAGACTGTCGTGATGTATTAAGATGGGTTTCTAAGAATATTGATTCAAAATTATAATGTCTTTGTAGCATTTTCATAGATGAGAGCTTTAAAAGGTTAATAAATTATATTTTCTTTGTCGAATCACTACGTAATATTTATTAAGTAGATAACCGTACGAGAAAAAGTTATGTTTGCATATTTGATTTTTTTTATGTTTTGTAATTAGTACAAACTAATGTATTGCACACTGCAATTTATTATAAAATAGAATAAAAAAATAAGATTAAGAATAATAATTAAGTTCAATACACAATCAATATACAAACTATTTCCTATAGTCTAATTCTTCTTCTTTTATGTAAACCTTTGGGTCAGTTTAAATACAAACTATTTCATATAGTCTAATTATTCTTCATCTTTTATGTAGACCTTTGGGTCATTATTATAACAATCTATTTACTATAGTTAAATTCTTCTTCTTTTATGTAGACCTATGGGGCAGTTTCTATACAAACTATTTCCTATAGTCTAATCCTTCTTCTTTTATGTAGACCTTTGGGTCAGTTTATATACATAAAAAAAATAACTATCGATCAACTATATAATAAAAAACAGAAATTTATATCTGCTTAAAATTCTAGGTAAGTCCGATTTTCGCTAAGAACCTACCTAGTATTAATTACGTTAGTATTAATCTGAATGTACGCAGACGACAGGTAGGTAAGCTCTAGCTAAAATTTTAAATTGGGCAAAAAAATTAAATCGAATATTTTATGATTGCATATATGTATCTATTGAGATTTTTTTTGGTAAACAATGAAAGCAACAGTCCTAATACATTAGGTGACAATGTTCTCGCACAGATATCACCCCCTGAACTGCGATAAAAATATTATTTCATTTTTGGCTTGTTTACCTTGTTGTACCGATGTGTAAGTAAAGTGAATATTTTTTAAATATTACAATTATAATGATCAAAGTACTAACCTTCGTTAAACTAGATCTAGTTAATTTATTATAATTATATTGGTACTTAAAATATATGTGTTACTAATGATCATATATAAAGTGCAAAACAACTCACTGCTGCGGTTGAAATCGAGATACGATTTGTGGTTGGTTGTTATTATGTCACTCTGAATTACTTTCCAATTCAACACCTCAAATAAACCTGTTTGTTCTCTGGTGCAACTGAAGTATAATATATTTATTGCTTTGAACAAAAGACATTATTCTCATTTTTATATCATATATCGCGTAGTTCATAGATATCCATAGCGACGGAGGCTGTGCAGAGGATGTAACACACCGAATGAATGTGGGATGGATGAAATTTAGGGCTATGACAGGAGTTTTGTGTGACCCAAAAATGCCAATTAAACTAAAAGGAAAAATATATCAGACAATTGTCAGACCTGCGCTACTGTATGGCTCCGAATTTTGGACGATGTACAACACCTTCCATAGGCAAATGGAAACCACCGAGATGCGTATGCTAAGATGGTCAGCGGGGTTGTCTCTAAAAGACAAAATAAAAAATTCATACATTCGCGGAAGCTTAGGAGTGACAGGCATTAACAACAAATTGAAATACAATTGAGATGGTATGGTCACATATTAAGAAGACCCGAGGATCACATTGTGAACCAGGCTATGGCCGTAGACATCCCCCGATCAACAAATAGGGGAAGACCAAAAAATATATGGATGGCGCAAAGGAGTTCACAATTGATGAAACAATAATTGACATTGGAGGCTGCCCAGAACCGAAGAGTGTACAGCTTGAGGACGAGGAGAGCTGACCCCAACAGTCTTCATCGACGATAAGTTGGGAAGAGGCCAGGAAGAAGAAGAAGAAGATATCGCTTAGTTATATGGAGAATGAATTGTTTTATCATCGTTTCAGTAGCAAATACTTGGTTAAAGAATGGAGATGAAATTATTTCATGGTAATTTACTAACGAGTGGCCAAAGCTATACTCCTCACTACCAATTAACTCCACATATTATTCAGATTTTGAATGGAAATTTTTCAGCAATTTTATGAAATGAGTTTGTTAAATTATTTTTGATTTGAAAAAAGCTGCTGAAATTTTGATGAAGTTCACTTATTTTTATCTTCTGTTTTGACTAAATTCCAACGAAGATTATCAAGTCTGTCTTCATCACGTCTCGACCACAAAAAAAGATTCGGAGGTCGTTAAAGTTCAACAGAAACCATTAGGATGCTGATCACGAAGGTGGCATCCGTTGGATGGAATATTACTTGGAAATCTTTAAACTATGCCAGAAGGTAAAACAAAACGCATAATACAAAAATAAAATATATTTTTACAAGCACCATCATGATGCACGAATAATAAAAAAAACAATAAAACGATTGAAAATATTATTTACTTATTTGTCGATTGAAAAGAAAATAATGCTATGAAGTTTGAGATGATTTAGTTGTATTACGTGCCCCAATATGTTTCATGTTCCAGTATATAGAACGAACTATCGAAAATTTTAGTTTATTTATTTTATTTTTATTTGGGTTAATTTTAGACAAAATACAGCGTTAAGATATACACGACACAATAATGACACAAGTATTAAAGCTTTTTACATTTTGTCGTTGTGATTTAGAAAAAAATAATACATCAAGTTTACAAATAAACTAAAACATCAAACTATGTAAGTATATAGGTACACTTATACGTAAGTACAACAAGAACTTAACACCGTCGTGGTTTTTTCTTCTACATGCCGTTAGTACAATGAAAATTTTAATGATGTCGATATTTTCCAATTCGGTTATAACAAATATCGAAAAATGTTATAAAATAAACTATTGCCGATAGATTGAGTGGTAGCCTTATGCGGCAGATACCTTCATGACCTTCATCTCACTCTTTGTCCTTCCTACACATCCATCTCCAATTAAAACCCTCTACATAACTATAATGTTCTAATATTTTTATTATTGCATATGCGCAAACATTGGATTTTTTTCCCTGTCGGGAGTCAAAGATATTTTTTAACAGATTTTTAATTATCTCAATAGAGACGAAGTTGGAATATTTATTGTAGGAGAACCGGGAAAAAACCAATTCTCTCAATAGATGGCGTTCCAACAAAATAAATAAAAATAATAAGATTGTTGTTCATAATTTCACCCATAGATTGCTGTAGTAAAAATTCCTTATTTTCAAGCGAAAAGAATTTCAGTATTACAATATATAGAACTTTCAATATTGAATTGATAGGGATCTCATTAAAAGGCATAATTGGTGAACGTTGCGCAAGCGCATAAAGTGATCACGTAAACCAGCCGATGACAGGTCGTAAGCCCTGTAGGTGCCTTGATTTCCCGGTTCTCCTACAATAAATATTCCAACTTCGTCTCTATTGAGATAATTAAAAATCTGTTAAAAAATATAATGTTCTAATTTAATTTTGATAGTTCTGTATCTTTTTACTCCCCTTGGGTTAGTGAGTTGGGTTAGTGACTCCTCACTAACCCAAGGGGATATAGTGGGAAGTTATGAATTCACAATTTTTAAGCTATTTTTTTATTGCAGATTATCAACTAGTATCACGCTGAGATTGTATTCTGAAAGTTTCATCACAATGTATCTCTATGTGTATTTTTATATTTTGCGAATTTGTATATCTAATACTCGCTTAGACCCCATTAGATTTTGAATGATATCTAAATTGTGCTAATAATTTTTTTAACTGTCAAATATATTAAAGTGACCCCAAGCTCAGGAAACTCGAAATTTGTTATTATTATTTTCAAATTTGTAAAAAATCACATAACTTTCATAAAATGGCATTGAAGAATTAACAAGTTTTCATAATAAAATATTAAAATAAAAATTATTTAACAAACTCATTTTATGAAAATGCTGAATACTTTCTATACAAAATTTTAATACTTTGTGGAGTGACTGTTAGTGAGGAGTTTAGCGTTGGCCACAACCCACTCTTTTTGTTTTATGTTTCTTCTTCTCGTGTCATATCAGGTTCACCCGACTTTGACGACCACCATAAAGAAAGCCTCCCTGTCCTGGGCAGTGCAAAACAACTCCTCCACAGCTCTCATATCGGTCCATTCCCGGATGTTTCGAAGCCAGGAAAGCTGTTTTCTTCCGACTCCTCTACGTTCCTCGATCGATCTTCTTCTTCATGACAAGCTAAAAAATAGTTTTATTTTCACCTCTCAGAATACGACCGAAGTATGTTTCATGTTTATGTTCTGTTTTATTATGTAACGTTTTTCTTTTCTGTTATTTTTTTTATTACTTTTGATTTGTTATAATTTGTGGATATTATTTTTATGTCACCGTTTTCTGTGCGGAATAAATGAATAAATATAACCAAGATAATTTTATGTAGTGTTTATGAATGATGAATATATGTACATGTTTTTTCTCATTTTGCTTGTCTTCAATCACTTAACATGATCGATCGGCTAATGATCATAATATTTTGGATCTATTGTTCGACTACTCTCAATATATCTTTTTTTTTTGTTGATTTTAATGACTTCTATAAAATTTTCTTCAAGTTCAAGTCGTGGAACGTAGTTTTGTACAGAAAAAATGCAAGACCTAATATGTTACGGGAGGGATACAGAGGTAAACGAACTCTGACGTAATAGTTAATAGCCCGGTCGAGTCGAAACCATTATTACTTACATAGAAAAAGCCCCACCGATGCACACTAGCAAACTGCCTTTTGGCCAAGAATCTACCAGTCATATGGTCATTAGTCAATGTCATGATACACATTAAAAGCTTCCATAATAAAATATTTGCTCGGGTCATTGTTGTACACTTCAAGCGTTATTTGAATGGTTACCTAACATTTGCGATAATTTTCATGGAATCAAATTTTGCACATTGAAAGGTATTTTGGTATTTTTATATAACGTAGTGTAATCGAATATTATGTTGTATTCAATAGCGGTTGCGCATAAATTCCATTTATAAATAATAAATAAATTTGGAATGGTAAAATAAAACCAAAGTTTTCAGTTCTACTAATTTAATGACACTGACTAGTTTCGGTCATCCAGTGACCATTTTCAAAGTGTGAAAAAACAAGAGGTGGTTGGTGTTTATATAAAAAAAAATCCATTTATGATTTATTTAGGGAACGATTGTAAATTTACCTGTGTGTAAACTGTAAATTATTTGTGATCAATATATTCGTTGTAAGTTGAAACCATTCTTTCTTTTCATTCTCTCTACCACTGTCTGTGTATCTTAATGTAAAGTGTATAAATTTCAAGTTCCTATCTTGATATTCATCATCTGTGATATCTAGACTGTGATTGTGATTGTGATGACTTGATCGGCTAAGAAAGAAAATTTGTTTACATCAAGCCAAGCTTCACTTAGTTTGATTGACTATTCAGTCTGGTGACCCTAATAATAAAATCAAATATTATATCTCATTCATTCATTCATACCATCACGGCATATCCCACAATGTGGGGTAACCAGCGAAAGCTGTGCGGGTGTGCATTGCCTTATAAAAGGGAGCACAACACATATGTGTATACCCACACACCAGTCTCGTCTCACCTAAAAAGGCACTATATTCAGAATGGGTGGTGAACCTCATTGCTGAACAATGTGAGATGTTATTGTTGCCTGTTGTATTTTCGATTACCCGGCTCTTACGGGACACTCGAAAACAATAATAGAAAAGAGTGGAAGCACTATTCTAAGTCGGTGTCTCACAGCCTTAGCACGATAAGCTACTCGAAATACAGTACACGAGCTATATCCCTTCCGGAGTCAGCTCAGAGTAATGTATATTGGTCTAAACGGAGTCAAGCTAACAGACCAGTATAACACCGCTTCTAGTTTAAGTTCTAGTTTCTACAGTCTTCAATCTTTTGACTTTGGTGACTGATTATTTGTAGAATTCCAGAATTAATAATTGGCTTACCATCATCAGGATTTACGCTTTTTAAACCTATGTATATATTTTTCTCAATATTAAGAAGGCGGCTACTATCAAAATCAGCATGCTACATTCTGAAAACGGTCATAATTTTATGTTTAAATTTTTCAAAATTCGTTTAATTTTATCTATAAAGGCCCTTAAAATCCGCAGTCTCAAAATACTTACAACAATAAATTATCAGAAGACAATTTTCAGATCTATGAAATAGTTTCTGACATAATATAACATTTGTTTAATATATGCATAAAATGGTATATATACAACATAAAACCGTAAATATTTTACAAAATAAATTATTATAAAAATAACGCGGATGGATTCATCAAAAAGATGAAAAATAAAATAAGATTAATAAATTAAAGTAAAGATTTAATTTATAAATGTTGTATTGAATGACAGAATGACTTATTATATCGCAATATTGCTCGCGGAAAAAAATATATGTGAGCATACTCGTAACATAGACAACGTAGTTATAAAAAAATGACGTACTAAACGTATTAAAATAAAAATGAATTCGTTGCTATAAAAAGGAGACATCAGACAATTTACACGATTCTTAATTTTATAATCTTTCAAGAAACTGTATATTTTTTTTAAATAATCAATTTTATTGCATTTCCACATAAAGGTAACATATATTATATCGTGACATCTAATCAACTGTATTTTTTGTTCTGAACATATGAATTATTTGAGTAACTCTTATTTAACAATTACCTTCAGTACCTACTAATATCTTATTTCTGTATCCCAAATAGTTATATATGATAATTTTGTCATTCGCCCTGAGGAAGAAGCAGGTCTAATAACTCATTCGTAGTTTTATCAATGTGAATTGTAATTAATAAAAAAACAAATATTGAGTACTTCGTTTGAATTGGAAACTAAGGAAATAAATTTTAAAGAATTGTTATCTCTCATGTTAGGGACGTCAATCTCGGGTCACCGGTCACCGCGTCAACATTTTATCTCTTTAATGACCAACAATGGTCAGACAAAGAAATGTGTAAGTTGGTAAGTTCGACGACCCCCATCGGCAATAAAGCGATCTATACAAAAGAAGTTAAGTCTACTGTAAATGAAATAGTTCATTAGTCCCGTTCAATAAATCAGAACTTGGACCAAAACCGACCAACCTGTTTGATGGTGTCTGGTTGTTCTGAATCTCGACAAACCGGACGGACTTCATGACAAGATTTTGCCGATTTCGCTCTCAGACAGTTCCAGAGAATAATGGGACGAGATAGTTTTTCATTTCGCCTTTGACAGGTGCATATCGTAAAATTTGAATCGAATTCAAATAAGACGAAAAGATCGTTCAGAAGCTGAGCGTTGGGCTGAATTAACAGTCAAGAAGATTTTGGTTAGAATCCAACATACCCAAAAATTTTTTTTTACAGATTTATTATAGTCTATACGAAATACAGTTCTAAAACAGTTATAAATTTAATAACGCTGGGCCAGAAAGGAAAGACGAGATGGTGGTAAATTAAAACTTAAACAGATTAACCGATATAATGATATCTTTTGACAGATAATCGTCTAGTAATCATGTTGTCACTAACTTTTTGTGACTATCAAAAGAGTTTCCTACGTGACTCTTACAATTGATTAATGTTGAATTATAGTTATTGTGACCAGAGAGTAACCAAAAAGTATCTGAAAGGTGATTTAAAAAAACGTGACCATTATATTTGAATCTTTACTATTGAAAACACTTTGGAGAATTGAAGTTCACTAAAAAAAAATAAAAATATATACTTAATCACGTCTTGTAAATGTCATTTATCATTGTAGACATAAAAATACGTGTTGTATATGTTAAAAAACGATACGTAAAAAGCATTTTTCAGTTTAATGAGCTTTTTATTGACAACATACATATATATATTTGCTGTATTTATTTCAAATATTTTTTGTTGCCACGCTCTCTATTTGACATTTTAATACGCTGTTTCTGCAGCGAATAAGAGTCTGCTTAAGAGTTATAGGCTCGTATGTCCTTTTAGAGTTTTGAAATAAGTTGTCATAAACAGTACAAATGATGGTAGAGCAAGAATAGGTTATTATTCTTATCCTCTGATTAAATGTCACTATAGATACCTACAATAACACTTTGAAGATATGATGTTTCGTCGGCATCGTCTAAATCATAATTATTGAAAGCTATTCCTTCTGCGTTCTCCGTGACCCTTCTCCTATTATATCTTTATGGAATTGGTGTTTGTTTATGATATACCAATTTTATTTGAGGTTAAAAACCAAATTAATTCATAAAATTTATAATTTTGCTCAATTTACTTTTTTTTTAAGGAAAAGTCTTACGTGAAGAAAGCCGTCCTTATACACTCGTCTGTACACACAAAAATAAATAAAATACATATTCACATTCATGCTATACAGTTGAAACTGAGATTCGAACCATAAATCTCTTATTAGCAAACCATTTCAAAACGCCTCTTTCCACGTAGCCTTCGATTGAACACATTATTTAACGTACGAAAGTATTAGTGCTTTTATTGTCGGTAGATAGAAATTCAATTTAGATATCTATCTACCAAATACGTGCTTTCATCTCAATGATATTATACTGTAAAAAAAACATAACAGTATTTGCACTATAGGTACACACATAACCACAAAAAACTGTTACTCTGGTATATCAATAGATTTTATGACATTTCGAGGAAAATTATAACCAGAATGCATAACTACATATTTGGTACACCTTTTCTTTGCTATTTTCATACTATGCCATTAACAGCGTGTCATTGATATTACACTATTTATTTATTTTTTCATTTATTTATTTACACAATATACCACATAAGCCATTTATTTGTTTTTAAACTAAAAATAATTAATTACAAACAAAGATAAAAATATAGAAACTGGTAAAAATATATAAACAGATACAAATGTAGATTTAGATAAAAATATACAAAAAAGAATTAGACACCTTACAAACAGTATAAAATAAAATTAACAATAATAATGATGCAAACATTAAAACATGATATATATCATTCGAAAAAATCGTTAAAATGTGCCCAACTAACATGGATAAAAGAAGAATTAATATAAAATGTAATAATCACAATAAAAAAAAATTATAAGAGGCAAAACAAAACGAATGTGGCAATTGATCGACTGCAGCTATATAAGTTGACAGCTATCGATATATTATGAAAGATCCATATTTTTTTTGTAGACCGGCAAGCTATCCCCGAAAATATCTGCATCAATACACAGTTCATTACCAAAGCTATGCAATCGCAGTATAGGGGAGTTGAAAAAATATTTCGTTTTTTATCGCACCTTTACATATGCGTTATTAAAAATAGATAACGGATATCCAACTATGTATACATGTTCTAAGCCTAGCAATCAGAAGCCAATTATTTCATTATTTTCTGTCACATACTCCTTGTTTTAATTTCTCGTGAATATGTTTGTATGATCGTTGATCGTTGATCGATGATCATAGAGCGGTGATAGCCCAGTGGTAAGGTCGTCGCCTCACATGTGTGAGGTTCGAACCCGGGCTGGGCACGCACCTCTGGATTTTTAAAAAATCTATGTGCGGATTTATATCACTAGCTAAGTGTAGCCATGATCCAATTTGTCTGGTTCCCCTTTCTAAGGGTTACGAAGGTCAGATGGCAGTCGCTTCAATATAATAACTAGACTCGCCAATTCCAGGATCATGGTCAAAGCGTACCCCGATAGAAATGGGACAAAAGCGCTAAGAGGAAAGAAGAAGATGTTTGTATGATCGTTGATTTCATAAAAAAGCATCATTTAATTACTACATAACATCTATTGTACCTACATCATATTAAAATTTAGATTTCATTATAATGTACAAACATCCACGATCCACAAGCAGAACGAACGGTGATCTATTATAGATATGTATATACAAGACATAAAAAGTAATTTTAAAACATTGACTCAAAATTTCAAGATACAATAACAAAAAAATATCAATTAAAAGAAAAAAAATAATGACAAATACCTCGTTTTTTGAGTAATTTCAATATATAATAACAAGTTATCTAGCTTTTATTTATATTAAAAGTCATTCAAGTACCAAACCGAATTTAAATATATACATATCTACCTTTATGAATAATCATAAATCATAATGGTGATGTTTTTGAATGACGAACAAATTTAATTGAATAGTGAGTAATTAATATTAAAAGATACTAACCATGAAATATGTGAGTCATTATGAAACTTATCTTGATCTGAATCTTGGTGATTTGGGCAACAACACAAAAAAATTGAATCACGCCAAGTTAACAAGTCTGTTTTTCTTTAATGTAGGTACACTTTTTTTTGTTCTATTGAATGGAAATATAAATTCAGCTAAGAACCAATCCGAGCCATTTTCACAGCGGTATTTTAATCCAATTAACAGCGTGTCTTGATGATGTTAACCGGTTCTATTCTGTAAAATATGACCAATTAAATATTTGTACTCATCAAACGAAAATACACTAAGAATTATTAACTATCCAGTTAGATGAAATTTTCTAGTCAGGGCTCCCATTTACCATAGAAAACATTTATATTTATACTATGTACCTAAAAGCGGAAATTTATGTTTTTGCAATTTTAATGTACATACCTAATTTGTGTAATATTAAAATTGTCAACTCGTATCATGTCAAGATTTTACACACGTATTTTCGTCTTTCAGTCATTCCAGATATTATTGATGTTTTTACTTAAAGTTCTGAAATTCTTCCGGTTTTGAAGCTTACTGCTCTCTTTTAAGATTAGATCTAACTTGATTTTTTTATTACAAAATGTATGTGAAAAATAACACAGTAAAGGATCGAATTGAATTAATGTTTCACGTCGCTTGAGATACTCAAACTTTAAAATGATATATCAAGTTTGAACGATGTATATCACAAAAAAAAATCAATAAAAAAAATCTAATATAAAATATAAATAACGAAATGTATATATTATATTTTTATTCAAGTTTGAAAGTAATATACAAATCATATCAGATATTTGACGTGATGATAATTTAATATATTATGAATTTCGTACTTTGCAGACTCTGACTCACAATGAGTATCTTAACAAGACTAGGAACATGTTTTTTAAGAGATATATTCCAAAAATACAAATTTTCTAAGTAGCATCCAAGAATGACGAATAATTATAATACTTGCCCAAAAATATAATAGATTTGACGTGATGGTGGTAATATAATATGTACTTTGTATTTTCCAAACCCTGACACACAATGAGTATTGAGGTATCTTAACAAGAATAGGAAAATGTTTTTTAAGATATATATTCCTATAATACAAATTTTCTAAGTAGAACATTAGAATGACGAATAATTATAATATTTTCCCAAAAATATAATAGATTTGACGTGGTGATGGTAATATAATATGTGTTTTGTATTTTCCAAACCCCGACTCACAATGAGTATTGAGGTATCTTAACAAGACAAGGAACATGTTATTTTAGAGATATATTCCAAAGACACAAATTCTCTAAGTAGCACATTAGAAGGACGAATAATAATAATAATAATTGCCCTAAAATTTTATAGATTTGACGTGGTGATGGTAATATAATATGTGTTTTGCATTTTCCAAACCCTGAATCACAATGAGTATTGAGGTATCTTAACAAGACTAGGAACATGTTTTTTAAGAGATATATTCCAAAGACACAAATTCTCTCACTGGCACATTGGAAGGCCGAATAATAATAATGTCTTTTTGTTCGGCTGTTGCGATTTGTTCACACAGTTCTTTATACGGAGCAAGAGGAAACTTTTACATTATTGGATCTGATTTTTAGATGGTAATTGTTACATCTTACGAGACAATAGCTAACTGTTTGAGATGTTGATTACACTTATTCAAGATGTGGTGGTGTATTATCTCCGAGGGCAATGAAAATGAAAGTTTTGTTCACAGTGACATAATTTATAGTTACAGCTAAAAGATAATATAACACTTAATTCAGACTATATTGAATGTGTGCAATAAATTTATACGCTATTTTACTCTTGAAGTCCTGAATTGATTGTGTTAATTATGTGCGTTTATTTACCTTTAAGATATTTATATATCTGATAATTTTCTGATTTAAATGTAACACATTAAGTTTTATCTTTATTAGGCATATAATGTCCTTTTAATACAAACTTATGTATTGTGTATTGTAAAAAATATGATTCAATACATAATACACTAATTAAATCAATTGTGTACCTACTTTGTTTTCAACAATTTGGTCGGCCTTTATTTCTCAGTTGGTTAGATATCTGACTTCTGACAAAAGATTCCGGATTCAATTCCCGGTGGAGACACAGTTTTTAATTGTGTTTTCAGTCTGGGTCTTTGAGACGATAAATATCATAAGATAAAAAATTATTGGGATTTGTTGATTTTTGAACTTCACACAAATTCTCGTATAAGGAACCCAGAACTATTTAGATTACAGTTTTTCAACATTAATACGATTTTTTTTTAATTCCATTACAAGGATGTGTAGATTTTATAATACTTATCAATAAAGACATAAATATTTTTGGTGACAGTCTGGTAACATTCAGAAGAAAACTTTCCACGCTTATAAATAAACCTAATAAACTAGCTTATTTTGTTTTATTCTCTAGCTATAATGTTTCTTTTTTTTATTTTATTTTTTAAAATGAATATGTCCTTGTTAAACAAGTACATATACATCTTCCTACGTTCCTTAAAATAAGCATAAATGCTTGTGCTATAGGTGAACGAAATAGGTCGAGGCAGGATTCGAACTCGCGACCACTGGATTACTAACCCAGCGCGCTAACCGCTTTGCCATCGACCCATCTAAATTTATCTGTTTGTTCTGGTTTGTTCTTAGTTGTATATTTTATAGTAATGTTTTCCTTTGTGTTTTTTTTTGTTAATATCTTCCACTATTTTTCTTTGTTGTGATATTAGTTTATATTGTATCTTTTTTAGATTTTCATTTTCTTATAAATTGGTACGCCAACTTAAAATGCACAATGTGGCCACTTGTAATTAGCTGACCAGTTTTGTAGTAGCTTGCCCTTATTTGATGGAACTATGATGTATAATTACTTGCTAGCTGTAAATGGTCCTTTAAATAAAAGTAAATACTTAAATAAATTTTGTATTTTTTTAGTGTAGGTATGAAAAATGTATTTGTATAATGGCGTGAGGCCGTGTAAGTTTTGATAACTAAATAAATAAGTCTCCAGAATGTGGCAACTTGTAATTGGGTGCGTGTTAAATTAATATTAGGAAGATATAGTTACCCGAAAAGTAAAACAAAATAAAATAAATATGTTTTTTTTTTCAATTCATAATTGCAAAAATGTACCGAATTTTAGTATACAAGAAAAAGAAGAGTTTCTATGTTTACCAGTTAATAAGGGCCTAATAAGCTGAAACGGTCGTCCTGGATTCAGGAAAAAATATATATGTAGACCAAATCATTTGTTTGATTTAAAATACCCATTATTAAATATGTTTTGTTTCTTCATGCAACTAAAATTTATGTGAAAGATGTCAAAGAAAATTTTATTCGTTATTTCAAAATTAACTTTTAAAAAGAACTGTAGCTTCATTGTTTACGAACCAACAATACAAAAATGTTTCTTCGTCGTTTCATATATGGCAATAGTAAAAACAGCTTTATTGCAAGAACAATAATATCTATGAATAAAATATATAGATCTTTCAAAAACTTGGATTGATATAGACCTTAATAAAAAGGCATGATTGGTGAACGTTGCGCAAGCGCATAGAGTGATCAAATCAGTGACAGGTCGTAAGCCCTGTAGGTGCCTTGATTTCAACGGTTCTTCCTTGATATTCCATCTTCGTCTCTATTGAGATATTAAAAAAATGACATTCAATAAAGGCTTACCTCGTTTTCAGGTAGATCTTCGTCATTAACGACTTCGTGTTCTGTAGTGACTTTGGATTCTGTCAAAATTCTTCCATCTGGTTGAACAGCTCTCGATTCCTCCTGAGGAAAACCAAGTAAAGATTCAAGGTGATTGAAAATAAGATAAACTTGGTGATATACTTGAGGTGTTTGAATATAAGAATAAGATATACAAATAATACTGAAAGTACTCATAAATGTAACAAATTATGTAATGAATGGGTTAATAAAGATTTTCTTGTTATTGCTCATCAAACAAATTGTTTGGAAACTATAGGTTTAGTTCTGTAAACTCTTTATATTTTCAGAATCATGTTTTTGTCTATTTCATATCACAATCAATTTGAAATTGATGTTGGTTAAGTAGGAAACGAAATTCTTAATATTCTATTTCCAAACCGTAAGTAATAAAATCAGACGATGTCTAGGGAGTTAATGTTTAAAATTATTGGATAAAAAATATTTTTTTGCATAAAATCAAATATATTTGTTATATAAGAGTTATGAACTTATTTCAAATTAAATTAAATACTTTTCACTCCATCAATAATATATAATAATGATACCTAAAGATAAAAAGAAAAGCTTCACATATATTTTTATACTTTTCTATCTTGAAATTTATGTAAGAATAATGTATTGCGTAATTATTGTAAGTATTATTTCAGAACAGGCCTAGTGAGGTAATTAATTCCATTATATTTTTAAGATGAGTAATATTGTATTAATTTGATTCATTATGGAAATAAATATAAAAATATCAAATTAGTTTGAAAACTAATGTAGCTACCTATATATGAAAATAATAGATAACATGGCAGACTGTGAGCCATGTGGTGTCTGAATGTGCTTTAAGAGCCTTTGGGGGGGACCCCTCGGAATTTATGGTCCTGAGTGAAGCAGCGGCCAATTATTTAGAAAACTTAGATTTTATTTTTTAACGTTTGACGGGCACTACAGTGCGACATATTGTTGTGATTTACTAACTTTGTGACCATAAGATAAATAAATATGAAAATAAATAAAACATTCCAATAATATATTTAGCTCCGTAAATTTAAGTTTTTTAAAGAATTTTTGTAGTTTATTAGTTTAGCTACTTAGATATGAGCAACTTTTTATTCCAATTTTCAATGAATTTGTTGAATAATATGATGTTGGAACGTGAATCAACCTAGATCTGTTTTCCTGATTCCTAAGAGTGTTTTATTACAATATTTCACCTTCTCTTCAGTGTCAATAGTTTTTTTGGTTTTAGTTGACTCGTGGACCAACTTTGGCCCAGAGGCCACCAGAGCTTTGCTTAGGTCGTCCTCCGTACAGACTTTCAAAGCTTCTCTGATGTCTTCATGTCCGCTCGCCACAGCCTTCAGATATGCCTGAAACAAAGAGATTTTATTGTAAGACGGGGCAAAAATTGTCAAAAACTTCTGAAAAAGGACATCTCAAAAATATACATATTAATACTTTTGAAAGAAACTTTTTTTTTTTGATCCACAGACGAGTTATTTGTTACGAACGGTTTCCTGCTTTATTTCGGTGGAAGGAGTGGCCGCTTCAAAACCAGTCGTGTAAAAGAACTCATTCAAGATTTGAGACAATGTGAATTATCGTTAAAAGAAACTTATTGACTAGTTTTTTTCGATAGTTTTGAAATGACAAATCACATTGGAGATTCGATTGATGACAGGTATTATGGCGTAAATAAGAACCTGGTTGATCTATTTTATGTGAGCTTATTTAAATCTCCTATGATGGTGACAGCAGAATATTGTGATCGTGTGCATATTTACTGTGGAACGGGAACTATTACCTAATTTATAATTGCTTATATTGTCAACTGATATCCCTAGAACAGGATTTCCTAGTGTAGCGTTATCAATTTGAATAATGAATACGCTACTTAATTTAATTCCTACAATTTCTTACGTTTAAAAACACTCGATTTGCCGCCAATACCGTTCAATTCATTCTGTCATATTATTTCTCTCGGTCGCTAAGAGATGGCAGTACCTGCCTCTCTCCAGCGACCGGCGATATATATTTTTTTCCCCGCGCCCGTGCTAGAACAATCTAGAATCACACTCACAAAAATATCCGTTAAAATGTACGGCGTCTTTTTACTTTCAAAAGTCAACTTGTACAAAGTTTGGTTTAATAATGTCTTCCTGTGATCGGATATATGATATAAACAACAACGCGAAGTGTATTGACTGTGATCAGTGATATAACTCATTCATGTGTAATGTTAAAGTATTATTTTTTCGCCTAACAAAAAAAAAACAAGCCGTTTTCGTATCCATAATGGCGAAACATTGTTCCTGTTACAATACAAGTGTTAATAATCGGCTAATGATATCTTATTGTGCTCCGATTTATAATTTAATCGACAATGTAAAGTGCATTAACTTTGTCAGCGTTGCAATTTGCTGATCTGTGGTCTTGAAGCATATTATTCATCCACCTAACCTCTCGTATTGGTTCTTTGTTCAAAATTGCAAGTTATAAATCACCTACCCCGATTTGGGCTATGCTTATTTTTGTGAAAACTTATTAACTATAAAGTATACACTTGTGAAATTTCATATTTCATATCCTGTCGCATAACGAACTCATCTAATTTGCTTTAACCTCAACCGCCTGAATATCTCAAAGTCTTCCCGTGCCTGTGATCTGATCAATTAATCTTGCACCGTGGATATATCCAGAGATCGCTCAAGTTCATACCTATCCTACAATCGATTCCATGCCGAATCGATACATTTGATCTTCCTTCAACCCCGACGAAGCTGTTATTTTACGATCCAGTATCTTGTTGAGGATTTCCGATGCCCAACCATTACATCACCTCGTGCCTGGTCTATGTCAGCTCGTCCCTTCATGGATTTAAGGATACTTCTCCATCGACAAGGACTCCATGTAATCGATCGCGTTTATCCCAGCTCTATCAAGAAAAAATCTTGCCAGAATAATCCGAATCTCATCATGTCACATCTGTTATAAGTAATCCTAATTCATATCTAGGTCCCTGGTATGTAATCAATTTAATTTAATATTTTGGAAGTTAAGATGTTTTACATTGTTTTCTCGCTGTTACATATAAACTTTGCAGGGATAGTCAACCCTATCATTAGAAAATAATAAATAGTTAATCTTTGAGAATTGAATTTATTCCTTTTTACTTGACAAGTTTCACATTGTTTTCTCACTGTTACATATAAACTTTGCAGGGATAGTCAACCCTATCATTAAATAATGATAAATAATTAATCTTTGAGAATTGAATTTATTCCTTTTTACTTGACAAGTTTCACATTGTTTTCTCGCTGTTACATATAAACTTTGCAGGGATAGTCAACCCTATCATTAAATAATGATAAATAATTAATCTTTGAAAATTGAATTTTTTTTTTTTTACTTGACAAGTTTCACATTGTTTTCTCGCTGTTACATATAAACTTTGCAGGGATAGTCAACCCTATCATTAAATAATGATAAATAATTAATCCTTGAGAATTGAATTTATCTTTTTTTTCTTGACATGTTTCACATTGTTTTCTCTCTGTTACATATAGACTTTGCAGGGATAGTCAACCCTATCATTAAATAATGATAAATAATTAATCTTTGAGAATTGAATTTATCTTTTTACTTGGCATATTTTACATTATTTTTCTTTGAGATCCATAACCTTTGCAGGGATAATCAACCTAATGTGTAATAAATTATGAATAACTAATCTATGCAACTCAACTTTTGCCTTTTTGATTGAAGTGTTCATTTTCATAAATTTAACTGACATAACATCATTTGCAGGAAAGGTCAACCCCATTGCTCATGTTCACACGTGACCTTTACTATTACACTGAATGTTTGTTTCCTTGATATATTTAACTTCAATTTATTAATTCGTCTTTTGACAAAACTCCTTTGGGATACATACATGTGTTTATACATTTAATACTCTTCCTGCCTTCTTCTTTTTCTAGTTGCTTGTACCAGGCGTCAGCGTCGACTCGCGCGAGACAGTGTCAAAATAACCACTCTACGAGTTGGTATGTAGCTATTGTTATAATTATAAACTAATGTTTCACTGCCTCTTCGCGCCAGTCTTCGCTAACGTCATCAGATTATCATGATATATTTTCAAATGCTAATGTCCCCTTTTTGATACTTAAAATTATATCTACATCTCTCACTGATCTGGTGTTTGCATTCACTTACAACCAACCCATCATATCAAACCTGAGACATAAAGATGAAAGTGCCCCAACTACTGAGCTGCTGGCCTGCTGAACCTTGGGTAATTTCCAATAATAATAAATTTAACAAGAATTAAATATAAGAAAGCCTCACTCCCCATTTTCCATCACTTTACACTAGTTGGGCAGCAGTAATCTACGTGTTGTTGTCTATGTTAAAAAGATTTATTAATTAAATGTAAAATCACAAATTTTCTATATTTTTTTCTAGAGACGCTT
This sequence comes from Molanna angustata, assembly GCA_963576475.1. Lineage (NCBI taxonomy): Eukaryota > Metazoa > Arthropoda > Insecta > Trichoptera > Molannidae > Molanna > Molanna angustata. The sequence continues at coordinate 26,603,617 of OY754975.1, forward strand.
TCTTTGTTCAAAGTTATTTTATAAAACTTTAGTCCATTTTGGAACAAACTACATTACACAATTAAATGTATGTCAATTCACTGCAACACGAATATGATGCATAATATAAATTTTCTAGTAATATATAATTATGATATAACATGGTAGAGAAATAGTTGGTATAAAACAGGTTTTATCGAAGAAATCTTAGACCACTCGTATTAACGAGTTCTCGTGTTAGCAATGATAAAGCAAATAACGTGATTGACAAAATTACTAAATTTAATATATTTTATGCAAAATATTTTCATAAGTATGAAAATGTCGTTTATGACACAAGGACACACATTTACTTGATAATTCATGTTCTCAATCTACCAAAAAGTTTTTGTAAGCTGTGTGAAAAAAATTGAATGCGGCAACATTCGAATAAATTTCCACTAGGTTATTTCTTTCGTCCAGTGCACTAAACCCCTTTGCCACCGACCTATCTAAAACTTATTTTTTTTCTTTTTTCCATAAACACAAGCAAATCAATACAATATTTATTCAAAATTGTACAATGGAATTTATTATCTCACTAGGCGAAGGCCTATTCTGAGGTAATACTTACAATATATTAAAACGAGTGGGTTGTGGCCAACGCTAAACTCCTCACTTACAAGTTATTCTATGAAGTGTTCAAATTTTGTATGGAAAATATTCAGCATTTTCTTGAAATGAGTTTAAAAAATTATTTTTTCTTTAAATATTTTATTATGAAAACTTGATAACTCTTCAATGTCATTTTATGAAAGTGATGTGCCTTTTTATCAATTTGAAAATAAAAATTTCAAATTTTAAGTTTCCTGAGCTTGGGGTCACTTTAAAATATTTGATAGTTAAAAAATTGAGAAGCACTATTCAGATATCCTTCGAAATCTAATGGGGTCTAAGCGAGTATTAGATTTACATATTTGCAAAGAATCAAATGAGTCTATAATCGATAAAGTAAAATAAACACGCCGTACATACCTCGCAGCACACACACATATACAATGAAACTTTCAGAATACAATCTCTGCATGATAATAGTTGATAATCTGCAATAAAAAAAAATTGCAAAATCATAACTCCCCACAAAATCCCCTTGGGTAAGTGAGGAGTAATAAAGGAATGTCATTGTAACAAGTACATATAAACATCCGCATACATTCCCTAAATTAAGCATCAATGCTTGTGCTATAAGTGAACGAAATCGGTCGTAACAAAATTCGAACTCGCGACCACCGGATAACTAAACCCAGCGCACTAACCGCTCTGCCATCACTCATCAAAATGTAAGGTTTAAGTTAGGTTTGTTCTTAAAATGCAAAAATACACAAATTTGTTGCTCCATTTTTTGAAATAATAGAAATAATTCTTGTTTTCTTCACCACTTTTTACTGTAGTTCTTGACTTTTTCAGAAGTATAAGACTTATCTAAGTACCTACTCGATATTCATGGATATATTTGAATAATGAAGTTGTCATGAATATAAAAAAGAAATATTCGTGGTACGCTTCTTGATCGAATTACATAGAAATGGGTTCTATTTAAAATTGTGTTATTGTGAGTATAATAAGATCACAGAACTACAAAGCAACAATCCGCACATTACAGTTATGTAAGCAAATTTAACATCTATATTCGTCTGACATTACCGTCATAAATTTAGCATTATGTCGATATTGACTATATTATAAACCTTTGAAGGAAACCGACAATGAAATGCATTTTGTATTCAAGATTATAACCAAGTTCGTATCAACTATATTTATGTACTAAGATGTCTTATATAATTTGGTATTTATAAATAAAATACTTTGTCTAAAATATAAACAAAAGTTATTCAAAATTCTTAAAAATAGCATTTTGAAGTTTTAAGATTCTTAATTCAGATTTTTTGGCTAATGTTTTAGGAGCTACGGTTCTCGAGCAATACTTACATATAACGCGAAAAATAATATTTTGAAAATTTTTGCTTTTAATTTTGATCCACGGGCTTGATTTTTTTTAGTTTGGCCGGCATGTGGATCATATAGCCTGTTTATTAAGCATTAATTTTCTTTTTTTAAAACCACCCCTAATTTTCTTAGGGTTGGAATTCAGCCGCGGCATAAATGTACACCGTTACATCTAATCTTCTCAAGTTTTGGGAACATGGTAGAAATGTAGCAGCAGGGGGTCCACCGAAACCAGTAAAATTATGAATGTGGTATAAGAGAAAAAAAGTTATGGAACCTCTGCCGTATATTTTTAGAATAAATTTGATTTTCTTATGTTAACTATTGTATACTGTTTATTTATTTATTTAATATTGCTTCTCGGGCAACTAACAGGTACTATGTCAAATATTAATTTAACACGCACCCAATAACAAGTTGCCACATTCTGGAGACATACGATATTAATCGTCTCACAGATCCAGACTGAAAACACAATTAAAAACTGTGTCTCCACCGGGAATCGAACCCGGGACCTTTGGATCAGCAGTCAGATACTGTTAAGAATCCTATTAAATAATAGAATAATAATCTCAATAAAACTTATATTTTCAAATGTTTGAATGTTTACTTTGTGGTTCATATTTAACAAATTAAATTTAAAGATATAACTTTGTATTAACCACGTTTTTTGGTTGAAACGATGCGACCGGTTTCGGAACTAACCGTTCCCTCATCAGGCTAACTTTAAACTGAAACAGAATGTGACGACGTGCTTACAAGAAATCTATGGGGGCGGAGGTAGAGGTAGGGTGGGGGTACTTAGGGTTGGGTCTTGTGCAGGGTGGGTCCGATTGGCTGAAGGATTAGAAGTAAAAGGAAACATATTTAATAATGGACTGAAAGATAAATTTAACTGATTGTTTATTATGTTCTGTTTAGCGACTCTAAATTATCTGTTTTGATAATTTAGAGTCGCTAGAAATTAAAAAGTGTATTAATTCAAAACAGAACATAATAAACAATCAGTTAAATTTATCTTTCAGTCCATTATTAAATATGTTTCCTTTTACTTCTAATCCTTCAGCCAATCGGACCCACCCTGCACAAGACCCAACCCTAAGTACCCCCACCCTACCTCTACCTCCGCCCCCATAGATTTCTTGTAAGCACGTCGTCACATTCTGTTTCAGTTGAAAGTTAGCCTGATGAGGGAACGGTTAGTTCTGAAACCGGTCGCATCGTTTCAACCAAAAAACGTGGTTAATACAAAGTTATATCTTTAAATTTAATTTGTCAATAAAACTTAATCGTATTTCAATATTCATAAATTAAAAATAATAATTAATGATTGCTCATTATGTTGAGCGCTTTTAATCGTCATGAGCGGGCAATTTTTAACGTTTTTTTTCGTCTGGTAATTAATTTATATTGCTTAACTATAGAAAGTAAAAACACTCTTGTGTCAAAACGATTAAGAATATTTTTTTTGTACAAACGGTACCTGTCTTTTTGCATTAATAATAATAATAATATTTGCTGTAGACTTTTACTGGCAAACGACCTCAAAATTAGTATTTCATAATGACTGTGCAACTGCGGGTCAACGTGTTTTAGTTAATAATCGATATACAACGCATACCTTGTGATTATGCAATGATATTGTGATACGAAACCGCGTTGAGATAATAAAACTGTTATGGTATTTTATGCAGATTGTCACTACAGAAATTTCGCCTAAGGAGTCGTTTACATTAAACACTCCTTACACAATAAATTTTGAGCCAGCTTGGTAATATTTAGTTGGTAATTTCTTATTATATTATTACGCAATACACAAAAGTATGTTCGAGAATAAAAAGCTCTATTATATAATATTTCATACACTAAAATATCTCTCCCTTGCATCTCTCAAATCTTCTTCATAGTAAGTAATCTTAAACCTTGTTTTTTATGTTTAATGGAATATTGATTTAGAAACGATTTGTTCGAAACATCCTTTCTGTGGATTTGCTCGGTTTAAATACTTATTACTTGACATACATCTGAGTAACGATAGCTCAAGAAACTTGGCTTAAATAATTATTATGAAAGGGATAATAACTGACACAGAAATATATGTAATAACAGGTATATGTAAAATTACTAATATATTCGAAACCAATTAACTAAAGATTCATCTCTTGATGGTTTCAAAAATATATAATGGTGTGTATTAAGCAAATTAAATAGTTGCTCTGTAAAAAGAGTAATTTATTATTAAAATAATTATAAAATACAATAAAAGTAATAATAACATAAACATAAATAAATAATAATGATAACAAATATAATTTTACCTGTAAAAAGAGAAACGACATTAAATGCTTTTAGTTCCTCCTTTTTAGAATCTTAACTGTCACTTTAAAACAAATATAAAACTAAAACTTTAATATAGAACCAATTCAAATAAAAATGAAATAAGTACTTCTATGTGACATCTATGTAAGTACTTGTTTTACAAATATATAAATGCTTTTTTGATCTCACCAATGTAAGAAAGAAAAATGTAAGAAAGGAGTTGTTAAAAAAATACTAGTCGTATATACCTACCTACCGAAGATATACGACCTGCCCCCCTAGACAACGTGTCATTTAGCTCAATAAAAGAAACAAGAAAAGAAAACTCAATATATGGAAGTGACAGTTGTCACGTGACTGGCAACTGTCACTTCCATAAATTGAGTTATATTTTCTTGTTTCTTTTCTTGAGCTAAATGACACGTTGTCTAGGGGGGCTGTAACGTAATAGAAATACTTTCGATTGCGAAGATGCCGATTTTTCTGAGTGTGCTGTGTACAATGTGATATGTACGGCGTATTTATTTATTACTTCGATTGTTTTCAAATCTTATACTCGCTTTGATCCCATTAGATTTTAAAGCATATCTGATCAGTGTTTCTCAAGTTTTTTTACTGTCAAATATTTCAAAGTGACCTCAAGCTCAGGAATCTTAAAATTTTATATTTTTATTTTCAAATTGCTAAAAAGACACATCAGTGTTATAAAATGGCATAGAAGAATTTTCATTTTTTTTATAATAAAATATTTAAATCAAAAATAATTTATCACACTCAAAATTTTAATACTTTGTGGTGTGACTTGGTAGTTAAAAGTATAGCGTTGGCCACAATCCACTCGTTTATTATTTGCTCAAATCTTAACATAGGCAGAAAAAACGAAGTTGCCGATTGAATTGACATAATATGAATAAAATTGTATTTATAGAGCAAATGACACAGCCGATGGCGCAGAAAAACAAATGCCAATAACAGAAAAAGTTTTTCTACATACATACATACATACCATCACGCCATGTCCCTCACGGGGTAGGCAGAGAGAACCGAACGCCACTTACTTGAATCGTGACATACATTCATCGCCTCGTCAACATTTATACATGGTCTTATACATGTTCGTCTGTTGTTCACGCTTCTAACATTTCCGTCTTTCAAAATACCGTTCACATGGACGTGCCATACCTTCCTTGGGCGGCCCCGACCTCTCATTCCATTCATATCTCATTTTAATATATTTCATTATCACTTTCAATATATCCGTCAACGTGATTTCATTTCAATTAAATCCACTACTGTTGAAATATTCATAAAAAAAATCGACAGGTCACAGGAAACGAAAGTTTATCCGTATTTCAATGTAGTCGCGGTACAATATTCGACGTACAATTATTTCAATCACAACACTTCCGTTGGCAAAATTTCCATTTTGAAATGATCCATCCGCATCTGATCGTAATTCGATTAATATTCATTGATTTGCTATTTGATTACTTACATCCCTATAAACTTTCATATCTATTCTAGGAAAAAAAAAATCCTAAGTTAATCACGCGTTTGAGGACTGTACTCTCTGTTCTATGAACACAAAAGTGCATGATATCAAACATTTTTGAGAGCTATATTCAACCTCGACATTTTATTTCAATTTATTTTTTTTATTTTATGTAGCTTCTCGGGCAAATAACAGATGTTATTTACCACGCACCCTATAACAAGTTGCCACATTCTGGAGACTTACGATATTTATCGTCTCCCAGATCAAGACTGAGAACACAATTAAAAACTGTGTCTCCACTGGGAATTGAACCCAAGGACCTTTGAATCAGCAGTCAGATATCTAACCAACTGAGCCACGAAGGCCGACATTTTTTTATCTTTTTAGTATTATAAAGAACATTTTTGATTACAAAAAATATATTTTTAAAATCCACATTATTTTAGTATATCCAATACAACCGAATTACAGTATTAATAACAGACATTACAGTATAAAGAGAAAAAATGATTTAGATACCTATAATATATGTAATCATTAGACAAATATACGTGGACTGGGTACAAATAGATAAGTAACCAAGTTCTCTGGAAATAAATTGCAATAGATATTTTCAACACATTTCCATATTTATGACGGAACGTACTTTCATTTTTTACAAAATTGCCAAATTAATTATCTTCATCTTTTGTATAATGACAGGTTCCCCCGACGCGACGTCGGCTACCACTCTGGCGTAGGCATATTCAGTTTTCTATTCCAGTATTAAAACTTTGGCCCTATTCCGTCAAAACAAAATATCATCCTTTATACGGAAATATATGTAAGTATTGTACAATATTACGTTTGGTCAGAACAAGTACCTATATGTTAAACACGTAAATGTCAGCTTATGTAAAATTAAATAGTAAAAATAGAAATCGCTCATGACCCATGAAAGCGAAAGCTCATTAATCCATCTTAGACCTTTCGTCAATTTCCTCGGAAATTTATCTGACATTGTTGTAACATCGATTGAAAACCAGACATTGTCTATTGCGATGAAATATCGCCAATGATAATAATGTAATTGTGTTTGTTGCCTTTGAATATATTTACAAAATAAAGCTATAAATAACGTTGAGGTCTTATGTTTTCTTAGATGCATAATAATAATTGTAATTCGTGATATATCTACAAGTTTCTCTACACGCGTACGTACTATTTCGATAGTAATTTAACTCGCAATTTACGTTCTGTTCAACACAAATTACAAATATTGATTGTTAAAGATTGTATTTTGTATCATAATGCTCGTTTTGATATGATAATATACCATTTTGTATATAATATAACACTTGAAATCAAGCTTGACACCAAAGTATCATATTTTTCAGTATTTTACAATCATTTTACTGTAAATGATTACGGTCATAAAATTTTATCTGAAAGAAGATGGATTTCTAAAGACATTGCTGGAATATCGAATATTTATTAAATAAGACATATTTTTACGCTACACACTATGGAATAGTGGAGAGTCATGATTTCGCAATTTTTAAGCGTATTTTTACATCAATGGGTATCATGTAGAGAGTGCATACTATAAATTTCGTCGTGATGTATTTGTATGTATGGCGTACGCCGTACGGATTATCCTTTTTGTGTCCTTTCTACAGCCCAAACTATAAGTCCGATTAACTTCCGATTTTGCAGCTTTTAAAATAAAACTTTATAATGTTGTGTGAAAAGAATTCTTTTTAACTTATATGTGGGTACGTGTTAACTGTTTTCTTTTTTTTCATTTCTTGACTGGTTAATTGGTTATTTATTTTATTATTTTTGTTTTTTATGATGTTATGTTTTATATCTATCTTGTTTATTCTTCCTCCTGCTACAACTAATGTTATTTTTCTTCATAAAATATCTTATTGATAACCATTTATGGAAACTTTGCTGGTTTATTTGATTATTATTTTGTACCATTACAATTTTATTAATGAAACTGTATGTTTCCTTGATAAATAAATAAATTAAAATAAAATAAACTTCATATTAACATCATATGTGTAAAGTGCGTACACCTAGGGTTGATTAGTTTTCTATAGACAAATTTTAATTTCTTCTCTTTGTTTTCGTCATTTACATTGGTTTTTATTTTGTGTCCTCTCCACAGCCCAAACTATAAGTCCGATTGACTACATATTGATATCATATATGTAAAGTCCATTAACTTAGAGCTGATTAGTTTTCCATAGATATTCGTTAATTTTTATGATTTCATCTGTCAAAATTTTCATAATGCTCTCACGGTCTGGAAAATCGAGGTATTTTTATACTGTTTGAAATTTTTGTACAATAAAAATACACTCATCAAAAATACATACAAGGATTGTCAAAATTTATGAAAAATCTATGGTCCGACATATCAATGTGAAATTAATATAGAATTTGTATGAAAAATGTATACAAAAGAAGTAAAATAGCTTCTGTATGGGAAAATTGAGTGATCAACTTCATATTGATATTGTATGTGTCTATATAGACAAGTGTATTTTTTACTCTCCACTTCTATCTTCCTCAAGGGGTAGGCAATGAGAACCGTACACTTACTATGAGTTTCGCGACAAATGTTTTTGTGTCTATGGTGTATTGTGAAAACTTTTGTCCTCTGGGAATCTTATATTTGTTTAAGAATCTTATAGAAATGTACTAGAGATTGTCAACCTTTCAAGAAGAAAAAAATAACAATTTCTATGGTGTGGAGAGTTTAGTGTTGGCTACAAACCAATCGTTTTACTTTCTCTTCGTGATATCAGGCAATGTTTTTGTTAAAAATATATACGGATTACGTAATTTACAATAAGTATATAAGATGGCTGGATGACACAAAAGACAACGGGGTGATCGGAATAACAAACTGGAGGAGAGCGACAAAGGAAAGGGACTGCTGAAGAAGGGTTCTGGAAGAGTAACTTCTAACGTTGGTACTAACTACTTAATACCAACGTTCTGCTGATTGTACTTTGAAAATGAAGCTTTACGTGCATATATGTATAATCAGTCATGTAAGTGTAAACTATTACAAATGTACTTTGTTTAAAGCAGAGGCTCCCAACCTTTTTTGGTATACCGCCCCTATATTCACATGTGCCAGGTTGTAAAACATAAAAAAAAATTAAAACGAAGATTGCCGCGCAGTGAGAAAATTTCAATCTTGTTGTGTTTGTATCAACAAAATAAAAAGAAAATTGGCGTGCAGCGAGGATATTTCAGTTTTGTACTATTTGTATCAACTAGTTGCATGTAACACATGAGATCCAACTGTCGACAGCGATAGTATGTATAGTTGAAGAATAAGTACCAAACCCATAAATACAAATTATTTATTATTTTATGATATTTAGTTTTCTATACAACACATGTACCTAGGTAGTCAAGATAGGATAGTATGGAGGTCAGGCTTTTTTTCCTACCCGGAATATGAAAACAGCATGATGGTATATGTATATTGTATGTTTAGAGATGAAGTATCAAACTATTAAGTCTTCTTTGATATTGTGTATAGGTAGGTGACTACCATACAAATTGTATGAAGCGATGTCGTCACTAAATTCAATTTTTATAAAAATTGTTAAAAAAAATTTGAGATGTACTGCTACAATGTTAATATTTTTTATATAAAATTAAATTATCTAGTTGGGGTGTTTCGGCTTTTTTCGATATTTTAAAAATAAATGGAAATATAGGCAGTTAAACTCATAAATTTATCATTAAAAAAAAAACTTTTCTTAATAAAAAATGTTTGAGAAACCCTGGAATTTTTTTGAAAAAACTAAGTTGAGATTTTGTATTTTTCTATGTTTATACCAATTTTCAGCGTTCTAGCTTTTATGGTTTCTGAGATATAGGGAAAAATAAAATAAAAATTCAAAAGTTGATAACCCCTGACTGAAACAACAATTCAAAATTCCGAGTATAAAAGTTTTGTAGGCCTGTAACTGTTTATATATTCTGAAATTTTACGCTCTGTAAATTGAGCGGATCAAAAGTTATAAGGGGGGGACGGACACACACAGACACACACACACACACACACACACACACACAGACACACGAAATGTTCTACTCCGAATTCTGAGTAAATCCGTGTATGGAACATATATGCTGCGAAGCCTCTAAGTTGGTGTTTTTTGACTTCAAAGTTGGAAAAGCCGTGAAAAAAGTAGACCTCTCCATACAATTCTCGCGTATTCTGGCTTGATACATTGTCGATATGTTAAGAGAACAAAGTTCTCCTGAACAAATCGACAGTTGGATGAGAGTATCTATGTGTCTTTCAAACAAAAAAGTATCTATATGTCTTTTAGTATCAAAAATCTCTCTAATATACGTTTGATGTTGATCTTGACGTTTCGATCACAAAATATATATTTACTAGTTGCATGTAACACATGAGATCCAACTGTCGATAGCGATAGTATGTATAGTTGAAGAATATGTACCAAACTATAAACCCATAGATACAAATTATTGAATATTTTCAGATATTTTGTTTTCTATACAACATATGTAGGTATGTATGTCAAGATAGGATAGTATGGAGGAAGATCCTTTTTCCTTCCCAGAATATGCAAATAGCATGATGGTATGTATGTATGTATGTTTGGAGATGAAGTATCAAACTATTAAGTCTTCTTACATATTGTGTATAGGCGACTGCCATACAAAATGTATGAAGCGATGTCGTCACTAAATTCAATTTTTAAAAAAATTGTTAAAAAAAAATTGAGATCTTCTACTACAATGTTCATATTTTTTATAGAAAATTAAATTATCTAGTTGGGGTGTTTCGGCTTTTTTCGATAATTGTAAAAGTTTTTGAAATATAGGCAGTTTAACTCATAAATTTATCATAAAAAAAATATTTTTCTTAATAAAAAATGTTTGAGAAACCCTGGAATTTTTTTGAATAAACTAATTTGAGATTTTGTATTTGTCTATATTGGTACCAATTTTCAGCGTTCTAGCTTTTATGGTTTCTGAGATATAGGGAAAAATAAAATAAAAATTCAAAAGTTGATAACCCCTGACTGAAACAAAAATTCAGAATTCCGAGTATAAAAGTTTTGTAGGCCTGTAACTGTTTATATATTCTGAAATTTTAGGCTCTGTAAATTGAGCGGATCAAAAGTTATAAGGGGGACACACACACACACACACAGACATACACACACAGACACACACACAGACACACGAAATGTTCTACTCCGAATTCTGAGTAAATCCGTGTATGGAACATATATGCTGCGAAGCCTCTAAGTTGGTGTTTTTTGACTTCAAAGTTGGAAAAGCCGTGAAAAAAGTAGACCTCTCCATACAATTCTCGCGTATTCTGGCTTGATACATTGTCGATATGTTAAGAGAACAAAGTTCTCCTGAACAAATCGACAGTTGGATTAAGTCAAACGAAAATTTCCTCGCTGCGAGAAAATTTCAGTGTTTTTAAGTATCAACTAGTTGCATGTAACACATGAGATCCAACTGTCGATAGCGATAGTATGTATAGTTGAAGAATATGTACCAAACTATAAACCCATAGACACAAATTATTGAATATTTTCAGATATTTTGTTTTCTATACAACATATGTAGGTATGTATGTCAAGATAGGATAGTATGGAGGAAGATCCTTTTTCCTACCCAGAATATGGAAATAGCATGATGGTATGTATGTATGTTTGGAGATGAAGTATCAAACTATTTAGTCTTCTTACATATTGTGTATAGGCGACTGCCATACAAAATGTATGAAGCGATGTCGTCACTAAATTCAATTTTTAAAAAAATTGTTAAAAAAAAATTGAGATCTTCTACTACAATGTTAATATTTTTTATAGAAAATTAAATTATCTAGTTGGGGTGTTTCGGCTTTTTCCGATAATTGTAAAAGTTTTGGAAATATAGGCAGTTAAACTCATAAATTTATCATAAAAAAAATATTTTTCTTAATAAAAAATGTTTGAGAAACCCTGGAATTTTTTTTGAAAAAACTAATTTGAGATTTTACATTTGTCTATGTTTGTACCAATTTTCAGAGTTCTAGCGTTTATGGTTTCTGAGATATATGGAAAAATAAAATAAAAATTCAAAAGTTGATAACCCCTGACTGAAACAAAAATTTTAAATTCCGAGTATAAAAGTTTTGTAGGCCTGTTACTGTTTATATATTCTGAAATTTTAGGCTCTGTAAATTGAGCGTATCAAAAGTTATAAGGGGGGGGGGGACACACACACACACAGACACACACACAGACACACAGACACACAGACACACAGACACACACACACACACACACACACAGACACACGAAATGTTCTACTCCGAATTCTGAGTAAATCCGTGTACGGAACATATATGCTGCGAAGCCTCTAAGTTGGTGTTTTTTGACTTCAAAGTTGGAAAAGCCGTGAAAAAAGTAGACCTCTCCATACAATTCTCGCGTATTCTGGCTTGATACATTGTCGATATGTTAAGAGAACAAAGTTCTCCTGAACAAATCGACAGTTGGATGACTGTAAAATTAAAATGTGAGTCGTTCAAATGCGGAGGGTTCACAACTACTTAATACTAGTTGCATGTAACACATGAGATCCAACTGTCGATAGCAATAGTATGTATAGTTGAAGAATATGTACCAAACTATAAACCCATAGATACAAATTATTGAATATTTTCAGATATTTTGTTTTCTATACAACATATGTAGGTATGTATGTCAAGATAGGATAGTATGGAGGAAGATCCTTTTTCCTACCCAGAATATGCAAATAGCATGATGGTATGTATGTATGTTTGGAGATGAAGTATCAAACTATTAAGTCTTCTTACATATTGTGTATAGGCGACTGCCATACAAAATGTATGAAGCGATGTCGTCACTAAATTCAATTTTTAAAAAAATTGTTAAAAAAAAATTGAGATCTTCTACTACAATGTTAATATTTTTTATAGGAAATTAAATTATCTAGTTGGGGTGTTTCGGCTTTTTTCGATAATTGTATAAGTTTTGGAAATATAGGCAGTTAAACTCATAAATTTATCATAAAAAAAATATTTTTCTTAATAAAAAATGTTTGAGAAACCCTGAAATTTTTATGAAAAAACTGATTTGAGATTTTGTATTTGTCTATGTTTGTACCAATTTTCAGAGTTCTAGCGTTTATGGTTTCTGAGATATATGGAAAAATAAAATAAAAATTCAAAAATTGATAACCCCTGACTGAAACAAAAATTCAAAATTCCGAGTATAAAAGTTTTGTAGGCCTGTAACTGTTTATATATTCTGAAATTTTTGCTCTGTAAATTTAGCGGATCAAAAGTTATAAGGGGGGGACGGACACACACACACAGACACACACACAGACACACAGACACACAGACACACAGACACACACACACACACAGACACACGAAATGTTCTACTCTAAATTCTGAGTAAATCCGTGTATGGAACATATATGCTGCGAAGCCTCTAAGTTGGTGTTTTTTGACTTCAAAGTTGGAAAAGCCCTGAAAAAAGTAGACCTCTCCATACAATTCTCGCGTATTCTGGCTTGAAACATTGTCGATATGTAAAGAGAACAAAGTTCTCCTGAACAAATCGACAGTTGGATAAACCAAAATGAATATTGCCACATGAGAATAAATTAATTCGTGTATTTGGGTCAACAAAGCAAAACAAAAATTGCCGCGCAGCGAGAAAATTTCAGACTTGTAATTTTTGTATCGACTAGTTGCATGTAACACATGAGATCCAACTGTCGATAGCGATAGTATGTATAGTTGAAGAATATGTACCAAACTATAAACCCATAGATACAAATTATTGAATATTTTCAGATATTTTGTTTTCTATACAACATATGTAGGTATGTATGTCAAGATAGGATAGTATGGAGGAAGATCCTTTTTCCAACCCAGAATATGCAAATAGCATGATGGTATGTATGTATGTTTGGAGATGAAGTATCAAACTATTAAGTCTTCTTACATATTGTGTATAGGCGACTGCCATACAAAATGTATGAAGCGATGTCGTCACTAAATTCAATTTTTAAAAAAATTGTTAAAAAAAAAATTGAGATCTTCTACTACAATGTTAATATTTTTTATAGAAAATTAAATTATCTAGTTGGGGTGTTTCAGATTTTTTCGATAATTGTAAAAGTTTTGGAAATATAGGCAGTTAAACTCATAAATTTATCATAAAAAAAATATTTTTCTTAATAAAAAATGTTTGAGAAACCCTGGAATTTTTTTTGAAAAAACTAATTTGAGATTTTACATTTGTCTATGTTTGTACCAATTTTCAGAGTTCTAGCGTTTATGGTTTCTGAGATATATGGAAAAATAAAATAAAAATTCAAAAGTTGATAACCCCTGACTGAAACAAAAATTTTAAATTCCGAGTATAAAAGTTTTGTAGGCCTGTTACTGTTTATATATTCTGAAATTTTAGGCTCTGTAAATTGAGCGGATCAAAAGTTATAAGGGGGGGGGGGACACACACACACACAGACACACAGACACACAGACACACACACACACACAGACACACGAAATGTTCTACTCCGAATTCTGAGTAAATCCGTGTATGGAACATATATGCTGCGAAGCCTCTAAGTTGGTGTTTTTTGACTTCAAAGTTGGAAATGCCGTGAAAAAAGTAGACCTCTCCATACATTTCTCGCGTGTTCTGGCTTGATACATTGTCGATATGTTAAGAGAACAAAGTTCTCCTGAACAAATCGACAGTTGGAAAACCTATGCTTTTTTTAACCTGCCCACGCCCTCACTTTGCCATCTCGCCCCCTAATTTTATCTGGATCTTCTACTGCCCCCCTGAATGTCTCAAACGCTCACAAGGGGGCGTTATTGCCAACGTTGAGAACAAGGCCTTAATTCAACAATATTTTAAAATATCGTTGTGAGTGAGAACTATGTATTAATGATATTATAGAGCAAGTACCTTAATCTTACGCAATTGACAGAAAACGATTGAGTTTTTAAAATAATCGTTTTTTACAACAACCAACCTGCAATAAATCTTTATGCAGATACAATAAAAAAAGAGGACATGATACTTAATTCACTTTTAAATACTGGCCAGTAATTATTTTCATTCATACTAAATGCAAACAAATGATTAGGTATATCATGATTGTAAAAACAATACCAGGTACAAATTCATAACAAGCTTTGTCAAGAAAACAAATCAAGACAGTTGCGGTTCTTAAAAAAACACATCACGTGAACTACGATCACTTTCAAAACAATATTCGATTAAAAACAATAATCAATTACGTACAAAAACTCATTTGACTAATCTCTCTTTCTCTTCGCAGAAAATAGTATCAATGTTTTTTATACTTATTTGTTTTTTAGTACTTATTCAAGAGAACACAGTTTAAAGAAATAAAAACAATTGTATACATTTACCTGATGAATTATTACGTGGGCTTTTTGAGCGAATATATTTTTTTTTTCAAACAATTTACTTACATACATACATACATTCCATCACGCTATGTCCCTTACGGGGTAGGCAGAGAGTATCGAACGCCACCTATTTCTATCTTGACAAACATTCATCGCCTCGTCGACATTCAAACATCGTCTTGTACATGTTCGTATGTTGTTCACGCTTCTAACATTTCCGTCTTTCCAAATACCGTTCACATGGACGTGCCATCCCTTCTTTGGGCGGCCCCGACCTCTCATTCCATTCCTGTCTGCAATGTATATTTTCTTCGTCAGGCGACCCTTATTCATTCACCCCATATGGCCAAACCATCTCAATGTGTTTACTTTCGTTCTATTAATTACATTTTTCTTTATCTTACATTCTTTCCTTGTCCTCATTTCTGACCTGTCTTCTTAGCGATCTCATTTCAACTGCATTCATTCTCCTTTCGTGCGACTTCTGCCATGTCCGGTTTCACTAGCATACGTCAAAGTTGGCACTAAGATAGCGTTATGAATGGCAACTTTAGCATCCTTTGATATGTTGCGATCATTCATAACTAGTCTCAGTGCTTTATTCACTCTGTTTCCTGCCATAGCTCTTTCAATCTCCTTATCAATCCGTCCATTGCGTTGAAACATGCTTCCCAGGTAGACTCTCTACTTTTATTTAGCACGCTGCACTCTTTTCAAACACCTTTACATTCATCCTTGTCCGTTCTCTACGCATCCTTCATATTCCACACTTACAAGATACTGTAACTCATCCATACTTTCTGCTTACAGAACTTTGTCGTCTGAATACACCAAAAATCGCACTATTACAGTACTCAATTTCAGACCCATGCTTTCATTCTTAAGGGCTCTTATGCAGAAATCAATGTACAGATTGAAGAGCCATGGATACTCACTGTCTGTTATTCTTGTATCTATTCAGACGATGATAAACTTAACGTTTTAATACCCGTGTCAATAGGTGAATGAGCTTTTGGTTCGAGGAAAACCGAACAAAAAAGTATTACTGTAATCAAATGAAATTGCTATTTCATCCGAATAAAAAGCTACGTGGATTGATAAAATTAAAATAACCATAGTATTATTCTCCGAGCACGTTGGTATCAATAAAATGATAACATCTAAGTTATCGCGACAACTCAATACGATCATTGTATTTAAATGATACTAGTTATATCGGATATCACATACATACTATAATGTCGATATCGAACTGTCACATCGTAGCGAAGCTAATTTGCTGCAATTCTGCAGGTAATTTATTGCAAACAAAGGGATGAAATTGAGATTTCTGCTAATTGATTAAATAAATATACTATCAAAGGTTTTATTCTTAACCCAAGTGGTCTTGGTAATTTTAAATCAAACAAATGTTGATAATGGTTATACATATATATTTTTTCTTGTACCAGGACGGCCGTTTTGGATCACTAGTCTCTTATCGACTGGACCATTTTTTTTATTTTTTAACTTCATTCATTCATTCATTCATACCATCACGGCATATCCCACAATGTGGGGTAACCAGCGAAAGGTGTGCGGGTGTGCATTGCCTTATAAAAGGGAGCACAACACATCTGTGTACCTATACCCACACACCAGTCTCGTCTCACCCAAAAAGGCACTACATTCAGAATGGGTGGTGAACCTCATTGCTGAACTATGTGAGATGTTATTGTTGCCTGTTGTATTTTCGATTACCTGGCTCTTACGGGACACTCGAAAACAATAATATAAAAGAGTGGAAGCACCATTCTAAGCCGGTGCCTCACAGCTTCATTCATTTTTTAACTTCATTCGATAATACTTGATTCCACAATGTGTAGTAACTAGCAACAGGAGTGCGTACGGGATACACAAAAACGATGGTTATAGAAAAAATTGGAAGCACTAATTTAAGTCGATGTCTCACAGAAAAGCCAATTAGTAAAAAAGCCGAATAGTAAAAAAGCCGAATAGTAAAATAGCCAAATAGTAAAAAAGCCAAATAGTAAGAAAGCCAAATAGTTCTTGTGTGTATTTTTAAAATAACCCTTTTACCACACTTTTTTTATGCTACCCACTTTTTCGCAACTTACAATTAAGATACAATGATAACATTGAAACTGTTTATGGGAATCGATTTCAGTTTGTTTAAGATCGGTGCGATTTAAAAACGAGTGGGTTGTGGCCAACGGTAAATTCCTCATTAAAAAGTCACAAAGTATTAAACAAAATTATATGGATAATTTTCAGCAATTTTATGAAATGAGTATAATTATTATTTATTTAAGATTTGGTACACTGTTTGTTCAAGGTTTTTTATTTAAATATTTTATTATGAAAACTTGATATTTCTTCAATGTCATTTCATGAAAGTAATGGGCCTTTTTATCAAATTGAAAATAAAAAAATCTAATTTTAGGTTTCCTGAGCTTGGGGTCACTTTGAAATATTTGACAGTTCAAAAATTTTGAAGCACTTTTCAGATATCCTTCAAAATCAAATGGGGTCAAAGTAATTATCTATATTATAAATTTGAATGTTTGTATCTACATATGTATCCATGTATGTTTCTATGTATGTACGTATCTTTGTGTTGAATGCGCTCCTAAACCATTCATGCGATTGCAATGAAACTTTGGTGAATTATCGAGAGTATGCCCGGGATGGTTTCTGGATTAAATTTTTTTTCTTCTTCTTCTTTTTTATCGTGTGTTTGGTCATTTTACCTATGAATTTGGAGAATCCTGGAAAAAGAAGGTCCAACTGTCCTTTCATCTCTTCGCAGGACTTCCCAGTATTGTTTCGGGAATTGAACATTTTCTTAACCTACTGAAGGGACGGGAGGTAATGAAGGGAAGGGAGGTACTGAAGGGCCTGAAGTGACGGTTGGTACTGAAGGGTTAGAAGGGACGGGAGATACTGAAGGGACGGGAGGTACTGAAGGTATTGAGGGGCTGAAGGGATGGGTGGTACTGAAGGGACGGGAGGTACTGAAGGGACGGGATTTACTGAACGGACTGAAGGGACGGGTGGTACTGAAGGGATGGGAGGTACTGAAGGGACGGGAGGTACTGAAGGGTCTGAAACGACGGGTGGTAATGAAGAACGATTTTTAATTATACATAGCACATAGCATACAGCACATAGTACACAGCACACACACACAGATACAACTTTCAGAATACAATCTCAGCATGATACTTGTTGATAATCTGCAATAAAAAAATAGCCTTAAAATTGCGAAATCATAACTCCCCACTATATCCCCCTGGGTTAGTTAGGAGTAAAAACTAATCGTGTAACTGTTGAGATGATTATACGAATAACTTACTGTCCGACACTATGATGTATGACGCGAAGCTTTTGTGTAAACTTACGCAAAAAAATACGGCGAGTCATGATTCAATGTGATCGGCGAAGGAATGTGAATGATTGTCCTACTTCCTTCAGCATCCGGTTCCAGCGTGATTGTTTAAAATAATGGACATTCGACCAACAACAGGTGTGGATGCCCTGGATTCCAGTTTGTCAATTAAATAAGTACCAACCCGAATGTTATTTTAACTTCACAAAAATATTTAAAAGTCAAAAGTTCGTCACTCGCTGTAAGAATTATGACTTAAAGGTACTGGGTTTTTTGTCTGAATTTGTGAGATGTATAACATCATAAATCTCCAAAATATGGCAAAATTTTATAAGGTCAAGTATGATCGTCGACATTATAACAGAACTTAAGTAGTTTCACAGCCCTATCGCATTACTTCCAGATTTATATCGGTCAAACAATTTATTTAAAAAAATTCACACATTACTTATTTTACTAAAACTTATGTAAAGATTTTATCGGATGGGTGTTGTTCATTTGTTTTACAGCACCGGTTATCACAAATTAAAATCAAATAAACGACGATTGGTAAAAACATCAATAAACGTGTTTTTCAATCGCCCGTTAGCTAAATTCAACTGTTAACTGAATTCTTCTGAGAATGTTCTGAGATCGTGAATAAAAACGCGGTATAAACAAACAGACAAATTCATAAATTAGCTATTCGACTTATTTTATTACCGTTCTTTTAAATGAGAGTGAGGTCATTTAAAGAGAGATATAGTTGTATTTGAAATAGAAAGACAATGTAGAATAGGTTGTCTACACTCCATCATACAAGATTACTTTATTCTGATTGTTTTTTGTCTTGATGCGTCGTGTTTTTTATGTTGTGAAATGGACTGTTTTTAAACAAACATCTCCCATGGGATGTTCATAAACAAATTAAATATCAGAATCAATATACGATTTTTTTATTTATTTTGATGAACTACAGCTTTATGAAGCATTAAACATAATATAACTATACATTGATTCATGACGCCAATAACATAGTTCTATTTAATTATTATGAATAATTGGTTTGAGTATATTTAAAAAAACTATTTAAGCTATATATATACTTTGATAATATATAACTTACATATAACATTGCAGGAAGGGTCATCGAGGGGGATCGCGATCCACTTCCACGCCGGCGACGCTATAGAGCTCATTGGCCCTGTTCACCACCGGACGCAGCCGCAACATCGGACAAACACAAAATATCCACCATCCATCGGGTTCAACCACTGCCCCCGAGAATCCAACCACACACGTCAGGGCCTCCGATTGGTCTCGAAATCGGCCGCTAAGTACACTCCGTTTCAAGTCGGAGGGGCTTGTACCCCGACCCCTCGGTCCTCGTGTTGGCGTCCGAAGGTTCCGCGGGCTAACACCGGGGGCATCCGACGCAATCATCACCTGTCAGATTTGACGTCTCGTTGTCAACACAGGATGTCTGACCCGACGTCTGCGCCGGCGGTGTGCCCGAACCACACAACAACATTCGCCACAGTTGACGAGTGACTGCCGAGCGAGACTAGAGGCGTCCGTCCTGCTCTTCTCTAAGTATAGAATGACGAGGGCACAACAGCGTCGGCCGCCCACCCCCGCCTTTACCGCCTGGGCCCTTAGAGCCGCAACCTAGGCTTATATCCCGACGCATCGGTCCTCGTGTTGGCGTCCGAAGGTTCCGCGGGCTAACACCGGGGGCATCCGACGCAATCATCACCTGTCAGATATGACGTCTAGTTGTCAACACAGGATGTCTGACCCGACGTCTGCGCCGGCGGTGTGCCCGAACCACACAACAACATTCGCCACAGTTGACGAGTCACTGCCGAGCGAGACTAAAGGCGTTCGTCCTGCTCTTCTCTAAGTACAGAATTGACGAGGGCGCAACAGCGTCGGCCGCCCACCCCCGCCTTTACTGGCCTAGGTTGCGGCTCTAAGGGCCTATGCAGGAAGGGTCAGAGAGGTGATAAGGAGGGGGAGAGGAAAGGGTTTTGTTCCCATTTTTAGTTACATGTTGTTGGGTCAATCGAAATGTCAATTCCAGCGCAGGCATTCCCAAAATAAAATTAAAATTTCACCATCTTCGTCAAACATTTTCTGTTTGTGTAGAGACTTGAGGTTAAAATATCAAGCCTAGGGTCATTCATACAGTTTTAATTGTTAAAACAATTACACGCTCTATTTACAAATGAATTACGTGAGTAGTTAGTCCTAGGTGTGTCAATGTATAACAATGATGGAAGAATAATAAGAGTCTATTGCAGATTTTTAATAAAAGGCGAAACAAATAGTATACAGTAGTATTCAATATTAAAACTTAGTATTCATAATTTAAGACATCTCTGTAATTGGCTTTGATATGTGTAATGTTTTTAAGCAATTTATGAATAGCTGTTGAGATAAAATAAAATAAAATAAACATTAAACACACTAACCACTCAGCACACTAACTATGCTCAACATGCAACAATCTACAGAATCTGTAATACATACAATAGGCATTTCCAAGAGTTCGACATATTCTTACTAAGCGCCCCCACATTTAAAAAATATATCAGACTTAAAAATTCATCCTCATAATCTTACTCAACACTTAATATACTGCACACATATAGGTATATATACAATTTCACACATCATTCACTCAATATCTCACCATAATATGTAACTATTCCTAATTTATCTTAATATACTACAATAACTCCAGTAACAACCTGGCTTTAATACCACTCAATTCATCTTTATTTTATATAATTTATTATACGCTGTATGTTATCCTCTAAATAAATAAATAGACTAAGTAAGAACGGCCCACGAGCTGTGACGCACCGGCTTAGAATAGTGTTTCCACTCTTTTCTATTACTGTTTTCGAGTGTCCCGTAAAAGTCGGGTAATCGAAAATACAACAGGCAACAATAACATCTGACATAGTTCAGCAATGAGGTTCACCACCCATTCTGAATGTAGTGCCTTTTTAGGTGAGACGAGACTGGTGTGTGGGTATACACATATGTGTTGTGCTCCCTTTTATAAGGCAATGCACACCCGCACACCTTTCGCTGGTTACCCCACATTGTGGGATATGCCGTGATGGTATGTATGTAAGAACGGCCCACCTTAGGCCAATATTGGTGACCAATAAATGCGACCACTAATGGCTCTTGCTATGTAAAATGTATGAAAATTTTTGTCCACAACTTGTAGTGGTCGTCACTAGTGGCCCAGTGTGCGGCCACTCTAAGAGTACTGGGTGACCTCATTTTAGTTTTCTTATTTTAAGTTTGAATCACCCTTTGTTGCCCGTTGAAGTGTGTATGTATTGTATATAAAGCAACATATTAATTTTTTTTTTGAATTCTACTGTCAAATTAAAACCGTAAAACACTTCTTTATAACTCATTAATTTGATATCTTGCAACGTATTGCATAATTATATTAACCGCTGCACAAGAGAAGTTGTAAATACAAAACGTGAGGAAGATTGTTCTTCTCAAGTAGTTGTCAATCGGGGATACGGGCAAATTTTTTTTATTATTAATTTTTAAATGTTTGAAACTGATAGAACTCCTTAATTACGTAGAATTAGTAAAATTATTTAGTATAATATAAAATCTTTACTTTTTACGTTATTTTTTTTAACTAACCAATAGTTTTACTGTTTGATCTTGAAACTTTTTATGTATAAATTTTGAAATTTTGTTCTTAGAATTTTAATTATTATTTAATAAAAATATAATAAATATTTTTTTTATTAATTGTTTTTAAATTTTGTTTTTTTGAGAAGTTTTAATATTTTTTTACTATTAATTTTGTCTTGCTTATGTTTTTTTTGTTTGTATTATTTTATTTTGTTGTTTTGTTTATTTTTTGATATGATTTTGCTGGTGCACGTTTTTTTTTCCTCTTTAGCATTCTTTTGTAAATGCTCACATGAGCGTGGAACTTAATAAATAAATAAATATTAGAAAAAAAAGCACGATAGATTTATTTAAACATATCAGATTTGTTTATATAACCTAACCTAACTTGGCCAGGACTGTTCCGGGGTGGAGGCTTTTTTAAATGTTTCTCCTTTATATAATATCCCAATAATAGTTCTTATTTTTGTTTGTGTTCATTCAGAGATTTCCTGTAAACAACCAAAAGTAATACACAACTTTATGAATCAAAGTATTTTAACTATAATTTTACTATAATATAATCTATATCAAATTACCCAGGTGATCTACCTCGCGGTCGACTGCCGAAATGGATTTATTGGGAGACAATTTTGAGTACCCCGTTGTCACACAATGTCACCACATAGAACTTACTGAACGTATTTAAAAGTCGGACTTATTTAGGGCTTCGAAATAAAATAGTTTGAGAAAGTGTGTGCAGTTGAACAAATCGGTTCATGACCTTTCCGATGGTAAGTCAGGACTTAGTGACCTAATACCGTTTCACACAAAACATTTCTCGAGTTACATCACGAATCGTTCGTTCGTTATTCATGCATTGACTGTAGTAGCCATTTGCAAACATAATTCGTAGTTATAAAAATATTTATATATTTGGTAATTTGTAAGTCTGTTTGGTAAACATACGATTAAATAGTATTATTAAAGTCATAAGCATGACGAATCTTATTCTTACTCACTATATTTATTATTATGTTACGTAGGTAGTTCTGTTTTCGATAGTTTGATTGAAAATATCTTCTGATATAGAAAGTGCCTTATATATATATATATATATATATATATATATATATATATATATATATATATATATATATATATATATATATATATATATATATATATATATATATATATATATATATATATATATATATATATATATATATATATATATATATATATATATATATATATATATATATATATATATATATATATATATATATATATATATATATATATATATATATATATATATATATATATATATATATATATATATATATATATATATATATATATATATATATATATATATATATATATATATATATATATATATATATATATATATATATATATATATATATATGTTATTATTAAGTATTTTGGGGATAACCCGCGTCAAATTCTGATTCCCGAGAGAATCAGTCGTCTGCCGACGTTTCGTCTGAATCACATCAGACATTTTCAATAGGCGCCTTGTTAATAAATTTCCGTCGCGAGGGATAGTGCGCGCACGTCCGTTCGCGTCGGAAGCTTACCACCAAGTGAAAGTTTGAAAGGAAGCCATGTCAGTTGTTAGTGGAGGGGTGGGTTTCCCCAATGACGTCATTATTGCGTTTTGTTTGGCTTCTAGTGACTCGAGTACTTAACGGTATATTGTTTACAGGTGGATTATCAGTTTTCGGCTTACTAAGAATTTTACTAATGTTTTTAATGTGACTATTGTTTGAAATATCGGTAGTTGGGTTAATTTGATTATTATGGTTTTTCAAAATATTGTTTTCAAGTACACTTGTCCATGCGGTCGGGATTCGAATGCTATCGTCCCTGCTATTCATTATACTGTTGCTTCTTCTATATATTTCTATTGCTTCCCTGTAAATTCTAAATGTTTCATTGTTGATATTCGCGACTACTTTTGAATATTCAAAGTCTATGGAGTGATTTTCGGTCAATGAGTGATTTACTAGAGATGAAGTTAATTTCCGGTTTTTAATATCTACGCGATGTTCAGAGACGCGTGCCGAGATTCTGCGATTTGTCCTGCCTATGTAAGTTTTTGTGCAATCACCGCAAGGGATTTCGTAAATACCGTGTGACTCTAATGGTATTTTATCTTTCGGACTTTTTAAAAAGGATGAAATTTTGTTGTCTGTTCTAAAAATGGTGCGAATATTATGTTTGTAAAGTAGGTGACTTATTTTGTCAGTAGTGCCTTTTATGTAAGGTAAAAATGCAATGGCGAGTGGCTTTACTTTAGTTGATGTATCTTTTTTATTAAAATTTTTATTCGTTTGATTTTTTATTGCATTATTTATTGTGAAATTTGAAAAACCGTTATTTCGTAGCGCGTTTTTAAGATACTCTAATTCATTTTGAATGTTTTCGGAGTCGGTTATCCTTAATGACCGTGTTACCAAGGTGTTTGCTACAGAGGCGATTTGTGCTGGATGATGGTTCGACGATGCGTGGAGATATCTGTTGGTATGTGTTGATTTTCTGTACACAGTGTGGCCGAGTGTGCCATCGTCTTTTTTGATTACGAGAACATCAAGAAAAGGAATTTCACCGTTGTTTTCGATCTCCATTGTGAATTTGATGTTATTGTGGAGATCGTTCAGAAAATCAAGAAATTTGTGAAGTTCCTCCAAACCGTGAGGCCATATAACGAAAGTATCGTCCACGTATCTAATCCATAGCTTTGGTTTTAAGCGCGCTCTATCTATAGCTTCTTTTTCTAACTTGGTCATGAATATGTTAGCGACTGGCGGTGAAAGAGATAGACCCATTGGTGCTCCTTTTACTTGTTTGTACATGTCGTTATTATAGGTGAAAAATGTGTTATTGAGGCAATGTTCTATTAAAGTTATTATGTCATTCGGTGGGTCACTCATTTCTTTTATTGCTTGAAGAGCTTCGTCTGTAGGTATATTGGTAAACAGGGATACGACGTCAAAACTGACAAGGATGTCGCCCTTGTTTAATTTTTGATTTTTAATGATTTGTATAAAATGTTCCGAATTTTTGACAAATGATTCCGCTGATTCTACATCTGGTTGTAAGTAGTTGGCAAGATACTTTGATAACATTTGAAGTGGCGAACCGACAGAACTGACTATGGGTCTAAGAGGAACATCCGTCTTGTGAATCTTTGGCAAACCGTATAATTTCGGAAATCGTGACGATTTTTCTCTAGGTATTAACGACTTTTTTAATTCTGGACTTAATTTGGATGACATAATTTTTGTTTTAGTCGTTTTTTCTAAGTATGTTATAGGATTATTAGGATGCAGTTTATAAGCCGGATCGTTAAGCAAATTAGTTATTTTAATGTGATAATCTTCGCTTTTCATGATCACTGTTGCGTTTCCCTTATCTGCCGGAAGAATAATTATATCTTTATTTGCGCGTAATTCTTTAAGAGCTCGTATTTCATCGAGAGATATATTTCTTTTCGGCGGAAGCGATTTTCTAAGTATATGGCAAGTTTCTTGTCGTATAGTTTCGGCTATATTATTTGGTAGTTTACACACGGCTGATTCGATACCCGTAACAATGTCTTCTTTCGGAATTTTCGGAGGAACAACACCAAAATTAAAACCTTTACTTAGAACAGATATTGTATCGTTATTTAATTTTAGATCAGTGAGATTGTGAATGATTTTATCGGTATTTAACGACTGTTGGTATTCTTGTTTTTTGATATTATTTTCGATACGCGTGAATTTACTTATTTGGCGGTCGGAGTTTATTTTATTATTCGTTTCAATCCTATTATGAATGAGATTATCTAATTCGGACCATATTAACGGGTGTAATATATTAGCAAGTTTTATATGAAGATTTCTAATATCAGTACCAAGTGTATGTAATTGTAAATGAATGTAACCAATTTCGTCGCGTATGAGGGAAAAACTAGTATTATAAAGAATTTTTCTCACCGATTTTCTAATCAGATTTTCAGATAAGGGAAACGCAACACGACAACAAAACGCAAAACGAAACGCAACGCAAGATAAGGGAAACGCAACAGTGATCATGAAAAGCGAAGATTATCACATTAAAATAACTAATTTGCTTAACGATCCGGCTTATAAACTGCATCCTAATAATCCTATAACATACTTAGAAAAAACGACTAAAACAAAAATTATGTCATCCAAATTAAGTCCAGAATTAAAAAAGTCGTTAATACCTAGAGAAAAATCGTCACGATTTCCGAAATTATACGGTTTGCCAAAGATTCACAAGACGGATGTTCCTCTTAGACCCATAGTCAGTTCTGTCGGTTCGCCACTTCAAATGTTATCAAAGTATCTTGCCAACTACTTACAACCAGATGTAGAATCAGCGGAATCATTTGTCAAAAATTCGGAACATTTTATACAAATCATTAAAAATCAAAAATTAAACAAGGGCGACATCCTTGTCAGTTTTGACGTCGTATCCCTGTTTACCAATATACCTACAGACGAAGCTCTTCAAGCAATAAAAGAAATGAGTGACCCACCGAATGACATAATAACTTTAATAGAACATTGCCTCAATAACACATTTTTCACCTATAATAACGACATGTACAAACAAGTAAAAGGAGCACCAATGGGTCTATCTCTTTCACCGCCAGTCGCTAACATATTCATGACCAAGTTAGAAAAAGAAGCTATAGATAGAGCGCGCTTAAAACCAAAGCTATGGATTAGATACGTGGACGATACTTTCGTTATATGGCCTCACGGTTTGGAGGAACTTCACAAATTTCTTGATTTTCTGAACGATCTCCACAATAACATCAAATTCACAATGGAGATCGAAAACAACGGTGAAATTCCTTTTCTTGATGTTCTCGTAATCAAAAAAGACGATGGCACACTCGGCCACACTGTGTACAGAAAATCAACACATACCAACAGATATCTCCACGCATCGTCGAACCATCATCCAGCACAAATCGCCTCTGTAGCAAACACCTTGGTAACACGGTCATTAAGGATAACCGACTCCGAAAACATTCAAAATGAATTAGAGTATCTTAAAAACGCGCTACGAAATAACGGTTTTTCAAATTTCACAATAAATAATGCAATAAAAAATCAAACGAATAAAAATTTTAATAAAAAAGATACATCAACTAAAGTAAAGCCACTCGCCATTGCATTTTTACCTTACATAAAAGGCACTACTGACAAAATAAGTCACCTACTTTACAAACATAATATTCGCACCATTTTTAGAACAGACAACAAAATTTCATCCTTTTTAAAAAGTCCGAAAGATAAAATACCATTAGAGTCACACGGTATTTACGAAATCCCTTGCGGTGATTGCACAAAAACTTACATAGGCAGGACAAATCGCAGAATCTCGGCACGCGTCTCTGAACATCGCGTAGATATTAAAAACCGGAAATTAACTTCATCTCTAGTAAATCACTCATTGACCGAAAATCACTCCATAGACTTTGAATATTCAAAAGTAGTCGCGAATATCAACAATGAAACATTTAGAATTTACAGGGAAGCAATAGAAATATATAGAAGAAGCAACAGTATAATGAATAGCAGGGACGATAGCATTCGAATCCCGACCGCATGGACAAGTGTACTTGAAAACAATATTTTGAAAAACCATAATAATCAAATTAACCCAACTACCGATATTTCAAACAATAGTCACATTAAAAACATTAGTAAAATTCTTAGTAAGCCGAAAACTGATAATCCACCTGTAAACAATATACCGTTAAGTACTCGAGTCACTAGAAGCCAAACAAAACGCAATAATGACGTCATTGGGGAAACCCACCCCTCCACTAACAACTGACATGGCTTCCTTTCAAACTTTCACTTGGTGGTAAGCTTCCGACGCGAACGGACGTGCGCGCACTATCCCTCGCGACGGAAATTTATTAACAAGGCGCCTATTGAAAATGTCTGATGTGATTCAGACGAAACGTCGGCAGACGACTGATTCTCTCGGGAATCAGAATTTGACGCGGGTTATCCCCAAAATACTTAATAATAACATATTTTGTACTCGCGAAAACCTTAGATTTAACATAAATAACCTCTACGGGGAGGAAATATACAGTGAAACAAAAAAGTTTGAAAAATTAAAGTCAAAACACGCTAAGCTTCTATGTGACCTAACCTTTTTGTGTCGATGTCGTGAAAAAAAAGTAGTGCCAAAGTGTTTTCAACTGAGACAACGCGGTAGCAGAAAATCGGTGAGAAAAATTCTTTATAATACTAGTTTTTCCCTCATACGCGACGAAATTGGTTACATTCATTTACAATTACATACACTTGGTACTGATATTAGAAATCTTCATATAAAACTTGCTAATATATTACACCCGTTAATATGGTCCGAATTAGATAATCTCATTCATAATAGGATTGAAACGAATAATAAAATAAACTCCGACCGCCAAATAAGTAAATTCACGCGTATCGAAAATAATATCAAAAAACAAGAATACCAACAGTCGTTAAATACCGATAAAATCATTCACAATCTCACTGATCTAAAATTAAATAACGATACAATATCTGTTCTAAGTAAAGGTTTTAATTTTGGTGTTGTTCCTCCGAAAATTCCGAAAGAAGACATTGTTACGGGTATCGAATCAGCCGTGTGTAAACTACCAAATAATATAGCCGAAACTATACGACAAGAAACTTGCCATATACTTAGAAAATCGCTTCCGCCGAAAAGAAATATATCTCTCGATGAAATACGAGCTCTTAAAGAATTACGCGCAAATAAAGATATAATTATTCTTCCGGCAGATAAGGGAAACGCAACAGTGATCATGAAAAGCGAAGATTATCACATTAAAATAACTAATTTGCTTAACGATCCGGCTTATAAACTGCATCCTAATAATCCTATAACATACTTAGAAAAAACGACTAAAACAAAAATTATGTCATCCAAATTAAGTCCAGAATTAAAAAAGTCGTTAATACCTAGAGAAAAATCGTCACGATTTCCGAAATTATACGGTTTGCCAAAGATTCACAAGACGGATGTTCCTCTTAGACCCATAGTCAGTTCTGTCGGTTCGCCACTTCAAATGTTATCAAAGTATCTTGCCAACTACTTACAACCAGATGTAGAATCAGCGGAATCATTTGTCAAAAATTCGGAACATTTTATACAAATCATTAAAAATCAAAAATTAAACAAGGGCGACATCCTTGTCAGTTTTGACGTCGTATCCCTGTTTACCAATATACCTACAGACGAAGCTCTTCAAGCAATAAAAGAAATGAGTGACCCACCGAATGACATAATAACTTTAATAGAACATTGCCTCAATAACACATTTTTCACCTATAATAACGACATGTACAAACAAGTAAAAGGAGCACCAATGGGTCTATCTCTTTCACCGCCAGTCGCTAACATATTCATGACCAAGTTAGAAAAAGAAGCTATAGATAGAGCGCGCTTAAAACCAAAGCTATGGATTAGATACGTGGACGATACTTTCGTTATATGGCCTCACGGTTTGGAGGAACTTCACAAATTTCTTGATTTTCTGAACGATCTCCACAATAACATCAAATTCACAATGGAGATCGAAAACAACGGTGAAATTCCTTTTCTTGATGTTCTCGTAATCAAAAAAGACGATGGCACACTCGGCCACACTGTGTACAGAAAATCAACACATACCAACAGATATCTCCACGCATCGTCGAACCATCATCCAGCACAAATCGCCTCTGTAGCAAACACCTTGGTAACACGGTCATTAAGGATAACCGACTCCGAAAACATTCAAAATGAATTAGAGTATCTTAAAAACGCGCTACGAAATAACGGTTTTTCAAATTTCACAATAAATAATGCAATAAAAAATCAAACGAATAAAAATTTTAATAAAAAAGATACATCAACTAAAGTAAAGCCACTCGCCATTGCATTTTTACCTTACATAAAAGGCACTACTGACAAAATAAGTCACCTACTTTACAAACATAATATTCGCACCATTTTTAGAACAGACAACAAAATTTCATCCTTTTTAAAAAGTCCGAAAGATAAAATACCATTAGAGTCACACGGTATTTACGAAATCCCTTGCGGTGATTGCACAAAAACTTACATAGGCAGGACAAATCGCAGAATCTCGGCACGCGTCTCTGAACATCGCGTAGATATTAAAAACCGGAAATTAACTTCATCTCTAGTAAATCACTCATTGACCGAAAATCACTCCATAGACTTTGAAAATTCAAAAGTAGTCGCGAATATCAACAATGAAACATTTAGAATTTACAGGGAAGCAATAGAAATATATAGAAGAAGCAACAGTATAATGAATAGCAGGGACGATAGCATTCGAATCCCGACCGCATGGACAAGTGTACTTGAAAACAATATTTTGAAAAACCATAATAATCAAATTAACCCAACTACCGATATTTCAAACAATAGTCACATTAAAAACATTAGTAAAATTCTTAGTAAGCCGAAAACTGATAATCCACCTGTAAACAATATACCGTTAAGTACTCGAGTCACTAGAAGCCAAACAAAACGCAATAATGACGTCATTGGGGAAACCCACCCCTCCACTAACAACTGACATGGCTTCCTTTCAAACTTTCACTTGGTGGTAAGCTTCCGACGCGAACGGACGTGCGCGCACTATCCCTCGCGACGGAAATTTATTAACAAGGCGCCTATTGAAAATGTCTGATGTGATTCAGACGAAACGTCGGCAGACGACTGATTCTCTCGGGAATCAGAATTTGACGCGGGTTATCCCCAAAATACTTAATAATAACATATTTTGTACTCGCGAAAACCTTAGATTTAACATAAATAACCTCTACGGGGAGGAAATATACAGTGAAACAAAAAAGTTTGAAAAATTAAAGTCAAAACACGCTAAGCTTCTATGTGACCTAACCTTTTTGTGTCGATGTCGTGAAAAAAAAGTAGTGCCAAAGTGTTTTCAACTGAGACAACGCGGTAGCAGAAAATCGGTGAGAAAAATTCTTTATAATACTAGTTTTTCCCTCATACGCGACGAAATTGGTTACATTCATTTACAATTACATACACTTGGTACTGATATTAGAAATCTTCATATAAAACTTGCTAATATATTACACCCGTTAATATGGTCCGAATTAGATAATCTCATTCATAATAGGATTGAAACGAATAATAAAATAAACTCCGACCGCCAAATAAGTAAATTCACGCGTATCGAAAATAATATCAAAAAACAAGAATACCAACAGTCGTTAAATACCGATAAAATCATTCACAATCTCACTGATCTAAAATTAAATAACGATACAATATCTGTTCTAAGTAAAGGTTTTAATTTTGGTGTTGTTCCTCCGAAAATTCCGAAAGAAGACATTGTTACGGGTATCGAATCAGCCGTGTGTAAACTACCAAATAATATAGCCGAAACTATACGACAAGAAACTTGCCATATACTTAGAAAATCGCTTCCGCCGAAAAGAAATATATCTCTCGATGAAATACGAGCTCTTAAAGAATTACGCGCAAATAAAGATATAATTATTCTTCCGGCAGATAAGGGAAACGCAACAGTGATCATGAAAAGCGAAGATTATCACATTAAAATAACTAATTTGCTTAACGATCCGGCTTATAAACTGCATCCTAATAATCCTATAACATACTTAGAAAAAACGACTAAAACAAAAATTATGTCATCCAAATTAAGTCCAGAATTAAAAAAGTCGTTAATACCTAGAGAAAAATCGTCACGATTTCCGAAATTATACGGTTTGCCAAAGATTCACAAGACGGATGTTCCTCTTAGACCCATAGTCAGTTCTGTCGGTTCGCCACTTCAAATGTTATCAAAGTATCTTGCCAACTACTTACAACCAGATGTAGAATCAGCGGAATCATTTGTCAAAAATTCGGAACATTTTATACAAATCATTAAAAATCAAAAATTAAACAAGGGCGACATCCTTGTCAGTTTTGACGTCGTATCCCTGTTTACCAATATACCTACAGACGAAGCTCTTCAAGCAATAAAAGAAATGAGTGACCCACCGAATGACATAATAACTTTAATAGAACATTGCCTCAATAACACATTTTTCACCTATAATAACGACATGTACAAACAAGTAAAAGGAGCACCAATGGGTCTATCTCTTTCACCGCCAGTCGCTAACATATTCATGACCAAGTTAGAAAAAGAAGCTATAGATAGAGCGCGCTTAAAACCAAAGCTATGGATTAGATACGTGGACGATACTTTCGTTATATGGCCTCACGGTTTGGAGGAACTTCACAAATTTCTTGATTTTCTGAACGATCTCCACAATAACATCAAATTCACAATGGAGATCGAAAACAACGGTGAAATTCCTTTTCTTGATGTTCTCGTAATCAAAAAAGACGATGGCACACTCGGCCACACTGTGTACAGAAAATCAACACATACCAACAGATATCTCCACGCATCGTCGAACCATCATCCAGCACAAATCGCCTCTGTAGCAAACACCTTGGTAACACGGTCATTAAGGATAACCGACTCCGAAAACATTCAAAATGAATTAGAGTATCTTAAAAACGCGCTACGAAATAACGGTTTTTCAAATTTCACAATAAATAATGCAATAAAAAATCAAACGAATAAAAATTTTAATAAAAAAGATACATCAACTAAAGTAAAGCCACTCGCCATTGCATTTTTACCTTACATAAAAGGCACTACTGACAAAATAAGTCACCTACTTTACAAACATAATATTCGCACCATTTTTAGAACAGACAACAAAATTTCATCCTTTTTAAAAAGTCCGAAAGATAAAATACCATTAGAGTCACACGGTATTTACGAAATCCCTTGCGGTGATTGCACAAAAACTTACATAGGCAGGACAAATCGCAGAATCTCGGCACGCGTCTCTGAACATCGCGTAGATATTAAAAACCGGAAATTAACTTCATCTCTAGTAAATCACTCATTGACCGAAAATCACTCCATAGACTTTGAAAATTCAAAAGTAGTCGCGAATATCAACAATGAAACATTTAGAATTTACAGGGAAGCAATAGAAATATATAGAAGAAGCAACAGTATAATGAATAGCAGGGACGATAGCATTCGAATCCCGACCGCATGGACAAGTGTACTTGAAAACAATATTTTGAAAAACCATAATAATCAAATTAACCCAACTACCGATATTTCAAACAATAGTCACATTAAAAACATTAGTAAAATTCTTAGTAAGCCGAAAACTGATAATCCACCTGTAAACAATATACCGTTAAGTACTCGAGTCACTAGAAGCCAAACAAAACGCAATAATGACGTCATTGGGGAAACCCACCCCTCCACTAACAACTGACATGGCTTCCTTTCAAACTTTCACTTGGTGGTAAGCTTCCGACGCGAACGGACGTGCGCGCACTATCCCTCGCGACGGAAATTTATTAACAAGGCGCCTATTGAAAATGTCTGATGTGATTCAGACGAAACGTCGGCAGACGACTGATTCTCTCGGGAATCAGAATTTGACGCGGGTTATCCCCAAAATACTTAATAATAACATATTTTGTACTCGCGAAAACCTTAGATTTAACATATATATATATATATATATATATATATATATATATATATATATATATATATATATATATATATATATATATATATATATATATATATATATATATATATATATATATATATATATATATATATATATATATATATATATATATATATATATATATATATATATATATATATATATATATATATATATATATATATATATATATATATATATATATATATATATATATATATATATATATATATATATATATATATATATATATATATATATATATATATATAGATATTAAATGCAGTATAACAAATTACTATACCCTATTTTTTCATGTTTGTACATGTGAATTTAAAGGAACAATGGAAGTTTTTTATGAATGAATTTTGCAGTAAAAATAATAAATCCAGTACGAGCATATCGAGAGTATTTGAGATCACATTTATTTATTTATTATTTTATTTTATTTAAATACAAAACGAGTGAATTATGGTGACACAGAACTTTCCACATTATGTTAGTGTACGCTTTTTTTCTTCTTCTTCTTGAAAGAAAGCATAAACAATATAAAAAGACTTGCCAAGGAATGGCTATTGAGGTGTGGTTTTATATATAATTACATAACAGATCTCACACGATTTTATTTTTTTTTTCATTTCATTTATAGAATAATTAATAAATAAGTTTTGTAACATAAGAAGGAATGTATGTTTGGGAGACCATCTTTGTGTGGGTCTTTTTTTTACTGTAATGTTGTTTGTTATTATTAGAGTAGGTATACTTAGATATTTTCTTGAGAACACGCCGACAAGTCTAGAAATTAGACTTGGCGTGACTTAGAGAGATAATTTTTTTGTAATATTTTTATGATTTATTATTTAAAAAAAAAATTATTTACTGTCTTCGTGTACAGCCAGTGCACAAAGACGGGTTATTAACATACGGTAATTTCTTCCAACCAAACCGACCAACGTGGTTCCAAGTTTTTAAAGTTAATTCAGTACAGTAATATTTAGTGAAATAAAAATACGAGTAAGAAATAAAAAAATATTAATTATAACACTGATCATAGGAATGTGGAAACGAAGGAGGAATGTAAGAATATATAAAGATATTGACAAAAAATAGTTATTTT
The DNA here is from genome assembly GCA_963576475.1 of Molanna angustata. Taxonomy (NCBI): domain Eukaryota; kingdom Metazoa; phylum Arthropoda; class Insecta; order Trichoptera; family Molannidae; genus Molanna; species Molanna angustata. The sequence goes on from OY754975.1 coordinate 26,638,711, forward strand.
TTAGTTTTCCTTTAAATATTTGTGTCGATTTATATGACGTTATAGTCCAGCTGATTTTACTTGGAAAAAAAAGCTCAAATCCAATGTAGTGTGAATGGGGTAGCTTGTGTGGTTCGTTCAGCAGATCGAAAATGTAGACCGTGATTTGACAGGAAACCGACACTATTTTTTAAAATATTGTGGTGAATATGGGTTATAAATAATTCTAGAAAGAAATGACAGTACATGTATGTTGGACAACGAAGTATATTATTTCATTCTGTTGTCGTAATTAAGAAATTAACCATTTTTTGAAGAAAATAAATAAATTCTATGTACATAAATGCATTAAACATATAACAAATTGAAAAGACTTTAGGATTTAGGATGCACAGAATACCTACACAAAATTTCATAGTCTGCCATACACACAAAAAACATGATATGACCAAATGACAAAACCCACAGTACATAATAATAAGCAATCAGAAATTTATGTAAAAAATTAGTTTTCAAAACATTTTTTTCTGAAACTGTCCCGTATAATCTCGGGTAAGTTTTCCAACTTCTGTGGTGGCAAAGGCAAGCTTCTGTATTTGGTATATTACATCAAATAACTTAGTGAACTTAGAGTTCAAAAATAAAATTAGCACCTACTATACAATGTTCATAGTTTCATATACCTATAAATTACCAGTTTTATTTATGTAAGTAAAGTTATTTCAAAGATTTGCACATAGTACAAACAAAGCCTGTTAAGAATTCGTGTATAATTTTTTTTATTTTTAATTCTGATACATTTATTATTACAAATTTTCGTATATCTTAGCACGCGAAAAACTAAATGCAATCAGTGCACAACCATCACATTAGTTTTATGTTTCCATTATTTTTTTTTGTTTTTGAGGAAGAATTTGTGGCAATTTCATGAAAAAACTCAATTACTCGGTTGAAATGACTCTCAATATATTATATGCACTTTAAACTAATTTCTTAAGCAATGCTCATTTCCTCGAAATTTATTTATGTTGTTTGTACTTAGGTTTAATTATGTATTTATGAAAACAAGGATCTCAAAAGGGTAACTCGTAGTTCTAGAACAGAACACCGTTGATTTAATAAACTTATTACAATGTTACAAAATTTGACTGATATTGACTTCTTTTTGTATACATAATATTGTGTCTTTTGTATTTAAATGTATCCTTTACACACGAGTGCTTTCACTCTGGTAAAAGGAAAGATGTATTTTCTTACAGTGCATTTTTTTATATTTTTTGATTGTTTTATTTTTATATAGGTATGTATTATAAATTTAATAATTAAAAAAAAATAGTACCTAAAGTGTTTTGAATGTACTTTTGCTCAATTTCTTTGGTTTAATCGGTACCTCCAATTATTCACAATCTAAAAGCAGAACACAACGAATGATAGTGACAAATATTAATGAACAACGCATAGAGAAGTAATTTTTTTTTTTTATTTTATTAAGTTTACAATAACATATACAAAATATAAAACAAACAAACTATATAGAAAAGATTCACAGTAAGACAAAACATATTTACCCTTTACTAGAGTGCAAGCACTCGTGTGTAAAGGAGACAATTTAATACAGAATACACAAAATATTATACATACATAATTATTATCTATACAAAAAGAAGTTAATATAATTTACATATCAGTCAAATAATAAGTTTGATTTATTCTTTATTTTTTTTTAAATCATTATGTTCAATTGCCAGTCTCAAATCTGTTTCAAGTTGGTTGAACCACACCACCCCATTGTACGTGTAGTAGTGCTGTGCAAAATTTGTATGTGTTAATGGGGTACACAGTTGACCCACTATATTATGTCTATCACTCGCCACACGTACAAAGGCATGGTGCGACCTTCCAATGTCCTTATGTATTTGAAATAGCACATTTTTTTTATAGATATTTTTAAAAGATGGCACTTGAAAATCACTAAATAGTTGCAAAGTTGGGTTGTCAGATGGTTTTTTATTTATAATTTTTATTATCAACCTTTGCGTAATTTCTAGAGGCAAAATGGATGTTTTATACGCCCCCCCCCCCCATGCAACAATGCCATATTGCATTATTGAATGGGCGAAAGCGTAATACACATTTTTAAGTAATTTTAAATTGAGAATGTTTCTAAGGTTGATAAATATGTAAATAAGCTTTCTTAATCTGTTTACAGTATTATTTATTTGAGTTTTCCATTTAAGGCTACTGTCAATTATTACTCCTAAATATTTAATTTCATTTTTATTTGTTATACATAGACAATCATTATTTTTACATGTCAATACTTTTGTAGAACAATTTTTTGAGTGGATTTTAATATTTACTGCAATGGGAGGTATTTTCTTGTTTATGGTAAAAGGTATATAGTAAGTTTTCTCAATATTCAGGGTCAATATATTATTGTCAAACCATTCTTTTAATAAATTTATATCAGTGTTAGCATTTTCTTCAAGCTCATTCCATGAATTTGCCTGAAAAATAATTGCCGTATCGTCTGCATATGAAACAAGTTTTCCTGATATTGTCAAATTAAATATATCATTTACATATAAGATGAACAAAAGAGGGCCCAAAATTGTGCCTTGAGGTATTCCAAAATCACTTGTATTCGGTACGCTTAGAGTATTATTTATTTTTACGTATTGATCTCTAGAGGACAGGAAACTTTCAATCAATTTTATTACTGTATCTGCAATTCCGATTTTACCAAGTTTATAAAGAAGTTTTTTATGACTTATGCTATCAAAAGCTTTTTTTAAATCTATGAATATCGCAAGCGATTTTTTTCCTTTGTCTAAAGCTTCATATATTGTTGTTGTGAGGTCAATGATTGCATCCTGTGTGCTTATTTTTTCACGAAATCCAATTTGTTTGTCACTTAATATATTATGTTTACTAATAAAATTTAAAATTCGCTTTTTAGTTACTTTTTCAAAATTTTTTGATATATTTGATAGTACAGATATAGGTCGGTAATTACTAATTTCTTTGGAGTCACCTGATTTATGAATCGGTGTAACAATCGTTTTTTTGTATATAGATGGAAATATTCCCTTTTTGAGACTATTGTTTATTATATGTGTAATCGGCTTCTTCAAAAATTTTGTAAATGTTTTTAAGTTTTCAACCGTAATGCCATCGAAACCAGGTGCTGATTCAGTTTTAAGGTTTTTTATTATATTTACAATTTCTTGTTCAGATACTATTGCAAATTTTTCTAACTTATCTTCAATTGATTCTGCTTCATTTCCTGAGGTCAAAGTGATATTATCTATGTTGTTGGTTATTTCATTTGCAAGATTTTTTCCGACATTCGCAAAAAAACCATTGAAAACATTGGCACATTGTTTAGGGTTTTCAGAAACTTGTATTATATTATTGTTAATTTGTAATTTTGAGATATCATTTGGTTTTATTTTATTTTCGATTATTTCATAACAATATTCTTAATAAATTATAAATTGACTAAGCATGGTAATTATAGTTGTTCTAGCACTAGTGTACATACAACAGGTCTTGCAGTCATAATTATGAAGTACGAACAACAGATAAATAGTATTTCTTATAGCTGATAAGTGAGAGCTGCCATAACAGAACAGAAAGTAGGCCGCTGGTTCTGGGCCCAGGCAATGGACCGGTCTGTTCTGCCCGGGGGACCAGACCGAAACTAATAATATCATATTAAAATAATTAATTCATTCCACTCCATTCGATGAAATATTTCTTTGTGATTATTGAAGAAAATTCGAAGAATGTCAACTAACTTGAATATTTTTAATGGAATTTTCGAATTTTAGTGGACAAAGGTACTTTCCCGATAAATACTGGTTATTTTCTCTAGATCTTTTATCACATGGGTTCTTGAATAACCTCTTCGCAGACCGCTATGTGCCATAAGCTTGAGAAGATGGTTCATTGCGTTGTACATACTCATATTTTATCAAATATTTCTTAAGATCAACTTTATCTTCAAAACTTTGTTTCTATTTTTTTTGCCAACTTCTACCTCTCATTCTATTCTGATATGAATTATACATTTTTTAATTTTTATCAAACGTTTTGCAGTTTGATATTTTAACAACCCTATATATCACATAAAAAATAAAAATTAAGGTATTTTTTTAAAGAAGTTTCCAGTTCAGTATATTATTATGGAGATAAAAACGCGTATATTTAATAACGAGTGGATTGTGGCTAACGCTATACTCTTCACTACCAAGTAACCCCACAAAGTATTCAAATTTTATTTGACAAATTTTCAGCATTTTCTTGAAATGAGTTTATTATATATACCTATATATATATATATATATATATATATATATATATATATATATATATATATATATATATATATATATATATATATATATATATATATATATATATATATATATATATATATATATATATATATATATATATATATATATATATATATATATATATATATATATATATATATATATATATATATATATATATATATATATATATATATATATATATATATATATATATATATATATATATATATATATATATATATATATATATATATATATATATATATATATATATATATATATATATATATATATATATATATATATATATATATATATATATATATATGTTATAATATTTTTATCTCGGTTTTCCCGTGTCAGTAGGTCTTGACTAAGACCATTTGTCTTCCGACGTTTCGCCTGAATATCACCAGGCATTTTCAAGGACTTAACGAAAAGCACGCGCGCGACACACGTCTACTCACACTGAAAGCTCACCGTCAAGTGACTCGTAGCGTACAAGATGGCCGCTTATGTCAAATATTGTTAGCGCGACGTGATTGGCTCCTTGTGACACGCCCACCTGCTGTCGTGTTCGTTGGTAATAATATTTTATCATTATTTTTGTGTTGTGATTTATTGTTAATTTTAGTTGTGACATTAATATTATTATTGTTGTGTTTTGGGGTTATTTTCGCTATGGTATTATTAATATTATTATTGTATTGTTTGTCATATAAAATGTTCTTCCAGGTACTAGGCAAACGAACTCCGTCGTCCCGATTGTTCATTATATCCCTTCTCTTATATATTTCTATAGCTTCCCTGTAAATTCTGAGAGGTTCACTGTTTAAACTTGCTATTATTTTTGAATGGTCAAAATCTATTGTATGTCCTTCTGTGAGCGAGTGTTGTACAAGTGAGGATGTAAGTTTTTTGTTTCTCATGTCGACTCTGTGCTCCGCTATTCGTGCTTCAACTTTTCGATTGGTTCTTCCTACATAAGTCTTATTGCACGATCCGCACGGTATTTCATATACTCCATGAGCTTCAAGTGGAATGATGTCTTTCGGGTTTCTTAGAAAGGTTGATATTTTATTTGTTGTGCTGAAAACGGTACGTATGTTATTTTTGTTTAATAGACGGCTGATTTTATCGGTGACGCCTTTGATATATGGTAGTCGGGCTGTTGATAATGGTGTTTCATTGGATTTTTCTTTCACTGTTTTTGGACTCTTTAATGCTTTGTTTATTATATAGTCTGAGAAACCATTACAACGTAGAGCATTTTTCGTGTATTCTAATTCTTGTTTTTTATGCTCGTGGTCTGCAATTCTTTTTGATCTTGTTATTAGTGTTTTTGCGACTTTTACGATCTTGTTATTACTGAGGCAATGCCACAGTAGTGATGAACAGTGAAGATTATAAATCGAAAATGACCGATATCCTTGAAGACCCAGCATACAAAATACATGCAAGCAACCCAATCACGTATCTTGAGAAAACCACGAAAACTAAAATAATGGAAACAAAACTTAGTGATGATATCAAGAAGTCACTTATTCCACGAGAGAAGTCGTCACGCTTTCCAAAATTATATGGTCTTCCAAAAATTCATAAGAAAGATATTCCTCTCAGACCAATTGTTAGTTCCATTGGTTCGCCGTTACAAATGCTTTCTAAATTCCTCGCGAATATGTTGCAGCCCTATGTAGAATCCGCAGACTCCTATGTCAAAAACTCAGAACATTTCATATCACTCATCACTGACTTAGAACTGGAAAGTACAGATATTCTTGTGAGTTTTGACGTTGTTTCTTTATTTACAAATATTCCAATTAACGAGACACTAGACATAATCAAAGAAACACTCAATACCACAGACGATATTTTAAATTTATTTTATCACTGTTTAAATAACACATTTTTTTATTACAACAATAAGACATACAAACAAATAAAAGGAGCACCTATGGGTTTGTCATTGTCACCAGCAGTCGCCAACTTATTTATGACGAGGTTTGAAGAAGAAGTCTTAAAGAAAGTAATACTCAAACCAAAGAAATGGCTAAGATATGTGGATGACACATTCGTAGTATGGTCTCACGGAGAAGAAGAATTAAATAATTTTTTGAACACTATTAACAGCATTCATAAAGATATAAAGTTTACAATGGAGAAGGAAAATAACAGACAAATACCTTTCTTAGACGTTTTAGTGTTAAAAAAAGCAAACGGTAAACTGGGGCACACAGTATATAGAAAGCCCACACACACCGATAGATACCTACACGCAACGTCCAATCATCACCCCGCACAAATATGCTCAGTCGCAAAAACACTAATAACAAGATCAAAAAGAATTGCAGACCACGAGCATAAAAAACAAGAATTAGAATACACGAAAAATGCTCTACGTTGTAATGGTTTCTCAGACTATATAATAAACAAAGCATTAAAGAGTCCAAAAACAGTGAAAGAAAAATCCAATGAAACACCATTATCAACAGCCCGACTACCATATATCAAAGGCGTCACCGATAAAATCAGCCGTCTATTAAACAAAAATAACATACGTACCGTTTTCAGCACAACAAATAAAATATCAACCTTTCTAAGAAACCCGAAAGACATCATTCCACTTGAAGCTCATGGAGTATATGAAATACCGTGCGGATCGTGCAATAAGACTTATGTAGGAAGAACCAATCGAAAAGTTGAAGCACGAATAGCGGAGCACAGAGTCGACATGAGAAACAAAAAACTTACATCCTCACTTGTACAACACTCGCTCACAGAAGGACATACAATAGATTTTGACCATTCAAAAATAATAGCAAGTTTAAACAGTGAACCTCTCAGAATTTACAGGGAAGCTATAGAAATATATAAGAGAAGGGATATAATGAACAATCGGGACGACGGAGTTCGTTTGCCTAGTACCTGGAAGAACATTTTATATGACAAACAATACAATAATAATATTAATAATACCATAGCGAAAATAACCCCAAAACACAACAATAATAATATTAATGTCACAACTAAAATTAACAATAAATCACAACACAAAAATAATGATAAAATATTATTACCAACGAACACGACAGCAGGTGGGCGTGTCACAAGGAGCCAATCACGTCGCGCTAACAATATTTGACATAAGCGGCCATCTTGTACGCTACGAGTCACTTGACGGTGAGCTTTCAGTGTGAGTAGACGTGTGTCGCGCGCGTGCTTTTCGTTAAGTCCTTGAAAATGCCTGGTGATATTCAGGCGAAACGTCGGAAGACAAATGGTCTTAGTCAAGACCTACTGACACGGGAAAACCGAGATAAAAATATTATAACATATATATATATATATATATATATATATATATATATATATATATATATATATATATATATATATATATATATATATATATATATATATATATATATATATATATATATATATATATATATATATATATTATATATATATATATATATATATATATATATATATATATATATATATATATATATATATATATATATATATATATATATATATATATATATATATATATATATATATATATATATATATATATATATATATATATATATATATATATATATATATATATATATATATATATATATATATATATATATATATATATATATATATATATATATATATATATATATATATATATATATATATATAATATATATAATATATATATATATATATATATATATATATATATATATATATATATATATATATATATATATATATATACTATATATATATATATATATATATATATATATATATATATATATATAATATATATATATATATATATATATATATATATATATATATATATATATATATATATATATATATATATATATATATATATATATATATATATATATATATATATATATATATATATATATATATATATATATATATATATATATATATATATATATATATATATATATATATATATATATATATATATATATATATATATATATATATATATATATATATATATATATATATATATATATATATATATATATATATATATATATATATATATATATATAATGAAAACTTGATAATTTGAAAATAAAAATATTAAATTGTAAGTTGCGAAATTTGAAATAAATCGATAAAGTAGAATAAACACGTCGTACATAGCACTTAGTGCAAAGCACACACACAGATTCATTGTGATGAAACTTTCAGAATACAATTTCAGCAAGATACTTGTTGATAACCTGCAATAAAAAAAAAACCTTAAAAATTGTGAATTCATAGCTCCCCACTTTTTATCTTTTTACTCCTCACACCTTGGGGTAGTGAGGAGTGAAAAGATACCTTGTCGTCCATTAAATCTTCTATTGACATCTCTATCCTAGCAGTTTCTTCTGATATGCAATGCAATAGCTGATATCGTTAAAATGTCATTCTAATAATAAATTTAACGTGCTTGTCTTTAAATTCTTTTTTTTGTTTTCAACGAAATCTCGATGTTGGCTTATACCCACACAGGCTGAAGGAAATATTGAGCACGTGTCCAGTAGGTACCTTCCATACAATATAATGTACACGAGACACTTGGCAGACTCCGAAGGGACTCATTTCTCATCGAACGGCGAGGTTACTGGAGGTCGTTGAAGGTAATATGAAGGTCGAACTGGGTGAAGTGAAGGCCACATGCGACCAACGCCACTCATAAAAGTCCTACCTACAGCTAGGCCTTTCATACGAGGCTTGTTCCACAGTGTCTTGTGTCTACCTAATCGAATATTGGTTCTGCAAGATTATAATAATATCGACTTGTTTATATTAATTCAGAATTAAACAGCAAAGTTTCAAACAACTACAACTAAAACAATGTTTTTATGCGGCAGTCGTAGATTCCTGCTTTGTTCAGTTTGAATGATGCCACAACCTTAAATTCCCTAAGTTTAGTTTGTCGATCGACAATTCTTGATAGAACTCCATTGTACGTTAATATGTTATAAAAAAATATAAAAATACTTGGTTATAGTTCTATTGTTTTTATTAGATTATTGACGCGTTTCGTGCAAAGCACATTATTTTGACGATGTGCTTTGCACGAAACGCGTCAATAATCTAATAAAAACAATAGAACTATAACCAAGTATTTTTATATTTTTTTATAACATATTAACTTAAATTCCCTCTTTGTGTCCTTTTTCTTCTTCTGAATTCTGAGTACCTACTAATTTTTAATAGCAATTGTTTTACACTGCGCAGCTTAAAAAAATATGTTTAATCCGCAAACAAAATTGGTCTATGATATTATTAAAATTGATTAGTTGTAATATTTTTTTTGTATAACTAAATAATAATCAAAATTCATTGTTAAATACTCTAGCCCTGTTCCCCTCCTGTCTCTTGATCGTCGTGACATAAAAATTCTGTGCCAATTTTTTAAGTTTGATTCCCTGAAGAAGATAAGTATTTTTTTTTTAAATCACTTAGAACACTTTTCCAGTCGACCAATATAGACGAAATTTGTACAAAAAATAATTTCCATACGTTTTCATAGAAATTGAGACCAATTTTGCACTATAAATTATTACAATCAATTTTCATAGAACTAATAAAAGTGTTTTTTAACAGATTTTTAATTATCTCAATAGAGACGAAGTTGGAATATTTACTGTAGGAGAACCGGGAAATCAAGGCGCCTACAGGGCTTACGACCTGTCATTCAGCCAGCCACAAACCAGCCGATGACAGGTCGTAAGCCCTGTAGGTGCCTAGATTTCCCGGTTATCCTACAGTAAATATTCCAACTTCGTCTCTATTGAGATAATTAAAAATCTGTTAAAAAATATCTTTGACTCCCGACAGGGAAAAAATCCAATGTTTGCGCATATGCAATAATAAAAATATTCGATTGATAAAAGTGAATTTTGTACAGAAAATAATAAACATGTGTTTTCATAGAACTTGAGACGAATTTCATACTATAAATAATTATAATCAATTTTCATAGAAAACGAAGCGAATTTCGTACAACAAATAATAGCTATTAGTTTTTCTAGAACTTGAGACGAATATGGGACTACATATAATTACAATCAATTATCATAGAACTCGAAGAAATAAATAATTGATATCAATTTTTATAGAACTAGTAGTGAATTTTTTACAGCAAATAATAACTAAGTTTTCATAGAACTCGAGTCGAAATTCGTATTATAAATAATTTATATCAGTGAATAATTACCATTGGTTTTCATGGTACTTGTGACGAATTTTGATGACTTAAACATGAGATGGGGAAAACAGTTTTATAGTCCGGATGTTAACTGCGGGCCACCAATATAAGATGACTGCTCTCTTTACGAATAATACTCATTACTTCTTCAGTAACAAGTTGAACCAATGAGTAAGAGTGAAAACAGACTGTTCATATTCGGGTGTCAATGAACCGAAAACGCACCGAGTCTAACATTAATTAGACGATTTTTTTTATAGAAAGTAATATGTAACTAACTAACTACCTACTAGCATTGAATATCTAATTTATATATTATTTAAAAAAATAATCAAATTCCCTGAAGAGCACTTGTGATGATATAAAAGTGATATGTTTTATTGTGTATTCTTAAAAACGACGAATTTTAAACATTGATGAACATCTTTTGACGATAGTAAAAATAACACACAAATTTATCTGAATTCAAAAATTTATTGGATAAATTGAACAGCGTTCAACAGTTCAACGTTTCCACAAAAAATACTCCTCACTACCCCAAGGGGCAAGGGGAGTTGTATTCGCAAATTTTCTTTTTTTTTTTATAACTAGTATCATGCTGAGATTGTATTCTGAAAGTTTTATCACAATGTATCTGTGTGTGTGTGTTGTGTACTATGTGCTATGTACGGCGTGTTTAATAATTATAATAAATATAATTTATAAAGCGCCGTTTAGTGATACACGATCACTCCAAGGACGATGTTCTTTATTTGTTAGCTCTACGAAACAAGGCAGTCCTTAAGAAGTCTACCGAAGGTGTCAATGCTCTGTGCTGGCCACAACCCACTATTTTTATTTTTTATTATTATTATAGGTGACGTTTATCAAAGTGTATACGTTGACTATATTATGTTATAATTGTATATGCTAAGTATTCACTTATGTTTCAAAATCAGTAACAAAATTGATTTGAAATTGATGATTATGTCTAAAAAATTTATGGTAAAATTAGAGATAAAAAAAGGTGTTTTCTTCTCTTTTTAACAGATATTTTAATCAATATTTGCGTCCACGCTTTGTCTAATACTCTTTTTTTCTGGTATTTTGCCTTTCAATTTTGCCTATGTGTTCATGTCGCATTTTTCGCAACCAGTCCCTAAACAAGATACATATTCAATTTATACTATTAATTAAAATATAAATCGAATTTTTTTTTATTGCATATACCCAAACTTTGGATTATTTTCCCTTTCGGGAGTCAAATGATATTTTTATTGACAAACTTTTTTAACATTTCGATAAAGACGAAGTTAGGATATTGTAGAAGAACCAGTAACTCGAGGCAATGACCTACATAATTATTAAATTATTTGACACAATCGTTTATCGGATTTCTAAAAATATTACAAATAAGACCAAAAAATAACATGTACTAAAGACTTTAAAGGCCCTTGTATACCTTGGGCATACGGATGCACACAAAAATGCACACTAAATTACCTTCTAATGTACGAAACACGAAAAAATATTCCCAGAATTCTTTTGAAGAAAAGTAAAATATTTTTTTTTTAAATAACAAGAATAGTCGTTGAAATATTAAAAAAGTAAAAACTTACCCAGTAGATTTGCATATTCTCTTTCGATTGAAGTAAAAATCTATTGCATATGCTTTATTGTTTTTTTAAGTTACTTACATTAAAAAATATAAAAGGGTTTTACTAAAACTAATTTTACAAGAAAAGTATTAACCGAATTTAAATTTCAAAAAAATCACGCAATAGAATAAAGATGTAAAAATAAACAATTCTTTATTTCAAAGACGTATCTTTTGAGGGTAGTGAGGAAAAGATTTACAAAAAATACTATTTAACCTACTATAACATATGAAGCTGTATTTGGTCAATAGTGGACCAGTATTGTATGTAAATTCCAACCATTCATATTTATCTAAGCATTATTTCATATTACTTTTTGTTACAAAATAGATATAATTAAAATAGCATTAACATTTTTTAAAGCCGCCGCATTACAATGTAAATTGAATTTTAATGATACATTACAGAACTATGCGTAACCGCGTATTGAATTGTTATAACAAATGAATTGTATATATTATTATCAGAAGAAAAAAATATGTTGTTCCGTTATACATATAACATTGTTCAACTCTTCATCAAGTAAAAAAGGTTGTAGTTAATGCTACAAGATAAAGATATTTCAAATAAGTCACAATATAGAAAAGCGTTGTTTTTTAACTAATATATGCAATTATTTTAGTTTCTTCCTCTTAAAATGAAACAAGATGTTTTGTTAGTTTAGAAAGGGATGTTTGCGAATACCTACCGGCTCATATGCATGATATAGAAACGAAGCTTGGTATTGTCATTTTACAATCTATGACAATCAATAGGTATGCCATTAATCCCTTTAGGACTTGCGATAAATGAAAAAAAGTTACAAATTTGCAAGTGAAGTATTCAAAGCAAGCGTAACAAATAATGAATCGATTATTTGAAGTAAATAATTTTTAGATTACAAAAAACAGTAATAGATTGAATCAGACACTTAAACTAAAAAGTGTAAAATAAAATAATATGTTCCCCAAAAATATGTGTAAATGAAATAGGTACTGTCGATTTATAGAGAAACAAATTCTCTTGGACAAATCGACAGTTGGATTAACGCCTTTACCTACAAATGTACCTACGAGTTTTTTTTTTAACAAATCCATCTAATACATATATACATCTATTTACATACAAATCAATGCTAATTAAGTTTTTGCTATGTAATTATTATGGTCAATGAAGCATATCATCTGTGGAAATCCATTCTATGACAAAATATTGAGGTTAAACATACCAAGGTCGACCAATAAGGAATATACTAAAACAGTTTTTTTTACCTTTTTGTGTATCTCTTACTTAATAGTTTTCTTCCGCATGATACATGTTGATATTAAAATAACAAGTAAATAAGTGTTGTAGCATTGTAAACAGTGAAAATATACATCGTACATATATATCGTAATAGAATATCCCACGATTTGGGATGACCAACGACAGTTGTGCCGGTGTGCATTATCACTATACAGAAAGCACGACACATGCTTGTATTCCCAAACACCAGTCTCGTCTCACCTAAAAGTCAACTTTTAAAATGGGTGGTGAAACTCATTGCTAAACTATGTGAGATGTTATTTTGCCTGTTGTATTTTGGATACCAGGCCCAACTCTTACGTGACACCCAAAAAAAGGACCATAGAAAAAAGTGGAAGCACTATTCTATGTCGGTGTCTTAAAGCAAAAATTGAAGCAAAAACTCGAGTGCTTTGCAACAATGCAATTTTGAAAGTTCTGTGTATTTCAATGATAGGGTACAATTCTTTGAAAATAACACATTTTTGCTATCGCCATCTATGAAATAACAAAGAAACCTGTTTTTTAACGCCATCTATTGAGAAGTTGTTTTATAGAAATATAATTTCATTTTTGGCTTATACAAGTCAAAAATGAATAGTATTTTAAACTTTAATTTCATCTATACATCTGTTTCTATGGATGATGAAAACCTTGAAAATTAAATAAAAAATAACCTCAAACATTAATGTTACGAAATACAACTTCGATAAAGTCACGATTCGTTGAATTATCAATATCCTGAAATGATATTCTTAAATCGTATTTATAGTTTTATATTTTATACAAAAAGGATTATTTTAATATACCTTGTACAATGTGTTTTCGTGAATGTGTTTTAGAAGATTTAAAAGTGCGTATATTTCTCGCAAAATTTTTATAAAAACCAAATTTTTAAAGTCAGAATTTTTGAATTAGTAGTCGACCGAATTTTCTAATTATTTTTTTCAAACGAAAATTCCTGATAGAAGTCGTAATTATTACTTTAACCCAGATAAAGTAGAGCTGGACTTCAGCTTCGCAGAAATTTATTTCTGAAGAAATAACATATCCAAATGTATGGTTTTATACTGTATTTCTAAAGGTAAATCAAACGGCTTTATACACGCAAATTTATATATATATTATTATTACCATTAGTTTCAGCCTTGCAGAGAGAATTATATTTTGATGATGTTTTGACGATGTGGCTTGCTCGAAACGCGTCAATTATAGAAAACAACCGAGTCTTTTAATTGGTATTAAACATTATTTGAATTTGAAAAAGAACATGTGAAATTTACAAATAAAGTACATATGTTCATTTAATCCATACATGGTTTGTTGTTTATTAAAGATATATTTATGATGTGCGTGTTCGAATAATAAATGAACAATAGTAATAAATATACCATCAATAAATTACCGTAGGGAAAACTGTCACAGCTAACTTTTAAAATTAGAAATAAAACCGGTCGTTAGGGTATAGTTAGAAGAAACTGTTACGGGTTATCTTGTATATACATATGTATATAATGTTTATACTCATAGCACAAGCAATAATAATCATATCAGTATAATATTCCTAATGGGACGGGTAAATTAAATCGAATTATTATAGAAATTATTGCCTCACATTTCTGTGTACAAAAACATTCGCATAATCGCCTTTATGTATAAAAATGATATACAAAACGAATTTTAAATTAGATACTTATTTATTTCTGTGCATGTTTGAATAAACAAAATGAACTTAATAAATAAAACAAAATGCATATCACCAATCTCTTCGGATCATTTCTGATATCAAAAAATATATTTAACAAAATTTTGATTAATATATTTATATTTGCAGGATTATTGAGTATCAATCCTGCTTCCAGGAGATTCTAAAATATATATTGGTCACATAGCGAGATGGTTCATTTATAATACCATCACGGCATATCCCAAAATGTGAGGTAACCAGCGACAGGCGAGTGAGTATGCATTTCTTTAAAAAAAAAGTACGACACATTCGTATATACCCACACATCATTCTTTAATCATCTTATAAAGCACTACATTCAGAATGGCTGTTGAACCTTATTGCTGAACTTTATGACACGTTATTGTTGCCTGATATATTTTCGATTACCCGGCTCCTTCGGGACACCCGAAATCGATAAAAGAAAAGTGTGGAAGCACTATTTTAAGCCGGTGCCTCACAACAAATTTCCCTCATTCAATATTCAAAATGTCTAACGTGTGGAGAGTAATAGACAAAATAAAACAAATACAAGTTTTGCACAACACTACTACACGAACAATGGAGTGGTGTGGTTCAATCAACTTGAAACAAATATAAGACTGGTAAGTGAATTCAAAAGCGCGGAGGTAGCTGGAAAATTAAGAAATATTGGTAGTTGTTGACAAAATAGGGGCGAGCCTCTTTTCGGTAGCTTCGGCTCTAAAAAGACAGGACAAAAGTTTGGGGGGAGTTTTGTCGATGACGTAGCAATGACTTATTAAAATGGACACGACCTTCAAGAATGAAGAACACGACCAGAAAGATGAAGAAGAAGAATTAGAGAATGAATGAGTACGATATTATAAAGCTCATCAAGGGCATTTTTATTCTTTTCACTAATAGACAAGGAAGAGTTGTTGGAAAAAATACTGCTTAAATGAAACATTGAATAATGAGACTTCTTCATACTATACTCGATGATTCGAGTCAAGATTTTTTTCTTGTATAAATAATGAACCATGCAAATATGTTTAAATCATTCGAAGACGTTACTAAAGACCATAATAAATCTGTCTACAATAATGCATTTTTGGAGGTCTTCGTTCACGTCAATAAACAAAAAAATAATATACCTACACTTAAAAATATATTTTAAATTTTATTGTAATACTGCCGTACTGAATACTACATTAAGTGTTTATTTATTTTTTATTTATTTATTTTATTTTGGGAAACAAAACAGCTGTTACATATTTTACATTAATAAAAAAAAATAATAATCAGGAAAGCAAGCCAATTACATTGTTCCACAGATTAATATACATAATAAAGACAATTCAGTACAAAGTCAAAGACAAAAGTGTGGTGTAAGTGTACAATTGTGATGTGTGTGTATGTGTGTGTGTGTGTGTATTTTATGAAGCGAGAGTGGGACATGAAGAAAGGTAGGAGAGGAGGAAAGGGTGAGTTGTCATATTAATATAGTATTGGACATACCAAAAATTATACAATTTGGTACATAAAGTATTCATTATAATATTGATGATAGTTGTTTTTTTAATGATTGTAGGCTATTGTTAAAAATATCTGGCTTATGATTGTGTTGATTAAAGCTTGCTTTTTAACGTGTGTTACTTACTGAAAACAAATGCAATTGTAAAATTGCTATAGTATTGATTGAAATAGGAACAAAAATGATCATCTCTCCAATGAAAACGAATTCAATCTTATAATATGAAATAAGTCTGAATGACAGCTCCTGATACGCAACTTTCACTTTACATTTTGTGATACGTAAAAATTAGCGGAATTTATCGCAAAATATTACACGTGAACGGGAATAAGGCCAAAGTCCATGTAGCTGTTTTTTGGTCGGCTTCTACATATGGTTGCTACCCTCCACCATTCCCTCCGTAATGGTTATGAGCAGACCCGGGTGCCTCATGTTATGGCTTATTCAGTTGGAACGTCATTAGTATATACTACTGTACCAAATTTACTGGAAGAAACGCGTTTCTTAGGTTCGTTGTATGAGATTTGAGATTGTGCAAGAGAAAATTAACCTGACTTTGTACACATTATTCTTCATAAACGAAATGTTGCGATTATTAGCTGTATGTGTATACATGATACAATAACTCAAATATCATCATAATGAATCCAATCCGAGTAGGTCTGTTTGATTTTTCGGAATAACTATTTTTTAATGATATCATTGGTCATTTATCCTAAAACTTGAGTGTGTAGAAGTCAAAATATGTATTTGAAAAAGAACTTTCATTTTATCTTTAATGAGATATAAAAGTCATGAGAAATCTTTAGGTAATCAAACAACAAAACAATTATTATTTGAAAATCATCGGTTGAAAATACGTAATGAAAATACAATAATAATCAAAAAAATATATTTATTTTAATTACTTATCTTAAATAAATATACTATATATTTATTTTTATATTTATCAAAATATTTATTTATAATTTTTTTTATATTTATTTATCTATTTATTTATTAACTCATTTATTTATATATATTTATTTTTTATTTATTTATTTACTTATTTTTTTATTTATTTATTTATTAAATTATTTATTTATTTATTTATTTATTTATTTATTTATTAATTAATTTATTTATTTATATATTAATTAATTAATTAATTAATTTATTTATTTATTTATTTATTTATTTTTTATTTATTTATTTATTTATTTATTTATTTATTTATTTATTTATTTATTTATTTATTTATTTATTTATTTATTGATTTATTTATTTATTTATTTATTTATTTATTTATTTATTTATTTATTTATTTATTTATTAATTTTTTTTTTTTTTATTTATATATTTACTTATTACTATTGTTATTATTATTTTTAATATATTTATTTATATTTACTTCATCATCCCTGCATCATTTAGGTAAATATTTCAATATAATGATACAACCTGATAAGTTGCCTAATATGTTCCTGAGGGGGTGTATGGATGCATTAGTTGACCCTTTATTAGCACTGTTTAATAGGTCTTTGAATGATGGTCGGTTTCCGGCAGTTTGGAGAACAGGTTTTATCACACCCATATTTAAGAAAGGTGACTGTTCTTTAATTACCAACTACAAACCCATATGTATTTTGTCATCAATACCTAAAATGTACGAGTCAATTGTACTTTCTCGGATCTCACTTTCGATCAATGCTGTCATAACATCTAGACAGCACGGTTTTATGTCGGCGAGGTCAACACAGACCAACTTGCTCGAGTATCTTGATTACATAATACAGAGGGTTTCAGAGGGGCGTCAGGTACATGCTATATATATTGATTTCTCAAAGACCTTTGACAAAGTACCCCATAGTATTCTTATTGAAAAACTTCGAGGTTATGGAGTCAGAGGCAGCCTTCTATCGTGGATATCAAGCTATTTAAGAAACCGAACTTTGTATGTTAAAATCTCAGACTGCATCTCGTTCCCTATAAGTGCCACAAGTGGTGTCCCACAGGGTTCCCACTTAGGACCAACTCTTTTCAACATCTTCATAAATGACATAGTAAAAATATTTTTCGATGTAAATGTATTGCTTTTCGCCGACGATCTGAAGATATACAAAGTAGTGGAATGTCTTGCAGACTGTCACATTTTACAAAATAGTTTAGATAGATTAACGGAATGGTGTTATCGTAACTCTCTGCACTTAAATATAGACAAATGCCAGGTCTTCAATTTTAACAGGAAAAATAAGAATATTATTTCTTTCATTTACAGAATAGATGGTAGGGACCTTGGAACTGTCGATCACATCAGGGACCTGGGGATAGGTTTTAGGAGTAGTCTTTCTTTCAACATGCATATTGAAGAGATAGTGGGAAAGGCGATGAGGACCCTAGGCTTTTTATTGCGTCTGGGAACAGACCTTCGAAGTTTGCAGTCGTTCAGATCGCTTTATGTATCACTGGTTAGACCTCAACTTGAGTACAACACAGTGATATGGTCACCTTATTATGCTATTCACTTCATAGCGATTGAACGAGTGCAGCGCAAGTTCTTGCGCTTTTTAAATTATAAATTAGGTCGTTCCATAAAAAATATTGATTATCCCGAATTGATGCGTGGCTTTCATTTACATTCGTTGGCCGATCGACGTAGGTTATTGGACGTCTCATTTTTGCACAAGTTAGTGAACGGAGCAACGGACTGCATTGAGCTTGTAATTGCAATCAACTTTCATGTTCCGAATAGACGGACTAGACAAGCTGTGCTTTTCCATGAGGGAGCCGCTTCCACTAACTATATATTTAACTCTCCAATACCGAGATTGCATAGGCTGGGAAATGAGCTGTGTGTTGATGCAGATATTTTCGGGGATAGCCTGCCGGTATTCAAAAAAAATATTTATAGGTCTTTCTAAAATTCAAATTCAATAGCTAACCTTGCAGTTTTCTTTCTTTTCTTTATTCTTTGTTTTTTGTAATTATCCTATTAATATTACACAATATGTTATTATAATTAATGCATGTGTTTATTTCTCTGTGTAAAAACTTGTGTTGTCAATTTATTGTTGTTTCTGTATTTTTTTTATATATTCGACCAGTATTGTTTAATTTTTAAATGTAATTTCTTGTTAATTCTGTTTTTTTTTCTTTTTAATATATAATGTTGTTAATTTTAAAAAAATGTTATTCTATGTTACACGTAAATGGCTTATGCCGTGTATTGTATTAAATAAATAAATAAATAATGTTTTTTTCGTAACTGTTATATTTCTATATTCTTATAATCATATTATATTAAAACTTAATATTAATTAAGTTATATTAAAACTGTTATAACTCTTGTGACTAGTTTCTGTGGTCATTTTTTTTGCATGGATGGATGGTATACGATAATAATACGAGTGCTCGTAAATGTAACTTTTTTAGTAATTAGGAACTTAAAACAATATATCCTTCAATATATTGTCGGCCTTCGTGGCTCAGTTCGTTGAAAATCTGACTGCTGATCCAATGGTCGCAGGTCGATTCCCGGTGGAGACACAGTTTTTAATTGAGTTTATCGTATGTCTCCAGAATGTGGCATCTTGCTATTGGGTGCGAGTTAAATTAATATTTGACATAGTACCTATTAGTTGCCCAAGGAGCAATATTAAATAAATAAATCTCCTCAAACAAGTTCCAACACGATATTTATGGTGATCGGAAAGAAATGTGAATGCGTGCACCTTCGAGCACATATATATCACATAAACGTTGTGTTATGTACATATTTAAAACCTGCATGAATAAATTATCATCATTTTCATATAAAACGAGTTGATAAAATCTATGTTAGTGGCAAATAGAACACCGTACACTATATAATCTCGTGGTCATTCTATAAGCTTCCATCTGTCGTCTGAAGTAATTATTATAAAGATTGTTACGCATAATTCTTAGATTACTGAATATAATGGATATCGTAGACGTAATACACATCTTGTAACATTTTAAAATACACCGTAGGTACGTCTGCTTCTACTTTTTCCTAACGAGCAGTCATTAAATGAAGATTGGATGACATCAAAGCGATTGATACTTTGTTGTTGCGGCTCATAAGAGGCATCTAGTCTTTAATAAACTTTAATACACAAAAAGCTCGATTAACCTATGATTTTAGATCTTTAACGAAGAATTGTTTGTCTATAGATTATTCTTGATTTTATTTATTGTAAGTCCAGAAATAAATTTATTTATTTATTTATTTATTTATTTATATATATACGGCTAGAAGCCTTTTACAATAAAAATATGTACAGTAGTTACAACAAAAGTATTTAAAAAAATGATGAAAACGATGAGATACAAAATAACAATTAACTAAAAATTAACACACTAAAATAGCAATTATAATAATAATAGATTCACAAAACAAAGTCAAAAAGCATAATAACTAAAAATCTAGAAATGATGTAAAATCACCAGATATCTACCATACAAAAAATCGAAAATAAGAATGCAATAAAAAAAATAATAAACAAAAACACATCATAAACTATTAACTAGAAAGAATAAAACAATTCAACAATCAATGATTGATGCATGATAATGATGAAAAACAGTCAATGTACATAAATAAAGAAAGAAACATTATGTTAGTTATGTATGCATGATGGCGGTAGCGGTAGAAGGGTGTAGAGCTCTAAGCAACGCGCTCTTGTACTGAGACAAACCAGAGTTAAACACATCTACTAAATGTGCATACTTATTACCTAGTCTATGCAGTCTAGGTATAAGGGAACTTATGTGTGTATTTGTTCTGGTATTGTCACAGTAAAAAAGCGTTGGTAACCGAGTAGATCGTATTGGCGCATGAAACAATATTAAACACAGAATGTCAGGGATGTCAAAATATGAATTTATAATTTTATAGAGTAAAGTCAAATCAAACACAACTCTCCTGTCGAAATACATGTAGGTATAACATAAAGTGTTAATTCTGGTCTTGAATTCCGGATTCAGATTCAATTATTTCGGAACCTAATTGGATCTTCATATATTGACACTTACAGATGTTATACTATTAAAAAAATACATTTATTACTATTTTCAGTTACTTTAAATGAAAGGTACCAGATTCATTAAATAATTGAGTAAAAAGAAATAAAACATTACTCACGATATTAAATACTATATTTTAGTTTCAACTTTCAGACATACAATATGAATTCACTAATAAAATAAACATAGGAAATTAACACGAAATAAGAGAGTCTCTAGGAGGAATATGTATCCATCGGACACAGTGGTCGCTAGACGTTGTGCTGCCACACGTGTATGATTCAACAAATAATGAACAATATCAGACTCTCTTGTGTAATACAACATAATCTGAAAAGAAAAAAAAACTCATCGTGAACACCTGATCCCAATTAACTCTCCTTGTCCTTTACCAATCATTATTTTTACCACGACATAAATTTACTTTGAAGTAAAATCAGATTTTGGTATAGTAATATAACGATTTTTTTGAAATGTTACTTAACAATACAATACCAGGCCTGTGCTTAGGCTGGCTTTGTGACAAATTTTCTTCGCTTTTTCAGCAAATCATCGACATATCATATTTTTTTCAATGAAAAATGATTAAAGATGTTCTCAAATACGAGACAAAAATTAAACAGGAATCATATTAATTAAGATAGTATACAAAATTGGAAGTCGTATGAATGATATAATCAAAATATCTGCATCAAATCAATACAAAAATACTAAATTTGCTTTCAAAAATCATTAAAATAATTGAATCATGATTTACACTAGTCTCGACTGAATAAATCAATGAAAACATTTTTAATTTTCAAAAATACTGTACATTTGTGCGATCTGTGTTAGTTGCAAGTATATCGCTTAAACGGCATTTTTTTTCAACTAACCAGTGTCGCCAAGCTAAGGGAACTATAATTGTGAAAAAAAAATATTCCTTACTGAGAATACAACTCAGAACACCAGTTAGCTCTTGTTTATAAATAAAATCAATATGAAGTCGATTCAATGAATTTTTTGAGCTTATATACAGATGATACAAAGTGCTACACGCTATATGTATTCATCAAAAAACATAATGCATTCTTAAATAGATGTCCATAGTGAATTTGATGAGAAAATCGAAGTAATCTACCTATACGTAAATCATTTATATTGGATCTAACATCAGTGCAGTTGCCTTTCATACTTTCATAATATAATATATTGAAAAATCTTCCAAAGACTTTTTAGACATGTGAAAATAATTGCCATTCTCTCACGAATGTCACATGACCCTCAACTTTACACCCATGCATTGAAATGAGATAATCAAGATGAATAAAGATGATACATATAATAAAACAATTATAACAAAAGTGAATTGTCTATATTAATAATGAATTTTAAAATAATGCGATGTATATCTGTAAAAATAATTAACATTTTGTTATTTATTTTTTATATAAATGCACTAATTTATGTTTAACCGATATGAATTATAATCGATTCAAAACACTCATTGGTTTGAATATTATTCATTTAATTAAAATTATGAAATGATTTGCGTTAGAACAAATACATTGAACTATTTTAGTTTAATTTATTTTTTCACTCAGGGAACCCAGGTGCTTGATTCTATGATTTTCAATTGTTTTCGTTCGGTATAAAAATAAATGAAAACTAGGGGGGCAAGTCTAGTCCGACCGGCGAAATCAAAACCCAAGTGATTACCTATATCATGGATATAATTATCGTATGGAGTTCTATGACATCTAAAGATATTGTAGAACTCCATATGATAATTATATCCATTATATGGGTAATCGTGAGGGTTTTGATTTCTCTGATTGAACCAGACTTGTCTGCAAGTCTGGTCCAACCGGCAAATGGTCAACCGCAATAGAATTTACAGCGATCATTCTTATTAAAAGTATGTATACTCGAATAAATTCAAAGCAACGACTTAAATTTAAACCTAAAACTTATAAAAAGCAGGAAAATCAATAACTATCTTAATCAATAAATTATCTTAATCGGCACGGGATTCTGAACATGTCTAACAGAAGGAAGCTGCACTTTCTTTGTCAACTACATAGTGTGATAAAGAAACGTTCTCCTTCCTATCTGTTTGACAGACTACAGTGGTCACGTGACTTGCACGTCCACTCAACGCGACAGAGAGACCATTTGGTCGTTCTCCCCAGACATCGAACGTCCGCATTCGAGGGTAGTTTGAGATATGCACTGAGTACTGGAATGAGTTGCCGCAGAACATACGTGCGATGACATCTTTGCAGAGTTTTAAGAAACACTGCAAGATATGGTTATTGAACCAACAAGCAGTAAAAAACGAGAAGGAAGACATACATTTTATTTTTAATTACCTTAATAAATTTTTATAGGTCTGTCCTCAATGTTTTGTGTTGTCCTAATGCTTTGCTGAAAACCAGCAGCACTCCAGGGATACCTGGTAGTGCGCATCTGAGCAATAGCCTTTTTGTAGTTCAAAATTGTATATTTTTTTGTTTTTATGTGATGTAACAATAATGTCAACAAATAAAAGGTTTATTATTATTATAACAAAGTTAGAAATCGAAAATTTAAACGATGTTATTGGTATTCCAAAGATACAAGAAGTTCTTTCATTCATTATTGTTTATGTTTAATATCCGTCTGTCAGAATAGAGGTAAAGTGGCCAGTTACCGTATAAAGTATTTATAAACAACAATGAATTTGTTCATTGTACGAGTGTTGCTGTGAAAGTGTATTGAAGATCTAACATGACTTTAGGTCAAACAAGCATCCGATAAATCGGGTAGATATGCTAAATACTACTCGTGGATGTTTGAATAGAAATCAATGACAAAGACCAAGTACGTAATTATATACCTTAACGAGCACCCATTATACGAAGTCGCATTTACACGGCATTTTCTTTAACTAGATTTCATATTTTTTGATTAACAATAATTGCAAATTTTCGATAAGATGACAAAATAGCTTAAGACCCTTGTATCCCTTTGGCATACGGATGTAAACGAATGTGCTCATTAAATTACCTTCTAATGTATGAAACACCAAAAAATATTGTATATCACCAAATCTGTGATGTACCTACAATATTTTTTCAGAAATGGTATAATTCAGAGGTTTTTTTAAATAACAAAAATAGTAATTAAAACAGTTAAAAACTCAGCCGGTACTATGCATATTCTCGTGTATGTTTTACTTTGTTTGATGGTGTTTAATGTTAACAACAAACTAGTCCAATACATTCAAGAGCTGCGTCAGAGAAAAGAGCTCTCTGGGAGGCATCTCACACTCGGGACGTTTGGATCACAGAGTAACAACTCCCTAAAGGAGATGAACAGGTCAAACAAGGCGGCTAACTATGACCGATGCTTTGGTGTGAGTCGACTAATTAAGTGGAACGTACTGCCTCCAGATGTCCACAGTACTCAAAGCAAGAGCACTTTTACTAAAGGATTGAAAACAGCTTTGCTTCAAAGAGCAGCACATAACTAAACAAGTTAAGTAGCGCCCTTAGAGTGATCTTGAATCATTACAAGGCGATATATTAAATATATTATTAATAATCATTGTTATTCAGAACTTAGCTGAAAACCACATTGAAAACAATGTTAATAACTTATATAATGAAATGTTATCTGAACGGTTGAAACCAGAACCTAGCTGACCGTACTTCAAAATATGAATTATGACGATAACGGGCAACTAAAGTCACCCCATCGGCAGGCTCCAAAAAAGATGGACCGATGATATTGTCAGGACGGCGCGGCGGGGAGAAAATCGAGATGGCATCAAACAAACAAAGACAGAAGGAAATAAAAGAGGCCTATCTCCAGCAGTGGATGGAAGAAGGCTGATAATGAAGAAAAAGAAGAAAGTCACCTCTATTTGCGGGTGACTCCAGAGCCATAGATGACTGGACCTCAGGAAACGATCGAACAACATAGTTCAGAAGTAATGTATTAAGTGACACGGCTTTTAACAATGAATGAAGTGGCGCGCCCCAGGCGACCATTTCCTAGGATGAACTGCACAGCACGTCACCGCCACCTGTGTGTTCTTTAATAGAAAACTTGCACGATAACACGGTCGACCTTAAACAAGTGGAGAAATTCGCTTTCTACAGCACGATAGTTGTTACCGGTACAGCAACGCCGGACAATTATATTAGATACTCGCCATATTATACACCCCTTATTATCTTAGACATGTTCTCGGAACATTACGCATTGATATAAAAAGACTTATAATGATATCAAACAGGTAATGATAACTGGAAAAAACTGTGTCACTGTACAAAAACCTAGTTTACCTTCTTATAGTAGATTCCCTAGTTTAGAAGCAATTGCCATTATTCATTTAACACTTTCTTTTGTCATTGAGCTGCAGATATTTATGGATTGTACCTACATATATTTGATCACTCGGAGTCGTCATTGCCTATAAACAAACAAATTGTTATTAATAAACAAAGACAAAATACTCCATGCTAATTGAAATCTCGATCATTTAGCATTTCGTCAGTTGTATAAAATGATTTATCGACGAGATACTTCTTCGTCTCTCTCTCTCAAAACAACCTTCTTTCAAAAACCGTATGGGAGGTGACAGTTTATTATACAGCTTTATACCCTGTCTCACAAAGCTATTTGTGACTATTAAACTTTTACTTACTAATTAAAACCCTTTGAAACTTTCCCTTTTTAACTTTTCTTGATCCTTTTTTTATTATACTCTTTACTGTTTTAATAGTAGGTATATATTTTAAATGTTTCTTCTTCTTGGTCACAATCCTAGGATTGGTCTGCACCAAACACTCGATCCCTCCACTTATATCTATTGTCCGCCAGTCTCTTCATCTCATTGTAACTGCTACAGCGCACGTCACCGATTATCTGGTCTATATAGTTGTTTCTCGGGCGACCTCTACAGTTACCCCCATCAATCATTCCTTCGACGATGGTAAAAAGCAGGCCTGGGTGCCAGATGTTTATTAATTTTATATTCAAAATGTCTTTATATTTATTAGAATTTTATATTTACAGCTGGAGATATATCTAGTTATCAGGAAAAAAACAACAAGTAATCATACTGAGCAATATTTCAAGTAAAAAGATCACATCACATCTATAATTTTATTCAAACGGGTTACCTATATTGATCTTAACTATATTTCAAGAATGCAAATCTCATTATGGCGAATAACTCTCACTCATATATCAATTTATTTTTGGTACATCATTTACATATTACATTATTATAACGTTTATCTATTTTGCTGGGATGAGAACATTGAACCGTTGGATACGCCATGTGTTCATAGAATAAAAACATTAATCATAAATAAACTGTTCGCATATACGACAAGCTAACTTCAAAAGTCATAATCAATTGGCTTTATTGATGAATCAGTCTTGAACAAAAGGAAATTTAAAAATATAGATAGGCATAAAGCGTGTTGACTACAAAGCATATTTTTTATGGTACCTACACCTGACGAAGAAGCGGTCGCATCAAATAAGTCATTTGTGGTTTAAAAAGTTTATTTTATTTTATTTTGTCAATGTCAATGAAACTGATATTGTAGAACTCCATCTTAGGGTTTTATTGAATTATATTATGATTTTCTTCCTTTGACATGACGATCGTATAAGCTAATTAGACCCTTATCAACTGATAAACATAGGGTCATATTACAACAGTTATTTTAGAAATGTATAAGAAAAAGGTAAGGTCCCGTACTGCTAGAATACTGCTTACGGGACCTCAACTTTTTCTTACGTTTTTCTTAAATAACTCCCGTAATACGACCCATAATGTTTAGTTGGATGCATCCCGGGTTCGATCCCCAGCAGAGGAAATATTTATTAAAATTCATTTCTCACGCTAATATTGCTTCTCTAGGCTGGAATCACTGGTTCGTAGGAAGAAATTGCCATGTGGCGGTAATATCGCCACTTGCGCAGAGTGCAAGTAAGTGTTTATTATTATTATTATAGTTCTTATTTTTGTTACTGTACAGTGTACGTAGGTACATCCTGTCAAAAGCCAACATTTTTACAAATGTAAATAGGTAAATAATTTTTGGTATTTAAGGTCTTACAAAACGAATAATGCACAAGCTGTTAGTGACACAGAGAGCTATGGAGAGAAAGTTGCTATTTCAATAAGGGACATAATTCAGAATGTCATGATAAAAGAAAGAACCAAAGTAGCCGATGTAGCGGAAAGGGTCGCTGGTCTTAAGTGGAGCTGGGCTGGGCATATTACCAGATGCCAGGATTCACGATGGACCAAAAAGATCGTAGAATAGCGACCGTCAACAAGCCGAAGAGGTGTCGGCAGACTCCAGGCAAAGTGGTCTGATGACGTCAAGAAATGTGCCGGAGGGAGATAGATGTAGTATGCCCAAGACATGGAATAGTGGAGGATCAAGGAGGAGGCTTATGTCCAAGAATGGAAAAAAACTAGCTGAAGTAGAAAAAGAAGATGTAAGGTAAAAACTATCTTTCTAGCTAATAATATGTCTTTGTTTATTTTGATCATAATCAACCTAAACGATCGACCTGTCAAAGGAAATAAATCTATGTGGAATAAAAATAAAATAAAATCGTTAGAAACTGGATTGTTTTATTGACCTACTAATTTACTATTATTTAACTTATGATAAGGACGAAGTGTTTATTTCCACATGCATATTAAGTTTAATGTAAAACAATTGGACGAGCGCCATAAAGTCATTAGCGGACGAACAAAAGAAAAGTACATAATGGAGTATTGGACAGTTCCGTGGGTCACAAGACTCATTTTTAAGCCATGTCAGGGTCACTAGCAGTTGTCTGTAGTTGTTGCTGCACTTAACATCGTATGACCTTGTCGTGTTACAAATCTATCACACTTAGAAAGAAACAAAAGTGTTGAATGACCTTTCCATACAAACGTATAACTGAAACCACTTTATTAGATCTACAGGTATTTTTCAAATGAAACACATCGATCGAATGTATGGTATATACTAACCAGGATCGTAAAAAGACGGTGCACGGTAAGCCCTCATAATCAGCACTCTTTGGCAAAGTTTAAATGTCCTTTGGGCTCGTCTTATGCTCAAGGGGACTTCTTAAATCCCCAGCTGCGAGGATTAATATATGGAGCTGACAAAATATGTCACATAACTGCCCGTTCCCACTTATCGTTTGTCGGGCACGGAAAAATGTCTTGTGATCTAGTGCTAATACATTTGAAATGAAGCTGTTCACACTTGTAACACACGTGTAAGTGTGAATAGCTCGATTAAAAATATATTACCACTAGATCACACGACTTTTTATCGTGCCCGATACACGACAAGTGGGAACGGGCAGTTACACCTCTTCATAACGAATTATACTTGAAATGTCCAGAACGAGTTGACTATTAGGTATGCCTGATAGTGTTGAAGGCTGTAAACGACTTGGTTTTAAACTACATTTAAGAACTGTCTCGAGAAAATGTTCCATCAGGAGGATAGCTTACATTGAGATCATTTGGATCACAGAGTACCAACTCTTAAAAGGAATTGGACAAAGTCAATAAGGCGGCTTACTATGATCGCAGTTTCAGTATGAGCGTGCCTTTAAAGTGGAATAAATTGTGGATACACGTGGAGCTCAGAGCATTGTCTTGTTTCGTAGAGCCAACAAAAAAGCTATAGCGCCCTTGGAGTGAACTTGTATTACTAAAAAGTGCTTTGAAAATTCTAATTATTATTATTATAAGCAGAACGAGTGGTGGTGCGTTAAGTCATGATTTCAAAGAAATTTATATTTCAAATAATAAAGTATTATGATTTATCTATGCACGTAACAGAGACACAAGAATCTAGAAATGATTATACATATCTATATTAATATATCGTTGAAGATAAATGTTAAGTTAAAAATACATCTTTATATAAGTACCAATAGGTATGTCATATCGTCTTACCGTTTTGAACAGTATTTTTTTACACTAGAGAGATGTTTACACTTTCTCTGGTACTCAAACGTCGAGTTACCAAACGCAGTTGGGTTTCTCTTGCGAACTGTGTGTATCAAAAACATGAGTTTTACACCCTAAGGCAACTTGAATTATGATTAACTATTAAGATAATAACATCTGTATTGCTGTTTATTATTACAACCACACCAAAGATTGACCTTCTCGAGGAGTTTCTTGGAAAAACAAAACGTAAAGACGGTATTATGATGAAATAAATGCATTCAATATTTTCCCTATACAGAATCTGGTGGAATTCACATACCTGGTCATTTAGTGTAAAATCCTTGAATCTTGGTTGAATCACGGTTCAATTGAACCCGGTTCAAAGTCTTTTTCCAATTTCAACTGAAACCTTATTTATAAAAGTATTTGAACCCCAGTTCAGTTGATCTCGATTTTGAGCTCTATTTCATATGACAGCACTTAGTTTTGTTAAGTTGGTTGTCATGACCACAGAACAGTATGCACGGCACGGAACAAGTGCGCGCTACGTGATAGTTCTGTCCAACTCTAGCTATTGCACTTTTTGACATTCGATATTTTTATTTGAAATCAACGTCAATCGAAAATTCTAATGAATGAAAACGTTTTTCATATGCTTTGCTCATAGATTATGGTTATAGGTACTTAAGCAAAGCACATCCCGTGATCATGCTTATTTTTAAAAATTAGATCCATAGAATTGATTCATAATATAATTGATAATGTGAACATTTTTTTCAACAATGATGAAACAGGTTATAGAAAAATATTTTAAGTCAGCATAAACATTCCATACTGATAATTCTTAATCACACTGTATAGTTGAGAATATTTTAGAGAATACAACCATTCCTATTTCTACTACCAATATTGTACAAACAGTCATTTATCTACTGCGCAAATGTCACCATTAAATATAGCGCAAACACTTTTTAATTTAAGATTTAGAGTATATAACATCTCGAACTTAAAAATATCTAATAAGATATCAAATTCTTCACATAAATGCGTGAAACCATCATGTCATCAAATAATAATTTGAGCTGAATAAGATATGCTGCAAAAATTATGAATATAATAATATAAAACACGTTCGTCACTCGCTATTTCATCGATTTTATAACGATGTGGTTTTGAAATTAAACAACATGAAAACTTTTAAGAATGAGCTCTATATGCACTCTAGAACAACCGATTATTCAATAAAACCAAAGATCTACTTTACGGACGTTTTCTTGTTTCATATGTTGTGCTGTGTCCAATTGAATTTATTCAAAATTCCGAAATACAATTATAGTGCAATGAGATAATCATAACTATTAATAGACTGACGGACGCACCGTCATTTCAAGGTCATCTGTACCAAAGAGAATGTATGTAATGTAGGCAGGTTTATTTCTGTATATCCAGAGATGCTGTATGATGACGGAGGCAACTAATGCCTTTATGAAAGAAAAACAAGAGAACTACATAATGTTCCATTCTCACAGTTCATAGTGCAAGATTAATCCTTGAATTCAGCTCATATACAGGTGAGAATATTACTATTATCACGACGAATCGTGTTTCGCAACAGTTTATTATATTAATTTCGTGTCTATTAAAAGGTGAATTTGAAATAATTTTATACCTCTTAAAACAACAATATATTTCTTCAAACTCCTGAGGTAATTTTAGACTATGATTATATACTCCAAATTGTAGTTTTAGCGATTGGCACGGTACACGGTGTGCGTTTAAATTGTGGTGCTCAAATAATATAATATGTATTTATTGGAAGTTAAACAGTTTATTTCGATTCTACTTTAACAAAAAAAAACAGTTTTTCTTCTTCAATTTTCTCTTACTCGAATATCATCGAACTCGTCCTAGTCAGATGAAAACAAAACATAGTTAATGATTTCTTATTTGTCAACCATTCAATGTACATAAATGGGTTGAGAAATAGAAAAAAACTTATTCTACGAAGTGGAACTTAATGCTTGACTTATTTATTTTATCATACATATGATTTTAAAAGAAATAACTGCTTTAAAGAAAACAATGATCAGGTAGGTATATAATAATAAAAAATCATCTATATACTGGAATTTAAAATGACATTCGGTTCGATGATTTTACGGTCAATATTTATAAACTATTCGTCGTCCATACATATTTGACTTTTCCTCGAAGTTGATATTTTAAATATTAATTTAACTTCGTGACATTTCATTTGTTCGAATGATGTATTTATGTATTGTGACTAAAGAAATACTGTGTAAACATGTGATTCCAATTTCCTCTCCTTTTCTTAAATAACTCCTGGTCCTTTTATTAAATAATACCAATAAACACTTCCCTGCGCTAGTGGCGAGTTTATTAACATATTGCAATTTCTTCCAATCAACTAGTGTTTTCAGCCCAGAGAACCACTATTAGCCTGAGAAAATAATATAAATTTCTCCTCTGCTGGGGGTCGAACCTTTGACGCCCGCACAGAAACCAAACAGCTTACCAACTGTGCCGCGGTGGTCTGCCTATTGCTTCTTCTTCTTAGCTATGTTCGATCTACTGCTAGACAAAGGCCTCTTCTAAACTTTTCCTTTTAGTTCTACCCATTTATTTAAAGTTTATCTATATAAATATTCTTTTGTTTATTTATTTATATTTTTGTAGACGATATAAACTAATTGATCATTCTAAATCAACACGCGTCTATCTATTTTCAATTAATTAATAATAAATACCTAGAGAATTTAAAGCAAAACAATGAAAACAATAAAATGAAATCATCGAACAAGAAATCATTATTTACGATTAAAAATCCTTAATTATTAATATTGATACGGAATCAACAGAGAATTCCAAAATGTATTTTCAATTCACGCATTCTGACTTAGGTATTCGTAAAATGTGTAATAATTTTTTACCAAACGAAATTCGATCAAATATCATTATCATAATATAGGTATTTAATTATTTGTATGTAAAGTATTTACTCTACTATGGGTAAAAACACTTACATATGTATTATGAATATATTTCCAGCAGCATGAAGATCCATTTGAATTAATTTCACACTTTTATTTAAAACCGTTTGACAAAACACCACAATTTATTCATCATAATATTAAACTGAAAAGATTGTGCGCTGAAAATAAATAGTTTTACTTATCATTCACGCGAAATCTTGACACAATTTATCGACAACATTATTTACAATATTTATTTATGTATTAAATCTATTTGTTAAAACTATTTCACTACTAATCTATGTTCAAAATCACCCAAAACAATGAGTCCATTTAACCGGCATAAGTTAACGGTTCAATACGGCGCCGAAAAGGGTTTATTTTGATTTTTCTTGGCCGAATACATCAACGCGCGAGCAAGAGAAAAACCCAAACACTAACCCGTTCGGGCACATTCGTTGCTATACTAAATTGTTCCGCAGGCGCCGAATCGAGCGAGACCACCTTTTGCCAAAGTTGAACTGCAAGGTGAAAGGCGAAGAACAGAATATCGGAACTAAAAAGAGACCACCTATGCAAAAAGCTATACCCGGTCGCTCGAATTGATATCATATTATGAGTAGTTTCTTTATACGGCGCCCGACGACTAAGCGAGTACTTGACCGCCTCAAGAACACCAGACTTATCTGAAGGACGGTTGGCGAAGTAAGAGGCGCTGGCACCGGATAAAAAGTATTTTCTTTTTATCAACTTTTACTGGGTGACCCAAGACTTGACACATTTTCCATATTTCCGTTAAAATGAAAATATTCTACCACATCGAATAGAGTTAAAATGATATTTCCTTATATTATACGTGTACCACTACGCGTACAATGAGGTGGTGTGGTTTAACCAACTTGAAACAGATTTGAGACTGGCAATTGAATTTAATGAATTAAAAAATAAATAAAATTTCACTTTATGGAAAATTTCAATAACTTCTTTTTGTACAGATAATAATTATGTATATATAATAAAGTATTTTGTGTCGTTTGTTTTTAAATGTCTCCTTTACATACGAGTTTTGCACTCTAGTAAAGGCAAATATGTTTTTTTCTTATTGTGCATCTTTTTCTGTATTTTTTTTATTGTTTTTTTTATTTATGTATTATAAATTTAAAAAATAAATACAAAAAAATACGTATTTTATTTTGAAAATAAAAATATTTCCTTATTTATTTATTACAGTATTTTTTAAAGACTAAACCTCATTTTAAAAATAGCTATCTGACGATATTGTAGAGGAATGTGTAGTAATAAACTAAAAACAAAAAATAGGGGTACAAAAATTAAATATTGAAAGATTTATAAATAAAGTACAAATTTGATGAGCATAAATATACAATACGTAGGTATGGTGTTCGATTCCTTCCGCCTAGAACGAACAAGATAATTACGTGATAGCATGTCGATTTATTTATTTATTTATACATCTTCTTGTACATAATATAAACAAATATAATTGTACACTGGCGGGCTTATTGCCATTAGGCAATTTCTTCCAAAAAAAAACAGATTACAAAGTATGACAACATTGTGTATGTACAACAGCAAATAAAAAAGAGTAAAAGAAATCAAATAAAATACGTATACCACTTAAATACTATTAAACAAAAAAGAAATATAATTCATAGCAAAAAAAAGGATATGGTAAGGACAGGAGAGGAAATTGGGATCAGGTGTTCAAGGATAAATATTCCTTCTTTAGTTTTTTCTTGAAAATACTAAGTGAGTTAGACGACGCAATATCCGGACTAAGGCTATTCCATAATCTTGCTGATTGTACTTCGAACGAAGAGCTGAGAAATTCTGTATTATGGATAGGTATGGATAGTGTTGTACGTTCAGCAGATCGGAGTGGAAGTCCATGATTGGATAAATAAGTTAATTTGCTTTAGGTACTGTGGTAGGTTTGGGTTCGAGAGAATATTGTACAATAGTGACAAAATGTGTATATTGCGCCGCTGGCGTATCCTGGGCCAACAAAGAAGATTGCGGTAAGGTGATTTGTAAGTCAGCATTCGTATAACTGATAAAATATTGACTATTTTATGTATAAATTGTATTTATTAATCAAACAATAGAAGGGGTATTTTTTGTGCGCATTTTCTTGGCCCACGGTGTAAAATAATTTATTTTTAGTTATATTTCTATCTGGATGTCTGTTTGACGGACACCGAAGATCGCGCAGTAACTCGCGGGCATTAGAACTATAGGATAGTTATCTTACAACTTCTCCTCATAATACAGTACCTGCATATACCATTTTCTTCTTCACGACTTTCCTCGGCGCTGCGAAGTATTTACAATATATGTATGACATCCAATTCAATTACACGCTGTAAATCATAATATGATATTGTTATTAAATTTAAGTTAATATGTTATAAAAAAAATATAAAAATACTCGGTTATAGTTCTATTGTTTTTATTAGATTATTGACGCGTTTCGTGCAAAGCACATCGTCAGAATAATTAAATTCAATACTAAATTTAAGTGTAAAATATCATCTCTTATGATATTGACACCAGCGAAATTAATTGTAAATTTAAAATACAAATAATACGGACAATTTCTTCAAGTTATTTCGTGATCTTTTCTTCTTTTTGTACTTGTCAAAGGCCACTAGGGTCCATTTTCGTAGAATTTGTTGCCTCTAGTTATGTGGTCTGCCAGATGTGAGTCTTCCGGGCATGCTTGGAAAACTTCTATAGGGAAAATATAGTACAAGCCTTTAAGCTTAGTTAAGGGAATGTATAAGGATATATATAATATGTACTTGATCAATGACGAATTCATTGAAAAAAAAACTATGGTTGTAATCTTTTGGAGTCTATTTTTTCCAAATGATCTCTCCAAAATCTTATTATGTCTCCACCATCTGATTATATATCGGTTATAGCACATTTCTCTTATAATTTTGTAATCAAGAATACAATTATTTTTCCTTATATTTCTTTTTTTTGATTATTGACGCGATTTGTGTAAGGCACATCGTCATATTGCCAGAAGAGCTTCTAATGCTCTCAAGAAGTTCTTTTTAATAATAAGCGTGGAGGGTAGAAGATCCAGAGGTCGCCCACTGACCCGATAGATTGACTTTACTAAGTCACTACAGGATCTTCAATCCACGAAGCCCTTCGATTTGCTTTCCCAAGACTATCTTGCCTACATGTCGAGTGATTGAGTTGTTGCCGCTATCTTCAGGTATCGCCACTCTGATGATAGCTTAAAAAATAACTTTTTGAATTGGCGTGAGTCGGAGAGGTTTACGCTCAGTTAATATCTGGGAAATCTGACAAAGAAATTGTAATACTAAGTATGTAACCTTTAGCAGATTAAGTACAGTACTCTTCCAGTATTCGGGCGTCCACTCCGATATGCTGAACGTACTTTACTATCTATTGCAATTCATAGTACTGATTTTTTTAGCTCTCAGCTATTTTTGTCATATCATAACCTTATTGCCATAGTTGGTACATATACAATATACATGCATACATACCATCACGCCATGTCCTTCACAGTGTAGGCAGAGAGAATCGAACGCCACTTATTTCAATCTTGACACACATTCATCGCCTCGTCGTCATTCATACATCGTCTTATACATGTTCGTCTATTATTCATGCTTCTGACATTTCCGTCTTTCAAAATACCATTCACATGGACGTGCCATCCCTTCCTTAGGCGGCCCCGACCTCTTATTCCATTCCTGTACACAATGTATATCTTCTTCGTCAGGCGTTCCTCATTCATCCCCAAGAAAGAATGAGGAAGAAATTGCCGTTTAACAATAAACCCGCCAGTGTACAAATTATGTGTACTAGAAGATAAATATATAAATACTCTCCTTATGTTCATCGTGTATTCTTTCAGAAATTTGCGAAATAGAGTAATAAGTCCCCATAATATTGTCTTCTTCTGATATTAGGTATAGTACGTAAGAAGTGCATATCTTATTTGTATTTTTGCTTATTTCCTTTTCATAATTGTAGCATGTATTGTGAAATATAATAAAATAAAATAAATAAATATAAGAACGGGTGGTGGGGAAGAAAAACGGATCAAAAGACACGCAATCATTTTACAAGAAAAACCCTTGCGTAATGATCCGTAAAAAATAAACTTCCAAATGTATTTTTAGTGGCGATGAAAAGATAAAGATTTCGTTAGAGAAACGGGCAAAGCGAACGATGAAATATTGTAGGATATTAAAAATCTTAATATAATATTTTTAGTTTTGAATTCGTGACCATGTCATCATATAGTTGCAACGGTCTCTCTAAATCTGAAGAAAATATCCGATCCAAGAGCAAACGTAATAGATTTTTTTTTCGTTTAATAAATTCAACAATCGTGCGCGAACTGTGAGATTCTAGA
Source organism: Molanna angustata (assembly GCA_963576475.1). NCBI lineage: Eukaryota > Metazoa > Arthropoda > Insecta > Trichoptera > Molannidae > Molanna > Molanna angustata. The sequence goes on from OY754975.1 coordinate 26,675,817, forward strand.
AATGAAATGTGGTAACTATCAATTATTTAATTATCGTTTATTTATTATCGGCAGAGTATGGTTCAGTAACAGTTAGTTTCCGACCGATGCTTCGGCTTCGGCTTCGGCCACCTTCGGCCAAAAAAAACACCTTCGGCTTCGGCTTCGGCATCGGCCAAAAATAAACCGAATTTTCGGCCGAAGCCAAAGCTTTTTGTCAGCAGCTAAAAACAGTTAGAACTTGTAAAAACATGCCGGCCCAGTGTCGCGTGCCTGTTATTATTTATTATTTTAATCGATTTTTTATTTATTATTTTGATTGAAGCAGATTATTTATTATTTTAATCGATTTTTTTAGTAAAATCAAACCTTCGGCTTCGGCTTCGGCCGAAGGTGTCGGCTAAGGCCGAACAATCGGCTTCGGCTTCGGCCAAAATCTGACCTTCGGTCGGACACTAGTAACAGTACACATTCGTTTCGTTAGTGACGTGGACTTGCGTTACTCCAATATTTTACTCTCAATCACTCCCAAGCAAAAGTGCAGACAAACAATTACGTAATATTTATACATATTTTTTCACATCAAATTATATGCTGGTACACCGAAAAAAATTGTTTGTTAATAGTAACAAAATTTCATGTTAAAATTAACAGAACTTTAGTGACTACTAAACATTTGGTTATGCACAACTAAATGTTAATGTGCACATAACCAAACAGTACAGTCATAAATAAATACACTTTTATTACTGATAACAAAGGTTTAGTTAAAAGAAGTGACAACCTGTTATTTATTTATTTATTGATTCACGGCTCAAAGCCCTTTACAAAATTAAATATTTCATGACACAGCATAAACCAAAAAAATACAATATATTAACATCTAGACATTTCAACGGTAGCAGAGGATATATAAAGAAAATAAAAACATATAAGAAAGGTTAATTAAACACTATAGTACATACATTAAAAACCAAAGAATGAATAAGTAAAAAAAACTCAAATAAAAAATACTACATAGCATGAACATAAGGATATTACGGATATTACGGATATTACTGACTGAATATATAAAAGAATGGTGTGAATAACTACCTACATACCTACTTAGCCACACTGAATCAGAGAATGCTGCCAGATGTGATTATATGTATATTACATTATTGAATTAAATTAAATAAAAATCAAATGTACAAAAATATATAAAAATGTAAAAAATATATAAAAATGTATAAAAATGTTAAAATATATAAACATGTAAACAACTGACTACACAATCATTTGAAGGTATATTTTTGAAAATGTTTTAATAAAGTAAATTTATAGTCATTAAAAGAATTAAAAAAGGGGTCAGTCAGATAACCAAAGTCATTGCCCAATCGATGAATTCTATTCAATGGAGTTTTGTATAAATAATTAGAGTTATTGGCTTTAATATTACTCAAATCATCTTTATTTTATATAATTTATTTATATAATTTATTAATTTATTGTAATTTAGTGTCCTCTAAATAAATAAATAAATAAAACACAGATAGCCAGTTCGGTAGTTATAATATTTTTTTCAGTGTATCATGTTTAAAGTAAAAAACTAGTCGAGAGTTTTGTCTCAATGGTTTATTGTGTATGCCGTATAATATAATATAAGTTTCGTTTTGATGTTATTACGAGGAAGTATAATCAATTTTTTAAAGTCATGAACCACTTCTTCTTCTTCTTGTGTCGCTCCCAACGGAGGTTGGCAACCATCACACCAAACTCATCCCGATCTTGTGCCAACCTAATTAGTGACGCCGCATCCGGAATCCCGAACCACTGCCTGAGATTACATACTCCGTCTTCCCTCTATATTTCTCTCCACTATAAGTTGTAGAAGGACAAATCTATCACCACGGAATATGTGGCCAAAATATGCTGCTTTACGTCTCTTGATAGTGGTCAGCAACTCTCTCTCTTGCTCTATCATATTTAGAACTCATTCTTTGGAGACTATAAGATGCGCATCAACCTTCTGTATAGCCATATCTCGAATGCTTCAATTCTATTTATTTTGAGAGTCCAACCTTCCCCTCCATATAACAGTACTGGCAACACGTATGCTTGAACAGCTTTCCATCTTGTACTAAGCTTTAGATATAATACAAGTTAAAGCACTAGTCCTTTTATAAAGTAATGCACACCCACACACCTGTCGCTGGTAAACCTACATTGTATGGATATGCCGTGATGGTGTGTATGTATGTAAGTCAATAAAACTTGCTATTTTTTTTCTTTGTTTACAGCCCCCGTAGACAACGTATCATTGAGCTCAATAAAAGAAACGAGAAAAAATAATTCAATGTATGGAAGTGACAGTTATCAAATGACAGGCAACTGTCACTTCCATACATTGAGTTATCTTTTCTTGTTTCTTTTCTTGAGTTAAATGACACGTTGTCAAGGGGGGCAGGTACGTCTTCTTGTGTTTCAGTACAAATATTTTAATTTATTTTATCATAAAAAATATACTTACTTAAGGTTTGAAATGTGATTTATATTTTTTGTGAATTATCAAACAAATTATTTTACAATTTTTTGATATTTGTAAAAAAAACTTCAAAGACCATTTTTTTTATTTAGTTATTTGATGGTTTATCCAAATTTCTATATCCAAAACTAAATCACAGATAAGTTTTTTGTAGTGATGACCTATTCGTTCAAATCCTCCAGCTTCTATTGTAAAATAGGTTTCATTGATTATGAGCAATAAAACTTATAACTGTTTGAATTTTTTAATTAATCTATTACATAATATCAATTCCATAGAACAGAATCTGTATAAACATAATTCAAATTATTTATTGAGTTTTCTAACATACAGTTGTAATACATGCAGAACACTTTTAAAATTCGATTTGATCGCCGGTTTACTTAACCTACAGTTCAAGGCTTTTAATATATTTTTGATGTATTGGTCATTAATTCGTTTGTTGAATATACAAAGTTAGCATTTCATGATTGTTTATTATATATACAATGAAAAAAACTATTGAGTATTAAAAATGTAGTATTTAAGCAGAAGAATTTATTAATGAAACTCTATGAAAAATTATATTTAAGTTGTATATTTGATGCTGAGTAACAAATTCTTTTTTTTATGAGTATGTTCAGTATCTTTTCGTGTTGTTCATTATGTTTAAGTACAGGAACTTATAATACAAAAAAATACTTTTTGATGCAGTAGTTTATATTTGATCATACATACCTACACAATAAATATTTATATTGAAAGTCAAAATGATCAAACCTAAGGAGAAGACCTGTCGGGATACAAATAATCAGGTTATAAATTCCTAGAATTTCAGACCATCAATCCTGTCATTACTTTTTTACTACTCTTGGAACTATAAAGCTATAATTTCCAACATCAACCCTACTTCAAGTAATCTTAAGGTAGACATCCAATGTTACCTTCAAATCATTATAATATTTTGTTTTTGCATAGAGATACACTTTCTTTTTTTATTTGATTATCATTGCTTAATATACTTTTAAGTATTGGTGTAATTTCCCATTGAAAAATATCATCAAAATTGTAAATCTATTAATCCTTTTGCAAAATATTCCTAGAAGAAAAAACTTCGAAATCGACTTGTAAAGTAAATATTGATTAATATTGTACAATCAGTTAACTTTTTTAATATATGAAACAAGGACTTAATTGAACGCCCAAAAAAGAAATCCGTATTAATTAAAACGTAGTCAAATTACGGCCACAGATTATATCATCTATATATAGTAGCAGTTCCTCATAAACAATTGAATCAGAAATTCTATTCGAGTTATAATTGATAGCTCTCACTAAACAATAGCCGAATATTGAATATACTTGTCTTGAAAATAAGTACCAAAACCATTCAATTATGAAATGATTACTCCAAAATAATTAACGTCTGCAAATACGCATATCGTTTTCATATTGCGTAACATTTATACCTACGTCTTAGTATTTTGTTAATAAACAGTCAGTACCTTTTCAAAAAGAATTGTTTTTGTTTGTACCAATCACCGTGGGTAGAAAGATTATCCAACACACACACCATATATTATTACCTTACAATGTTTTTGGATTAAAAAATTAATCAATATAATGTCTACATTAAGCAGTTAATATTGTGTTCAACGTGTTTCATTTTTATTTCCTATCCGCCTTTAATATTTAAGACTCGCACTGAGTTGTGATTCTGAAACTGAATTTAACGAATAGAAAAGATCGATAACATTACAGACACAATAAATATCTCGATTTCAAAATATTTTTTATAAACAATTAATTATTCATTTCTAAAACGAAGGTTGTATCTAATAAAGAGCTGAAAACATTTTCCGAAATTTCCCCTAAAATAGTATACAAACATTTTTATAATAATAATAAACACTTCCTTGCATCCTGATAGATTGATTTTATGTTTAAAATTTATTAGTACTTGAGTCATCCGCTAGCTTAAATTATTGAGTCTCCTCAGAGAAAATAAGCTTATTGATATACAATTTTAAAAAAGAAAAAAACGTGATTTTTTTTCAAATTTAGATACCAGAAAAAAATTGTCAAATAGACGAATCTTATTCTTTAAATTAATAAGGAAGCTAAAGTGGCTTAATTCAAATTCTTCTTATATTAGATAGTAGATCTGTTTTTTCGAGAAAGCTATTTCTGTGAAGCTGAGGTCCAGCTATCCCTCCACCTCTTCGGCGGTCTTCCGGGGAGGCGATGCCCTGGTGGGATTTCGTTTGCCGCTATGGATGGGATTCGAGATTTGTCCACCCTGTTCACGTGGTCTCTCCAGAATCTTCTCCTAGCTCTACTCCATCGTATGATGTCCTCGGTCTCACAGGAGCGCCTAATATTTATCGTCGTTGCGAATTCTGTCCCTAAGCGTCTTCCCTGTGATAGCCCTCAAAACCTTCATTTCCGATGTTCGTAGGAGGTTTTTGGTTCAAATTCAATATGTTTACTCTTCAATTTAAAGAGCGCTTTGTGTAACTGATTTAAAGCCATTTTAGTTTTATATAGAACAATCAGACATTAGCTTCCAGCTCCCTTGTCATTTGTACTGAATCATTTAACAGCGTTTAACAAATAACGATTAAATATTATTTTAGAGCACTTTTTGTTTGGTGCCAACATGGCACAATGGCTTGTAAATCCACATAACTAGGTATTTATTTACAAAAACGTATTTAATATGGATTCGTAGAGATTTTTGTAAACGATACCAACATCCAATTATACACTCAACATTAATAATTGTCCAATTGTTATACATCTTAGCTTTACTGGGAGTATTTTCGCTAGACCGTAGAGATATACAACCTTTTATTTTTATTAACTACTATAAAAAAACACTACAATAGAAATACTTTCACTGGGACGAATAGTAAAATTGAAATGCACTATAAAAGAGAGCAAAAATATATAACTTACAACATAAAAATATAACAATATCACTAACTCTCCCTACACATTTTGAACGTGCTTATGAAATAAAATATTTTTAATCGCCATATATGTTTGTATTACAGCATCACGGATTCACGGGCTCAAATTCATAAATAATACATTCCTTTCTTCCTCTTTTTCATTCCCACAACATCTGTACCTTTCTTTGTTGCTTTAAATTTAAATTTAATATTGATACGTTTTTGTTTTTGTTATAAATTTAATGTGCCAACCACTACACTACACATTCATGGCCTGACTACTTTGCTTGGTTGCAAAATGCCTTATGGCAATAAATCCGTTATTGCACATGAACTTACTAAATAAAATAAGACAATAACATAATATTTTGAACAATTACATTCATTATAATTTAAAACATATATTTTTTCAGTTAATCTTTATATGTTCAGATTAAAAAATAGAATTATTGTAGACTACCTAAATAAAAAAAACATACTTCGTCCTACCATGCCATGTCCCTATAGGACTATGCGTTTTATTTTTCCATCACTTTATTCGCATTCATGCACCGTCTCCTTTACAGAGTATTGTGTATTTTATTCAAGCTATGTTAATATATTATTCACTAAATACCGCTCATGAAGACAAGATAAACGAGATGTCTTGAAACAGAAGAAGAAAAATAGTTCAAGAAAACTCTGTAAAAACTGTTCTAAAATGTGTCAAAAAGAAAAAAAATGTGGATGGACGCATTTATAGAATACAACAACACACAAGAAAAATTTATAACAAAATACAATGATAATTTTTATATTGCCAATTATAGTATTCTAAAATATGTATATGTATTACAAGATGCTAACAATTTTGAAAATATCATCAATTTTGAAAACAGAATGGGAAAGGAGAGATGAAGGAAGGGGAGTTAAATAATATATGAATTACTATTAACATACATACATACCATCACGCCATGTCCCTTGCGGGGTAGGCAGAGAGAACCGAACGCCACATTTTTCTATCCTGGCACGCATTTCTCGCCTCGTCCACATTCATGCATCGTCTCATACATATTCGTCTGTTGCTCACACTTCTAACATTTCCGTCTTTCAGAATATCGTTCACATGGTCGTTCCATCCCTTTCTTGGGCGTCCCCGACCTCTCATTCCATTCCTTTCCGCTCTGTATATTTTCTTCGTCAGGCGCTCCTCATTCATTCTCCCCATGTGACCAAACCATCTCAATGTGTTCACCTTCATTCTAGTAATGACATCTTTCTTCAACTACTATTAATGGCGAATTACTATTAATGGCGATATTAATTAGAAACCAACTTAACTGTAGTTATATTAATAAATGTAAGAGCTGTTGCATTTCTAAATAACGAAAATAAAAAAAAAATGTGTATTCAGAACAAATTAGTACTGACGAAGCTGACTGTAAATATAGTTTTAATCACATGACGAGTTCAATGTAATAAAATATTGATTCGTATGTTCATATATATATATATATATATATATATATATATATATATAAATATATATATATATATATATATATATATATATATATATATATATATATATATATATATATATATATATATATATATATATATATATATATATATATATATATATATATATATATATATATATATATATATATATATATATATATATATATATATATATATATATATATATATATATATATATATATATATATATATATATATATATATATATATATATATATATATATATATATATATATATATATATATATATATATATATATATATATATATATATATATATATATATATATATATATATATATATATATATATATATATATATATATATATATATATATATATATATATATATATATATATATATATATATATATATATATATATATATATATATATATATATATATATATATATATATATATATATATATATATATATATATATATATATATATATATATATATATATATATATATATATATATATATATATATATATATATATATATATATATATATATATATATATATATATATATATATATATATATATATATATCGCGTGCTTTTGTTAAGTCCTTGAAAATGCCTGGTGATATTCAGGCGAAACGTCGGAAGACAAATGGTCTTAGTCAAGACCTACTGACACGGGAAAACCGAGATAAAAATATTATAACATATTTCACCCGTGAAAACATCAAATATAACATATATATATATATATATATATATATATATATATATATATATATATATATATATATATATATATATATATATATATGTATAAAAAGTGTTCTTTGTCTTGAGATAAAAAATTAAGACATTACTCATTTTGTTTCAAACGATTATCTACCGGAATATTTCTAAATAACATATTTTGCATACTTTAGGTATATATCTTCGTGATAATTTAATTTACTACAAAATAATAGTTCAGTAAGTGAAAATAGAGTTCATAAAGTAATAAATGTTTAAGACCTCTTCGTTGAGTACAAATAAAGAAGGTATACTCTCCAATTTATCAAATTACATACTAAGTCATTTTTATCAATTTCATTCAATCGTAGTAATATTAAATAACGTAGTATTTATTACATTTATAATATATTTAACTTGTCAAGTAATATAAGTTTTGCTAGTTATCTAAAACGGAGGGTCACAGTATAATAATAAATTTATATAATTCGAAAATTCTAATAAATTGCATATACGCCATCATTGGATTTTTTTCCCTGTCAGGAATAAAATATTTTATTGACACACATTTTAACATCTCAATAGTGACGAAGTTGGGATATTATAGAATAACCAGGAACTCAAGACACCTACAGGACTTACGACCAGTCATCGACTGGTTTACATTGATAAGGGAACTCAATAAGAAGGCATAATTGGTGAACGTTGCGCAAACGCTTAAAGTGATCACGTAAACCAGCCGATGACAAGTCGTAAGCCCTGTAGGTGTCTTGAGTTCCTGGTTCTTCTATAATATCCCAATTTCGTCTCTATTGAGATGTTAAAAAGTTGGTCAGTAAAAATTAAATTTATATAAAATATTTTTTGAGAAAGTCACGAAGTACCTACACGAAATTCAAACTTATTTATCACAAAACAAAGCAACGCATTAAAGAAAGTTTATTAGGTATAGTACATCATTTCAAAATACCATGCCATTGTATAAGTAATGACAATTAAAATTAAATATAGAAATAAATAATATGTTGATATAATTGTACGTAGAATTTATTTTAATATGATTAAATAAAAATAATGGCAGCACTCAAATAAATCTGGCACTAATTGCATTAAATATACACTAGTGATTTCAAAAACACTCAAAACTATCATTATCAAATTAAATTGTAGTCGTAAACAAACTTAATGTACTATTTTCGTTTTTGAGAAAACTTTTTATAAGCTTTAATTAATTTCCTTTTCATTCAGTCGCTATATTTTGCAACTAACAAGATTGTTAAAAACAAAAGATTTCTCACATTTGACGTAAGCAAAAATCAGGTTGACTATTAAATATCAGAGATGTTAAACCGTAATGGTATCATAAACTAATGACATAAGCTTATAATATAATATGACCATTAAAAGTATCCAATGATTTGTTTTCATTTTAAAAATCATCGTTTTATAGTACGTTGAACGAAAGTTTGTAGGAACCAACTATTTATAAACGTTTCCAAGATAACCTTAGTATCGCTAGATGTTATCGATAATTTTTAAGGAAAATCAACAATAAAATAAATTAGTATACGTTGTATCGACAACTGATCGAGTATATCTTTATTCTAGTTGCAAGTTGCACGCCTTATAAAATATATCATAAAATCGTTATATACTTATGTATTTTAATTTTGGTACACAGTTATTTATAATACATTAAACATAATGATAAATGATAAATCTAAGACATTAAACATAAAAACATAAAAAGGCAACCTGTGATTCCAAAATTATAGTTTATACTTCATAATATGTTTTTCATCATTAATAGATTTTTATATTTTGTTACTTTTATCTCTATCTTAATCTCTTAACACGTCATTTTTTTCTTTATATCTTAAATAATGTGATCACACATATACTCGTACATCAACTTTATAAATAAAATCAAAATGTTTATGTGTAATTGTTTTTCTCTAAATAAATAAACCATGCACCCAAAAATCCCACAATTGATAGCCTGTATTGTGTTAACAACACTTATAAAAATAATAAAAAAAAAACAATCAGCAAACTGCTCAGTGACACACGTACAAAAGAAAGAGAAACATAGAAAGAAAAAGAAAAAAAACAAGATACAAACAGATACATAACATAAACATTAAACCGCAGACGGATAACAGCCTCTCCAAATCAATGTGTCTGTAGTTATATTATTAATATTGTTAGAATTATATTATCAACATTGTTAGAGTTATATACCTAATTAATATTTTTAGAGTTATATTATCAAAAGAGTTAACATTGTAGAATACTTTAAACAATTTTATTTATTAAAATTCATTACAAACCATGAACCAAGAGTGATCGCATTTTCCTCAGGGTAAAAGATTTGTTATCCGTTATGAGGTCGAAACCGGTCGTATAAAATAGCATATTCATCGTTTAAACAAAATGAACAAATAAAATTAGATTTCGATTTTACATTGGATTTTTTCCATGTCGCCGTGTAGGTGCCTTGATTTCCAGGTTCTTCTTTAATATTCCAACTTCGTCCCTATAGAGATATTAATTTGTCAAAAAATTATAATTTTTGTCCTTTTTAATTTTGATAAAAATACTGTTACAATTTTTTTAATACTTTTGATCGTCCTCCTGTATTGCGTATATTGTTTCGCTGTAAATCTTTTAAAATGTGATAAACACGAAGCAGTTTAAATGAAATATTATAATGTTTATTCGCACATCGATAATAATAATATATAGTTACACAAATCAAATGCGATGATATGATGGGATTGCGGTATGGGCTATAATATTATTACTGGTGCAATTTATTCTTCGATCCCTGACCCACGACTTTCCCACGAAAACGACATTCAACACAAATTAACAGCCAAATTAGTCGCATTTAACGTCCGAAGAAAGTGAATTTTCCCCCCATGTATAAATTACACTCTTTTATATTGACTATACACGAACATGTGATCTAAGACGATTTCCGCTTAAACGTGACATGCATGATCTGAAACTAACCAGGTAAGTATAAGTTACATATAATAATAACATATATTTTTAATGCCAAACATTTTTACAAATTTATGTCAATGTTCACTACATATTTTGAAACAACTAATAAAACAACAATAGGTACATTAATCTATGTATTTATATCCATGTACCTTGCATTAATTGTACCGGTTGGAAGTGCCTTTTTTGCTGTGGAATAATATTATTGTCACAATAATGATTTAAAGTACCCAACTGCGTATAGTAAATATTGTATTTTTATTTTTTATTTATTTATTAAACTTCATGTACATTATAATGTGTACAATGGCGGGTTTGATGCCACAAGGCAATTTCTTCCAACCAACCAAAGCAACGTGAGGTAATATATAGTAAATTGGTATGTACATTAAATTTATAACAAACGAAAAGAATATTTAGAGTAAATTCACAGCAACAAAGGAGGGGAGGTAGAGGGAGGGGAGGTAGGATAGATATGGGGTTTCAGTTAAGAATTATTAGACAGGTAAAACAGCTTTAGTTTCTTTTTAAAAAGATGAATCGATTGAGACGTCGTAGTATCATTACTTAAAGTGTTCCATAGTCTTGCTGATTGTACTTCAAAAGAGGAACTGAGAAATTCAGTAGAATGAGTGGGAATAGCTAGTGTGGTACGTTCAGCAGATCGAAGAGGCAGACCGTGATTTGACAAGAAAACAACCTTATTCTTTTGTGTGGTGGGTGCATGGATGTAGATGTAATGTATCAATATAATATTGTGAATCTCCAACCTCGAAACAGGCGTAGTCCTAGTGAGGTTGGGATAGTATTAATAAATAAATCTGCATATCTAAAATTAAAGCACACATATCAAGTCAAATAAAACAAGCGAATTTTTTTAAAGTTGCATATTTGTTGTTTGTATTTTTGCATTTTAGTTGCGCAAGCGCATAAAGTGATCACGTTAACCAGCCGATAACAGGTCGTAATCCCTGCAGTTGCCTTGAGATCCTGGTTTTCTTATAATATTTTCAACTTTGTCTCTATTGAGATATTAAAAATTTGTCATAAAATATGACAAAACAAATTAAACAAACAAGTAAATTGCTTCTCTGAACTGGAAACACTGGTAAGTTGGAAGAAATTTCCATAAAGCATTAAACTGGCCACTTGCGCAGGGTGCAAGGAAGTGTTTCTTATTATCACTATTCAGTAAATTGAAAAAAAAAATCAAGACACACTTTTCAAATTTTTCTTCACGTTGAAATAAAGTAAAGTAAATTTTATAAATGCTAAATAAGCAAATAAATGCTTGTGCTATAGTTGAACGAAATCGGTCGAGGCAGGATTCGAACTCGCGACCACTAGATTACTAACCCAGCGCGCTAACCGCTCTGCCACCGACCCATCTAAATATTTCACTTCAGTCCGTATATTGTTTACATTCATACTGCCAATGTTAATTACATGGTGTCAAACGCAGTTGTTATATACAGCAAACAAATTTATTTGTTATTTTTTTCAATTTAATCAAAATATCAAATTAATCAATCTGTAATACACAAATTCTGAAAAATTTAGATTTCTAACTGGTCGGGACGTTAGTTAAAAAGCAATTGCAAACAGGTGCAGTTAAATCAGAGTACAATAATAAAAAAATTGTTTATATGGAACACCGGTTGGGCCCCGACAGCCGTAAGGTTGTGTTTGAGGGGACCCCGATGGCATTACAGTATCAAGAAATTAAAAAGCAAGTTTGATAATTTTTGTAATAAACCATTATGAGCGAATAATCTATCATACATACATATAGAGTATTGACAAGATCCCAGTACGTTTCGCTGTGAAGCAATGCCGGCACCAGGAAACCGAACTATACCTGCAAACTGGCTTTCGTTACAAAACCGCTCCCGATTGCCGGCAATTAAACCAGGGGCTTTGCTATCCGCCATGAATGTGTTTCATTTCCGCATCCTTTGTGACGGGCACAGAGCACAGCAGTAATTGCAATACTAGTTTTTCATCCAACACAACACAGCACACCTGTTGAACTGCTGGAATTACAGCGCCGCCGCCGATTGGTCAAATTCAAATGAATAAAACATTCCATTTTAGAACGAAATACAAATTTCGAACATGTATATAAAATCAAAGTATTTAAATTGTTCTACTTAATTTGTATTACGACAACACCGATTGCTTGAATTCAAATAAATGGAACATTATAACTAAGAACGATATAGGGTAAATGATATAGTAACTGGACACTTTATATTATGTAATTTAATATTTTAAAATAAGAACTATGTGTATTTAATTGAGAAATATTGTTTATGGCAATGAACTTTCGTCATTTATGGTTCATCAATAATATTTGTTGTTTCCAACATTGTACGTTTTCTATGAAAACATTCCGATTTATTTTGTTCCCATTTACGACTGATGCTGTTTGTCAGGAGTTTTCTCAAGTTTTTCCTATGGAACTATATTTTATTTTTAAGTCATTACCAATTCGGTTAGTTGAAAAATATCAAAACCATATTAATTATTTCCTATTTATTTCTCGGTGAATATCAAAACCTTATTAATTATTTCCTATTTATTTCTCGGTTGATATCAAAACCTTATTAATTATTTCCTATTTACTTATCGGTTTATATTAAAACCTTATTGATTATTTCCTAGTTACCTGTCTTTTACCAAAACCTTATTAATTATTTCATATTGATAAACAGTTGTCTCTTTTCCATATACATGTCAATTATGTTGAAATATTTAATGAGTTCATATTTTTATCGTCTCTACCAACAACAATGCTGTGGATGCGTGTAAAGAAATAAAAATTGGCATTCGGTTCTCTTTACGTACCTCGTGAGGCACAAGGCTTGGTGGTAGTATGCATACAAAAACTTAAATGTTATCATTGGAGTACATATTATATAGAATGAAGATGGTATTCTGTAGTTTATATTAGATCAGAGAGTCATATATGTATGTAGTTTCGCGAGCTTAGTTTTACCTCTTCCGGGTAACAATAATTTATTGCTGTGGAAAAGCGACCGCTTCATTGGTTGGTAGATACCAAATCTTGTATTATAGCACTTCAGTGAGTAATGTATACGCAAAATGATGAAACATTGCTAGATATAGGTATATAATTCACAACAAATCTTTAATAGAAAATTTATTTAAAATATGCATGTTATAAAAATAATTATCAATATATTTTTTTATAGTCGCTTGGTTTTCTATTTTTTTCCAAGTATCTAGTTAAAAATAAATTTTCAACAATATCATATCAACTTTGGTATACATTTTATTGTAAATGAATCAATCATTATGTTTCAAAAAAAAAATTCTTCCAAAAAGTTTATTTACTTAATATAAATAGGATAATCGAATCCCAGTCGGTGATAAATTTATCATTATATCTAACTATGATTATGAAAAAAATATATAGGTAATTTTAAGTTATGTTTATTTTTTTGTTCTGACGATGACGATAGATGATTTTTTCTACGATTCACCATCTGACGATGCTCAGCATTGCGCGATACCGGTGAATGGGAGTCGCGTTTGCGAAAAAATTAATAGAACTTAAAATCATATAATTTTTTTTCATAATTCTAGTTGATCATGGAGTTCATTCGTGATGTGACAGTTTCAAATATTGAAAAAAATATTATTATATCTCACGTAATTCTTACTTTTTAGGGCAATATTTTAGTTGTATTTCCAACCCAGATAAGCCGTTATTTGGAAGGAAGGATTTATTACAATTAGGGGCTGTTTCACCAAACTCCAAATAAGTCTCGAATAACTATTCGGCAAGTAGTGTTATTCGCCGGTTAAAATGTTTTGAATAAAATTTGCGTTTCACCATCGTTGGATAAGTTCCGAATAGTAAATTGACGAATAATGATGGCAACGTCGCATTTTCATAGACAAATACATAGAAATGTACTAGTTTTCAAATTCTTCTATGGACAACCGCCAAATGCGTTACATTTTGACGTTTAAGTTTTACGGATCGAATCTTTTGAATTTAAATAAAAATAAACAATATTCTATGTATATAAATTAATACTTAATTTTACGTTTGAATGACATTATATAAATAACAAATATAATAAAGTAATGTTTTATATATCAAAGTATGTATTTACTTCATTGTATTTGTCGTAATTCGATATTTTATCAAGTCATATATCATTGATACTGTAAACTTTGACAAGCGAAATTTTCTTTTAAAATCGAATTTGACGAAGTAGTCTTTTCATGGCCTAATATTTTATCTATTTGTGTAGGAATCATTTCCGCATCAAAAACATCGTCTATTGCCTCGAATAAAATCATATTTAAAAGAAAATAACAATGAAACACGTGATACCGGCAATGAAATGCAACTGTCAAAGTGACAAATAAAGTTCCGAATAACTTTACTGGGTAGATAAAGTCCCCTATAAGTTACTTGTCACTTTATCTGACGAGTAGCGCTATTCGGGGTGAAACACAATTTTTACTTTACTTGAGACATAACCGCTGAATAGGCATAATCGAGAGATATTCGGGACCTGGTGAAACAGCCCCTATTATAATACAAGCTATAAAACACAATCATATATTTAGAAATGCATTGGTTAGGTTAGGTTAGGTATTACATTCTGGGACACTCCTTATTATCATATTATGTTATAATTTGACTTCCTTGGGATAAATACATTAATAAACCATGAATATTCTACGTAATATAAATTTCGTGTATTTGCTTAAAGTTAGAGATAAATTATAAGTTTATCAGAGAATTTTAATTTATTTATTTTATTTATTGTCAACAGCTTTGTATTATACATAGTACAGAAGAGATTACATTTAAATAAGCCAATTATATACAAACATATTTCAAATTATAAAACACACTGATAGGGTATATAAATGAATAATTAAAGAGATAATATTTATACTTGCCTACACTTTTGTCTTAAACACCCTTCGGCCATACAAGTATATACAATATTATGTCCTCCTTATGACAAAGAGGAATTCATTGGAAAGCGGTCTTCGGTTTATTCGGTCACATCAAATCAATAAACAGAGCCGCTTCTTAAATACGACACAATATGTATGTCTTGTGTATGTGTTTTAAGAAGGTACTTCTAAACAATAAAAAAAAACATGAGACCAGCTGTAATAATCTTTTTGACATATTTTACTATATGTTAATACTTTTTTTAAAGCTTCTCAGGCAATTAACCGGTACTATGTCAAATATCAATTTATCAGGCACCCAATAACAAGTTGCCACACTCTGGAGACTTCTCACAGATCGTCTCACAGATCGTCTCACAGATCCAGATTGAAAACACAATTAAAAACTGTGTCTTCACCGGGAATCGAACCCGGGACCTTTGGATCAGCAGTCGTCAGATACCTAACCAACTGAGCCACGAAGGCCGACTATATTTTATATTTTATAATATGTTAACATTGATTTTGTTACGCCAGTACTCTAAATAGCAATAATAATAATAATAATAAATGGATAATTTCTATAGCGCCATTTTTGTGTATCCACCTCAAAGGCGCTTAACAATAATACCTGGAAAAAATAATAATCACTTAATCACTATACGAGTTTTTGAAAAATAAGTTTTTAACTGTTTTTTAAACGTACTTTCACTGTCTATCGATCTTAACCTAAATGGAAGCTTATTCCACTGAACCGGACCCACTACAGCAAATGCTCTTTCACCAAAGTTCGTCATTCGACACGTATTTTGCTCTTTTAGTCGATGCATTGCCGTATTACTTGCAGAGGGTATTACTTGCAATGACCTTGCCGTATTACTCGCAATGACCTGGTAGTTGTGATAAGATATTAGTAATTCGATACACGTTCATAATTGCACATAATACGCATACCTACATTGGATTTTTTCCTGTTCTCCTATAATATTCCAAATTCGTCTCTGTTGAGATAATTATTTGTCAAAAAATATTAAATTATATTTATATTACAAAAAAGCTAATCGGCCGCTAGTTTTACCTTGTAAAAAAATTAGAAATAATCACAACTAGGTAGTTGTAATTTAAATTTATATTTCAATCACAACTAGCTGTAATTAAAATTATATTTCAATTACAAATAATTGTAATTAAAAATTATATTTAATTACAACTAGTGACGGCACTGACTGGACACCGTAATATATCGAGTATTTCGATTTGTTGACGAGTAACAGTAAACAAATAAATCTTTTATTCATACAACATACTGGGGCCACATGTGAACTTACAAATACAGAATCAAATTTATTACATTTATTTCTCATACAATTTTATAGTCATGTTAAAAATCTGTTATATATCACTTCATACATGTACCACGCAGCATATTATTTGGTATTATTAATAGTACGTATCTGTGTTATATTGACAGTATTGCCTTACATATTTCTACATACCTTGACAAATTCATAGACATTATATTGTTAAAAATAAATTTTCTAAGAAATATAATACAGTTACAGGCATATAAATTTTTAGATATTATTTCTTTATTTGCATGACCAAAACAAGCCTTTGTTAAACAATTTATTAAAGATTTTAATTCAAAAATTAATGCATGTAAGAGTTTCACATAGGGCTTTATAAATTGAAATAACTAATTAAGGTTAGCAAATAACAGTATAAAGTGTAAGTATTCAATCGTTTCTGAGAAAAAATATTTTGTTAGTAAATAGTATTATGTTAATGAATTCGTCAAGATAGATAGAAATAAATACAGTTAAAGACAAATTCTACATAACACAGACATAATATAGATAGGTACTAAATCAATCATTTATTCTACTTTTTCCTTTCTGTAGATCTTGAGATCAGTAATTTGATTTTTTTAATTCATTAATGTGGAGTTCTTCATTGACAAAATAAAAAACATGATTTTTTTTTCACTCGTAGTTTGATGTTAATATTTTCGAATACCTATTGATTTCTTTAAAAAATACTAAGTATTTCAAATTATAATTATATATGTACTTTTTACGTAAAGTATTTTTTTCGTGAAAATATATTAAATCGATGTGTGAAAAATGTCACGTCAGTCTACTATATACAAAAACATATTATATAAATAATTATACCCATTAAACATACATATATCTCACATATTTCGCCAATGATGTTCACCACCCATTCAGTATGTTGCCTTTATACATATATGAGACGAGACTGGTGTGTGTGTAAACACGCATGTGTATTGCTTCTTTTTTATGGTGTCATGCACACCTATCGCTTGTTTCCCCATATAGTGGGATATGCCCTAATAGTATGTATGTATAATATTATAATATGTCCTCTAATGATAAAAGGGTTGAGACAGGCGAATAAAATAATCAAGGTTCATGATAACAATTGTCTTTTGTCAAGTTCATAAAATTCTAAAATGAATTCGAAATTTTATACTTAATAGGTAGGAACTATAATTTTTCGTTAGTCCTGGTTCATTTAGAGTCATTGGTGTCATTAAGATCTATTGTATGTTTTCATTATTTATTTCTTTATTTTAAGTCATTTTTTATGATATTATCTTGAAGGTTTATTTGATATAAATTTCTAAATATTTGTGAGAACTGGTACAGTATGAATTTAAATAAAAACATTCCACATTGTGATATTTCTAACCAAATACTGTTATGTCTAATCAATTTGTGTCTAATTTTTTAAAACGGCGTGACAATGTACAATAATATTGTAATTGGTACATGAAATGTGCAATAGATCTTCACATATCAGCCGTTGTACATCTCAAAAAACTTTCCATGAACGCCCGAGGAAGACAATCACATATTATTTTATATCCACATTGTCTATGGTTCAATTTATAATGATTTAAATCAACTTTCATTTGTGTATGGGTAGGTAGGTAAATATCACGACACCTTTCGTTTGGTATACATAATCGATATTAGTATATTTATACATCTGAAACTTTGTACAAAAATCTGCTGCGCAAACGTTGCGCAAGCGCATAAAATAATCACGTAAACCAGCCAATGACAGGTCGTTAGCCATATAGGTGTCTTGAGTTAAATAAATTGTTATATTTTTATGTTTTCATCGAAAGACAACAATTGGGGCAGTGGAGTAAATAATGCTCTCTGACCTTTTATTGGAAATTATTGAATTGTATTTTTATAAATTAACCTGTTTGTGAATGCATATTGTCATTATAAATAATGTCAACTGATAATACACATAAAAGATACCACAGAAACAAATAGAAGTCATCATACCACCGATAAAATAGAAGTCAACAGATACTATAGCTGTCCGAGCTTATTCACCCGACAATTTTACAGAGCGTTTAGCGCGTACACTCGACGTTCAATCTGAACGCCACAGATTATATTTCGAGCGTCTGTTTCCGGTCATTATGAACGGCTTAAAGCGTCACTAGTGCAAACGCAGCCATGGTCTTGAACAAGAACGTTTATCTAGACATTACATCCTCCAACTTATCATGCCAATTATACCCAGAACGGAATTTTTTGTATCATGGATTTATCAAAAGACCATACCTCGTCCGTGATGTCTCCATAGTGCTGTCGTTCTTCCGTCTCCCGTCTCTCGTCAATCTCCTCGTGCGTGAGGACCTTCTTCTCCTTGATCTCTCTGACCTTGCCATCCGGGTTGGCCACCACCACACTCTTGGTGGTGAGCTTGGACGAGGGT
This sequence comes from Molanna angustata, assembly GCA_963576475.1. Lineage (NCBI taxonomy): Eukaryota > Metazoa > Arthropoda > Insecta > Trichoptera > Molannidae > Molanna > Molanna angustata. The sequence continues at coordinate 26,695,202 of OY754975.1, forward strand.
CCTTCCACCAGAGCATCAGAGGTAACACCCCCATCCTCGATTGGGGCCTTGACATTTCCATCCACGGAATCCACGTCGGAACCCTGTGGGTCGTCGAGCTTGCGATGCTAAAAAAATACAGAAATATGATTATTTTTTAACTATGATATATAACATGTTCACTTAATTACAATAAAATACACCACAACATCGATAATCGATTGTTTTTTTTACTTTGTGATATCATTTTTACCACCACATAAATGATCACTTTTATATTTTATTTTATTTTTATTTTTAATATATTTTATAATACAAATCAATATATAAATTCACTAGTAATAATATTCTTACATATTTTTCCCTGCAGTACCTCATCAAAAAGATTACAATCTTGTGCTTGATGAGGGAAGCATTTATATCAAAATAAAATATCAATACAAAGCAAAGTCAACATAAAAGTAAAAGTAATTAAATCAAATCATACATGAACAAAAAAAAAAAAATCAAATAAACATCATAAAAAGGTTGAAAATAAATGAAAAAGAAGAATACTCAAATTAGAAAACATATCAGAATACATATTCAAACAAAAAAAAAGAAAAACATGAAAATAATTGAAAAATGAGTAATATAGAATTATAGACGATTCAAATATATCAAAACACATATTCAAAAATAAAAAAAGAAAATACTGGAAATTGAAACAAATCAAAACAACAAAATAAAAATAATATTGAATAAAATTGCTCAAAAGAGTAATTGATAAGTTCTTCAATTCGAATAGATAAAAAAAAATAAAATAATCAAAAAGAATAAAATCAAAAAACGAAAATTCCTTAAAAGAGGAATGTTGAGGAATTTTTTAATTGAATTCATTTCAGTAGTGTACACAAATTTGTGTTTTATTTAATTTAATTATATATACCTACTTCATTTTGTTTTTTTTTTAATTACTAATGGGTATTTATATTATTCTGACGATGTTCGTTGTACGAAACGGGTCAAAAATTATATATAAAGAAAAATAAACGCATTTTATGTGACTAAGCAATAATTTTACGAAGATCTATAAAGAATAATTTTTGGTCAATTAACATCAATTTCACTTGCTGTAAATGAATAAAAAATTTCAAACAATTAACCAATTGATCAAAGCAAGAATTGCTTGAGAGATAATTTAAGAAGGCTATTCATTACAAATCACGCCTTCCATTGACCGACACTTTGGTTAATGGAAACTCCCCTTTGTTTTATTTTATTTTATTGAGCAGACACAGATAAGAATGCCCAAATATTACTATGAATAATATAACAATAAATTAATAGTTGGTATAATGCGTATAGTGTGGGTACATATTTCCAACTAACACTTCTACCAATTAACTTTAATATTGTTATTTAAAAACGTGGTTCAAACATTACACTACGTTAATATCCCAATTTGATCACCTATCTTATAAATATGGATAAAGGGTTAAACCTTCATTCAACTCAAATGTCAAATTGAACCGGCAAAGGGGGTAGTTTAACACTGGTTCAACTTTCACATTTTTGAAGTATGTAGTATAAATAATATCGAAAGTAGTTTCAAACATAAGATGTGTGATAACCATATAAAAAGCGATTTTATCCACTAGTTGGGGTGTTTCGGTTATTTCGATATTTTAAAAAAAATTGAAAATTGAAGTTAAACTCACAAATTTATCATCAAACAATATTTTTCTTAATAAAAAATGTTTGAGAAACCCTGGAATTTAAAAAAAAACTAATTTGAGATTTTTTATATTTTTCTATGTTCGTACCAATTTTCAACGTTCTAGCTTTTATGGTTTCTGAGATATATGGAAAAATAAAGTAAAAATTCAAAAGTTGATAACCCCTGACTGAAACAAAAATTCACAATTCTGAGTGTAAAAGTTTTGTAGGCCTATAACTGTCTATATATTCTGAAAATTTGGGCTCTGTAAATTGAGCGGATCAAAAGTTATAAGGGGGGGGGGGACACACAGACACACACACACACAAAACTCACATAAAATGTTCTACTACGAATTCTGAGTAAATCCATGTACGGGAACATATATGCTGCCAGGCCTCTAGTTGATGTTATTAGCATGCAAAAAGTCTACTACGCCATACAAAATTTTCCTTCGTACACGCATCTTGGCTTAATAATGTCGATTCATTCAGAGAATTGAATTCTCATGAACGAATCGACAGTTGGATTAGAATTATTGATTTATGTTGTTTTCAAACAAAAATATCGAATGTCAAAAAGGTCAATAGCTTGAGTTTGACAGACTATCATGTCATGACAACCAACTTAAGAAAACTAAATTCGTTGCTGTCAAATATTTTTATAAATAAGGATTCAGTTGAAAGTGGAATAAGACACTGTTCAATCGAACCATGTCTCAAGGAATTTTTAAAAATAACACTGTAAATGTGTCTTTCGTCTTCCGTTATACATACAAAAACACACTTATTACTATAACTGTCATGATAATACAATGTCATGGTAAATGATAGAAATTTTCAACACTTTGAAGGCTGTTACCTCCGAAACCCACCACTGCTCAGAGTTTATATAATCCAAGCGTTGTAATCTGCTGTGATATCCTTTTATCGAAAAAATCAGCCTTTATTTTTTCTTTGACGTATACTTGGCTGTTGCTGGATCTATGTCTGCAAACTTTCTTTATTTATTTATTTTAGTTTTCTTGTACATATAATTAGTACACTGGCGGGCTTATTGCCTGATGGCAATTTCTTCCAACCAACCAGAGTAAATGTTAAATATTATACAAAATAATGTGTACTATGGCAATCAGTTAATTACATTACAAAATAAATAAAAAATAGCAGAAGAAAAGTAAAAAACAAAACAAAGAAGATAGTATATAAGAAAAATTCATAGCAATGATAGGAAGACTAAAGGATAAGGAAAGGAAGAAGAGAGGAAGATGTAATCAGGTATTGTCTGAATGAATGAATTCTACATTTAAATATTAATCTTCCAGACAATTACGTTTGAAATTAAATTGAAAAGCCTACCTCAGTGTATTCATGTTCGTGGGTTTCCGTGTCCTCGCTAGTGGTGGTCGATACCAGAGGGCCGGAATCCTGCAGAACTTTTCCGTCTTCCAGCAATACTTGACGTTGAACACGTGTGGCTATTTGTCTCCTCGTCGTTAATTCTTTGGTTTTCTTCGTCACCCATTCTTCTGCAATGACAAAAAATCAAGTTGAAACATAAGCACTGGAAAATATCATATTACCCTCGGAGACAAGGTCACTCTATCGGGTTGGTGAGCGACCATTGAATACTTTATAGGTACCTACTCTCCATTTTTCCCATCACGACGACAATCTTGAGATTATCCTTTTGGAAATAACAATGAATGATGGTGTGTAGACAGATTGTCGACAGACGACCTTTCATTTGTAGTTCATATAAGGCCCTTGATGAACACAAATACGCGCTCTTAATTATAGTTTTTGCCAAAAATCTTGAACCTGGCTTCCGGGTGCGCAGATCACAAATTTGTGTATTTTTGTTTCTTTGGTATACGTGCAAATCACTCCCCTACTCGGCGAATCGGCTCAAGATATTTGGCGACAATTTTACCTTCTAATGTATGAAATACGAAAAACTATTGTATATCACCTAATCTGTGATATAATTTTTTTTCGTGAAGAAAATGTAAAATTTGGTGTTTTTTTTAATAGTAAGAAGAGAATTAAAATATTACAACAGTAAAAAACTCAGGCGGTAGATTTTGGTATTCTCTTTCGATTGAAGTAAATATCTAATTAAAATATAATAGTTTTTTAAGTTAAAATAAAATATTAAAAAAAAAAAAAAATTATTGAAACTAATTTTACGAGAAAAGTTTCAAAGAAATTCAATACAAATACACGCAATATAATTGATTACATGAAAATTCTTCGAAACACAATTGTTCGAATGCGCAATTGTACGAATAACAATTTTTCGAAAATCAGTTATCAGAATGACAATTGTCCGAAAGCAAATTATTCGAACTAACATTTGTTGGAAAACCAATTAACCGAATTTAATATATTTTTGTGTCATTATGTTGCCTCCTTTGACATATTTGTTACCAGTAAAATATATTCGATGAAGATTATTATTACTTGTTGTATTATTGTTGGGTACGTATGTTTGCACATTTTTAATAACTGATGTTTGACAGCGCGGGATAGCCTATTTTGTACACCAGTTTATGTTTATCTAGTATTCACACCAATTTAGTTATTTTATTTTAATATTATACTTACTTTTTTTAATATATAATGCAACTGGCTCACGCCAGTCGTAATTATAACTACAAACAAACCTAACCAACCTATTTTTACCAACGTTTTGTAGGTTTAGGTTTAAAAAATAGGTGTAAATCCTAGGATATCTGACAGCGCGGTGCGTCGCCATGTTGTTTATTCCATAGATTTTTATTTAGATAATATACTATGCAGATGTAGTACTCCGTGCAAAAAGTGTGTCATTTGTTTTCAATTCATACAAAATTTGCTAACTACGACATCTAGTATATTATAATAAAAATCTATGGTTTATTCCTCTCACAATACTACCAACATGACGTCATAAAAATTCGAACAATTGTAAATTCTGATAATTGTATGTTCGGAAAATTGTTTTTCGAAAAAATGTGATTCGAATAATTGCCATTCGTAAAATTGATTTTCGTAAAATTGAGCATTCGAATAATTGTTTTTCGAATAATTTTCATGTCACCATATAATTAGGGTGTAAAAATAAATTGTTCTTGATTTCAAAGACGTATCTTTTGAGGATACTGGGGAAAAGGTTTTCATAATTTACTATTTAGCCTAATGTTAATTTTAGCTGTGAGGTGCCGGCTTAGAATAGTACTTCTACACTTTTTAATCATTGTTTTGGAGTGTCCCGAAAGAGCCGGGTAATCGAAAATTACAACAGGCAACAATAACATCAAACATTGCTCAGCAATAAGGTTCACCACCCATTCTGAATGTAGTGTACCTTTTTAGGTGATACGAAACTGGTATGTGGGTAAACACGCATATGTTGTGCTCCCTTTTTATAATGTGATGCACACCCACACACCTGTCGCTTAACCCCACATTGTGGGATATGCCGTGATGCTATAAATGAACTATTTAGCCTACTATAGCCTCATTGAACACATTGATTCTTCTAGCACATCTAACACTTGCAACATCGATCTCTGTTCAGAAAAAAGCAGTCTGATTTTCATATTCTTTGCTGTTTTTATATGATCCATGATTTACGTCGGCTGTACAACTTGATATTAATTCCTGTGAGGCAGGGGCGATCCTGTGCCTGGACAGCAAAAATTGGGAAATGTGATTTCATATTTTTTTTGTAAATAGACACATGCAATGTTTATGTTATTTATATCGTAATTTTTATGTAATTCTTTACTATACATATTTGTAGAGGAATGCCCGGTTTTTTGGGTTTTACATTAATTTCGCTACTGCTGTGAGGTACCAACTTACATACATTGAAGGTGTTCCATAGTTTGCCAACTGCTATGTAATAATGTTTAATCCGCCGGGATAGATCGAAGCGTTGTTTTTCTTGAAAACACCATTAACGATGCATAATAAAAACCTGTCTTAGAATATAGAGGAGGGTACTGTATTATGGAACAATGGTAGCTGTAGCTGCCCTCGGGCCGACATGAGCTTGAACTTTGTACGAAAAAATATCCACGAGGAATGCAATGCAATTATGCTCAATAGAAAAATATCTAGTTTCTATAGTGAAGATGCTGCTTTGTGTGAAATACCTACTTATACGTCATATCTACTTACTTTATTTTACGATGTTCTCCGGCTTTTGTTCACTTCCTCAAAATACTTAACAGATCTATGTAAAAGCTTCTATTGGTATTAATTCACCCATCCAGATAAATAACGTATCATAGGATTATGCTAAGGGTTTTTTTACCTATAAATTACTAAATCAATACTTATCGCATAATAAAAATATCAAATGATTCTTACGTACCTTCTTTAGTTGTAGCTATAGTTTCTCCGGGTTCAGCCTGAAAAAATAAAAAAAAATAATATGATTACAAAAAACGGCGATTATGTTGTTTATCAATATTTGACGATTTAATAAAAATAATGAGTTATTTTATTAAGGCTATACTGAAACTTTACACGAAAAATATTTTGTTGCATACTCATATTTTTAGTATTGTTCAAATTCTCATATGAATTATGTAAAAGAATACACCTACATAGTGATAGTCACTTAAAAAATTTCGGCTGATAATTTTAAAAGTCTTTAGCTCGATTTATAATAGAATAATTAAACGAAAATCGGTGATTTTAAGTAGGGTAGAAAAATCTATAATAAATCATTAACTTTTATTATTCAGATGCACAGGCACTCAAATATAAATAGTTTCATTGGCATTATTTCGTCGTTTACCTACTCAGTCAATATTGACATTATTATATTGAAACTATAGACAGCGATGACATTTATTATAATATTGTCTACAAGTCAACAGTGTCTGAATCATATCTGAAAATTCTGTCGATAAAAAGTAATTCTGAAAGTAACCAAGAAAAACGCTGAATTGCTTTGTTATCCGTTTAATTTGTTAGATGTAAAATAATAATTTAGCAAAAATATTGTTTAATATGATGTAAAACTGTTTTAGATTTTTAAATTTATGTCTTGTGGGTACAACTAGCTAAAATTTCTCAGTGCCTGTGTGGCTTGAATAAATTGAATGAGCATATTATATATTATTTATATTGTCATATAGTGCGCCATCTATCAGTGAAATTGTGAAACTTTTTCATTGCAGAAACAAACCTCTAGATAAGTTGGGCTTCTCTCTATCGACACCCGAGATACGAACCGCAGCAGTACCCGCGGTCTCCGCTTGGTGGCGCTGTCGTCCCCCAACAGAACGAGCACGACCATGAAAATGGCCAAATTTTACATTGAAGCAGATGGAAAACTTTTATTTTCATCACTTTAAATTTTTATTTTAAACTATTATTTATTTACATTATCACTTTCGATATTTTGTGTGGTTATTTTTTTGTGTTTTTTCTTCATTTTGTTTCAATTTCACTATTTCAAAGTAATTTTAATGGTATACAGTCACTGATCACTACGAAAAACTAGTAAATAATAAAAAAAAAACACATTAAAAAATAGTAATATATTATTTTACTTAAATTAAATTTTAATTTTCGTTTTTTTTTGTTATATTGTAATTTTGGAAAATACCTATGTATAGTTAGGTTATAAACATTGAACTATATTTAGTTATAAATAAACAAAAATCAAATCTAATAATCTCGTATTCTGGAATATTAACTTTTGCAATATAAGTACGTTTTAAATATGTATATAATGGGTTCAATTCCGACGAATTACCTAATTTTTAAATCGACATTAAAGTTATTCAAAAATAAACTTATTCACAAGAACTGTCACTTTAAACTCCTTATATTCCTTTTATATCACACTAATTATGTTCTTTTGTCATTTTAATCTTATCAGATTTCCTTTATTTAAAAACATGAAATAATTATTTTTTTTATATATATATTTTTTTTACAATAAAAATGAATATATCCTTGTAAAACAAGTACATATACATCTTCCTACGTTCCCTAAAATAAGCAAATAAATGCTTGTGCTATAGGTGAACGAAATCGGTCGAGGCAGGATTCGAACTCGCGATCACTGGATTACTAGCCCAGCGCGCTAACCGCTCTGCCATCGACCCATCTTAAATTTGACATTATGCGTTTTCAGAATTGAACGCAATATTAAATTACTTCAGAATAATTTTAAATACATTCAACCTTTAACGCAGAAAAAAGGGTGCATACCAATAGCGGAATGGCTTATAGAAGCCGAAATTCTTGGCTTCCCTTAATTAAAGACCTAATATTTTTTGATAGTCTATAATTGGCTCAATTTATATGTAATTGTTTATATAAAAAAATGTACATAGCTGTTGACTATTTATAAAAATAAATAAAAAAATAAAATTCCAACCACACTGTAAGATTGGAAATTAGACGTATGTTAACGATGCGTTATAGAGCAAAAATGTTATTTTGGCATGTGAATTAAAAATATATATTATACAGCTACTAAGTATGAAAAACGATGCTTAGTAACGTTGAATTTTCGACATTTCCCAATTTTCTATCGGGGTTTGCGTAGTCCGAAAATTTTAGGCACGCCCCTGGTGCATACTCCAACTTAGTGGTGAGTATTTATTTATTTATATACTTCAAGTACATTATCATATGTACAATGGCGGGTTTTAAAACCCACTCGTTTTATTATTATATTCGGTATTCATATTTATGTCAAATCAATTGTTTTTATAGATGTGGAACTGTAATATGAATTTCCGAGTATAAATTATAATAAATTGAGGACTCCATGGTTGTAGCAATTCATGTGTGATTTTTCGTTTAACGCTATTTATTTATGACATGATAAACGTACAGATTAGGTAACAGATGAGGCCTTGACAAACACATTATTTCAAGGCGAAATTGAATCGCTGAATACAAATGCAAATATAAACGTAATTACAAAAGCACGATGCATTTTATGAATACCATTATTAGATAACAATATGTTTAGTGTTTAAATAATATCCATTTCAATATGTTTCATTTTGGTTACACGAATGTCGCAAGATACCTACCTATATCTGCAAGCAAAGTAGGTATATAGCATGGACTAAATTTTCAGGTTAGGTTATTCAAGTTCAGTTATCATAAAAGCATCAGATAATAAATATTAACCCTATACTAGTTGTATATAACACATGAGATCCAACTGTCGATGGATATAGTATGCATAATTGAAGAATACGTAGGTACCAAACTATAAACACTTAAACACAAATTAATAAATATTTTAAGATATTTTGTTTTCCAACTGTCGATTCGTTCATGAGAATTCAATTCTCTTAATGAATCGACATTATCCAACTGTCGATTCGTTCATGAGAATTCAATTCTCTTTATGAATCGACATTATTAAGCCAAGATGCGTGTACGAAGGAAAACTTTGTATGGTGTAGTGAACTTTTTGCATGCTAATAACACCAACTAGAGGCCTCGCAGCATATATGTTCCCATACATGGATTTACTCAGAATTCGGAGTAGAACATTTTATGTGAGTTTTGTGTGTGTGTCTGTGTGTGTGTGTGTGTGTGTGTGTGTGTGTGTGTGTGTGTGTGTGTGTGTGTGTGTGTGTGTGTGTGTGTGTGTGTGTGTGTGTGTGTGTGTGTGTGTGTGTGTGTGTGTGTGTGTGTGTGTGTGTGTGTGTGTGTGTGTGTGTGTGTGTGTGTGTGTGTGTGTGTGTGTGTGTGTGTGTGTGTGTGTGTGTGTGTGTGTGTGTGTGTGTGTGTGTGTGTGTGTGTGTGTGTGTGTGTGTGTGTGTGTGTGTGTGTGTGTGTGTGTGTGTGTGTGTGTGTGTGTGTGTGTGTGTGTGTGTGTGTGTGTGTGTGTGTGTGTGTGTGTGTGTGTGTGTGTGTGTGTGTGTGTGTGTGTGTGTGTGTGTGTGTGTGTGTGTGTGTGTGTGTGTGTATGTGTGGTGTGTGTAGTAAATAGTTATAGGCCTACAAAACTTTTATACTCAGAAGTGTAAATTTTTGTTTCAGTCAGGGGTTATCAACTTTTGAAATTTTGGTTTATTTTTCCATATATCTCAGAAACCATAAAAGCTAGAACGCTGAAATTTGGTATAAACATAGACAAATACAAAATCTCAAATAATTTTTTTTAAAAAAAATCCAAGGTTTCTCAAACATTTTTTATTAAGAAAAATATTTTTTTATGATAAATTTATGAGTTTAACTGCCTATATTTCCAAATTTTTTAAAAATATCAAAAAAAGCCGAAACACCCCAACTAGACAATTTAATTTTATATAAAAAATATTAACATTGTATTAGCACATCTCAATTTTTTTTTAATAATTTTTATAAAAATTGAATTTAGTGACGACATTGCTTCATACAATTTGTATGGCAATCGCCTACACACAATATCTAAGAAGACTTAATTGTTTGATACTAATCTCCAAACATACATACATACCATCATTCTGTTTTCATATTCTGGGTAGGATCAAAGGACTGACCTCCATACTATGCTATCTTGACATACATACATATGTAGGTACATGTGTTGTATAGAAAATCAAATATCTTAAAATATTAAATAATTTGTATTTATGGGATTATAGTTTGGTACTTATTCTTCAACTATACATACTATCGCTATCGACAGTTGGATCTCATGTGTTACATGCAACTAGTATATATAAAGGTATATATGTCAAGATAGGATAGTATGGAGGTCAGTCTGTTTTTCCTTCCCAGAATATGAAAACAGCATGATGTATTTTTTAAATTGTCAATACTGACGGTTTTTAATGTGTAGAACTCCATTATACTGCATATTTATTAATCAAATAAAAATGATTATGGTTCTACATGTATATTTTCCTTATAATGGGACGACCGTTTCGGCTGAATAGGCCCTTATCAGATGTATGTTTGTAGATTCAGTAGCTATTGAGTAAGGTATTGTGTAGTGTTCACTGCCTTACAAATTGTAAGGCAGTAATTGCAAGGTGAATTGTGAAACAATGTCGTCATTAAATTCAATTTTAATCAAAATCGCTGCAAAAATTTGGGATGTACTACTACAATGTTTATATTTTTTATACCAAATTAAATTATCTAGTTGGGGTAATTCGTTTTTTTTCGATATTTTATAACTATCATAGTAGCAAATGTCAACACTTTGACGGCTGCTATCATCGAAAAGCACCACTACTCAGGGTTCATAATATTATCCAATCGTTATTGTTTTGCTGTTGATGCTGGGCATTTCATTGAGATATCAGAAGACAAACAAATGGATAAGAGAGAAAACATAAGTTGTGGACGTAGCTGAAAGGACAGCTACCCTGAAGGCAGGTCATATTGCCAGATGTACTGACCAACGATGGACAAAAAAAACTCTTAGAATGGCAATCTAGAACGGGAAGAAGGACGGTGGAAAGACCACAGGCTAGATGGTCGGATGACGTCAGAAAGATTGTGGGAGTAAATTGTATGCAGTATACCCGGAATAGAAACATGTGGAAGAACAAGGGGGAGGATGTCCAACGATGAATTGAAAACGGCTGAGAAAAAGAAGAGTGAGAGAAGAGTTGGCTGCTGTGATATCCTTTTACAAAAAAATCAGTCTTTATACTATGACGTAAATTTGGCTGACTTTTGGGACTATTACCGTATGAAACCTGCAGTCAATTAAATGCCTAATACGATTTTATGTATGTAAGTACATATTTAGTACTTAATGAAGCAAAAAATTAAAGAGAATTCTGTTTTCAAATATAAGTAAATATTTTTTGCATAATTTGCAATGCAAAAAAATATACACTACTATTTGATAACAGAATTCTCTTTAATTTTTAGCTTCATTAAGTACTTAATATGTACATACATAAAATCACTGATATATATCAAAAGTTCACATAACTTTACGTACTTGATTAGTTACGTAATAATGGATTTGGTACATACATGAAAAGATGCTGTATATTATGTTATTCACTGTCGATATAAACACTAAGGTAACCCAACCCACGCCAATCTGTATATATATATATATATATATATATATATATATATATATATATATATATATATATATATATATATATATATATATATATATATATATATATATATATATATATATATATATATATATATATATATATATATATATATATATATATATATATATATATATATATATATATATATATATATATATATATATATATATATATATATATATATATATATATATATATATATATATATATATATATATATATATATATATATATATATATATATATATATATATATATATATATATATATATATATATATATATATATATATATATATATATATATATATATATATATATATATATATATATATATATATATATATATATATATATATATATATATATATATGTTAAATCTAAGGTTTTCGCGAGTACAAAATATGTTATTATTAAGTATTTTGGGGATAACCCGCGTCAAATTATGATTCCCGAGAGAATCAGTCGTCTGCCGACGTTTCGTCTGAATCACATCAGACATTTTCTAAAGGCGCCTTGTTAATAAATTTTCGTCTCGAGGGATAGTGCACGCACGTCCGTTCGAGTCGAAAGCTTACTACCAAGTGAAAGTTTGAAAGGAAGCCGCGTCAAGTGTTAGTGGAGGGGTGGGTTTCCCCAATGACGTCATTATTGCGTTTTGTTTGGCTTCTAGTGACTCTAGTACTTAACGGTATATTTTTTACAGGTGGATTATCAGTTTTCGGCTTACTAAGAATTTTACTAATGTTTTTAATGTGACTATTGTTTGAAATATCGGTAGTTTGATTACTATGGTTTTTAAAAATGTTGTTTTCAAGTACACTTGTCCATGCGGTCGGGATTCGAATGCTATCGTCCCTGTTATTCATTATACTGTTGCTTCTTTTATATATTTCGATTGCTTCCCTGTAAATTCTAAATGTTTCATTGTTAATATTCGCGACTACTTTTGAATTTTCAAAGTCTATGGAGTGATTTTCGGTCAATGAGTGATTTACAAGAGATGAAGTTAGTTTCCGGTTTTTAACATCTACGCGATGTTCAGAGACGCGCGCCGAGATTCTGCGATTTGTCCTGCCTATATAAGTTTTTGAGCAATCACCGCATGGGATTTCGTAAATACCGTGTGACTCTAATGGTATTTTATCTTTCGGACTTTTTAAAAAGGATGAAATTTTGTTGTCTGTTCTAAAAATGGTGCGAATATTATGTTTATAAAGTAGGTGACTGATTTTGTCTGTAGTGCCTTTTATGTAAGGCAAAAATGCAATGGAGAGTGGCTTTACTTTAGTTGACGTATCTTTTTTATTAAAATTTTTATTAGTTTGATTTTTTACTGCATTATTTATCGTAAAATTAGAAAAACCGTTATTTCGTAGCGCGTTTTTAAGATACTCTAATTCGTTTTGAATGTTTTCGGAGTCGGCTATCCTTAATGATCGTGTTACCAAGGTGTTTGCTACAGAGGCGATTTGTGCTGGATGATGGTTCGACGATGCGTGGAGATATCTGTTGGTATGTGTTGATTTTCTGTACACAGTGTGGCCGAGAGTGCCATCGTCTTTTTTGATTACGAGAACATCAAGAAAAGGTATTTCACCGTTGTTTTCTATCTCCATTGTGAATTTGATGTTATTGTGGAGATCGTTCAGAAAATCAAGAAATTTGTTTAGTTCCTCCAAACCGTGAGGCCATATAACGAAGGTATCGTCCACGTATCTAATCCATAGCTTTGGTTTTAAGCGCGCTCTATCTATAGCTTCCTTTTCTAACTTGGTCATGAATATGTTAGCGACTGGCGGTGAAAGAGATAGACCCATTGGTGCTCCTTTTACTTGTTTGTACATGTCGTTATTATAAGTGAAAAATGTGTTATTGAGGCAATGTTCTATTAAAGTTATTATGTCATTCGGTGGGTCACTCATTTCTTTTATTGCTTGAAGAGCTTCGTCTGTGGGTAAATCACTCATTGACCGAAAATCACTCCATAGACTTTGAAAATTCAAAAGTAGTCGCGAATATTAACAATGAAACATTTAGAATTTACAGGGAAGCAATCGAAATATATAAAAGAAGCAACAGTATAATGAATAACAGGGACGATAGCATTCGAATCCCGACCGCATGGACAAGTGTACTTGAAAACAACATTTTTAAAAACCATAGTAATCAAACTACCGATATTTCAAACAATAGTCACATTAAAAACATTAGTAAAATTCTTAGTAAGCCGAAAACTGATAATCCACCTGTAAAAAATATACCGTTAAGTACTAGAGTCACTAGAAGCCAAACAAAACGCAATAATGACGTCATTGGGGAAACCCACCCCTCCACTAACACTTGACGCGGCTTCCTTTCAAACTTTCACTTGGTAGTAAGCTTTCGACTCGAACGGACGTGCGTGCACTATCCCTCGAGACGAAAATTTATTAACAAGGCGCCTTTAGAAAATGTCTGATGTGATTCAGACGAAACGTCGGCAGACGACTGATTCTCTCGGGAATCATAATTTGACGCGGGTTATCCCCAAAATACTTAATAATAACATATTTTGTACTCGCGAAAACCTTAGATTTAACATAAATAACCTCTACGGGGAGGAAATATACAGTGAAACGAAAAAGTTTGAAAAATTAAAGTCAAAACATGCGAAGCTTCTATGTGACCTAACCTTTTTGTGTCGATGTCGTGATAAAAAAGTAGTACCAAAGTGTTTTCAACTGAGACAACGCGGTAGCAGAAAATCGGTGAGAAATATTCTTTATAACACTAGTTTTTCCCTCATACGCGACGAAATCGGTTACATTCATTTACAATTACATACACTTGGTACTGATATTAAAAATCTTCATTTAAAACTTTCTAATATATTACACCCATTAATATGGTCCGAATTAGATAATCTCATTCATAATAGAATTGAAACGAATAATAAAATAAACTCCGACCGCCAAATAAGTAAATTCACGCGTATCGAAAATAATATCAAAAAAGTAGAATACCAACAGTCTTTAAATACCGATAAAATCATTCACAATCTCACCGATCTTAAATTAAATAACGATACAATATCGGTTCTAAGTAAAGGTTTTAATTTTGGTGTTGTTCCTCCGAAAATTCCAAAAGAAGACATTGTTACGGGAATCGAATCAGCCGTATGTAAACTACCAAATAATATAGCTGAAACTATACGACAAGAAACTTGCCATATACTTAGAAAATCGCTTCCGCCGAAAAGAAATATATCTCTCGATGAAATACGAGCTCTTAAAGAATTACGCGCAAATAAAGATATAATCATTCTTCCGGCAGATAAGGGAAACGCAACAGTAATCATGAAAAGCGAAGATTATCACATTAAAATTACTAATTTGCTTAACGATCCGGCTTATAAACTGCATCCTAATAATCCTATAACATACTTAGAAAAAACGACTAAAACTAAAATTATGTCATCCAAATTAAGTCCCGAATTAAAAAAGTCGTTAATACCTAGAGAAAAATCGTCACGTTTTCCGAAATTATACGGTTTGCCAAAAATTCATAAGACGGATGTTCCTCTTAGACCCATAGTCAGTTCTGTCGGTTCTCCACTTCAAATGTTATCAAAGTATCTTGCCAACTACTTACAACCAGATGTAGAATCAGCGGAATCTTTTGTCAAAAATTCGGAACATTTTATACAAATCATTAAAAATCAAAAATTAAACAAGGGCGACATCCTTGTCAGTTTTGACGTCGTATCCTTGTTTACCAATATACCCACAGACGAAGCTCTTCAAGCAATAAAAGAAATGAGTGACCCACCGAATGACATAATAACTTTAATAGAACATTGCCTCAATAACACATTTTTCACTTATAATAACGACATGTACAAACAAGTAAAAGGAGCACCAATGGGTCTATCTCTTTCACCGCCAGTCGCTAACATATTCATGACCAAGTTAGAAAAGGAAGCTATAGATAGAGCGCGCTTAAAACCAAAGCTATGGATTAGATACGTGGACGATACCTTCGTTATATGGCCTCACGGTTTGGAGGAACTAAACAAATTTCTTGATTTTCTGAACGATCTCCACAATAACATCAAATTCACAATGGAGATAGAAAACAACGGTGAAATACCTTTTCTTGATGTTCTCGTAATCAAAAAAGACGATGGCACTCTCGGCCACACTGTGTACAGAAAATCAACACATACCAACAGATATCTCCACGCATCGTCGAACCATCATCCAGCACAAATCGCCTCTGTAGCAAACACCTTGGTAACACGATCATTAAGGATAGCCGACTCCGAAAACATTCAAAACGAATTAGAGTATCTTAAAAACGCGCTACGAAATAACGGTTTTTCTAATTTTACGATAAATAATGCAGTAAAAAATCAAACTAATAAAAATTTTAATAAAAAAGATACGTCAACTAAAGTAAAGCCACTCTCCATTGCATTTTTGCCTTACATAAAAGGCACTACAGACAAAATCAGTCACCTACTTTATAAACATAATATTCGCACCATTTTTAGAACAGACAACAAAATTTCATCCTTTTTAAAAAGTCCGAAAGATAAAATACCATTAGAGTCACACGGTATTTACGAAATCCCATGCGGTGATTGCTCAAAAACTTATATAGGCAGGACAAATCGCAGAATCTCGGCGCGCGTCTCTGAACATCGCGTAGATGTTAAAAACCGGAAACTAACTTCATCTCTTGTAAATCACTCATTGACCGAAAATCACTCCATAGACTTTGAAAA